>CAUYUJ010002825.1:100000-152500 GCA_963575745.1 Prorocentrum cordatum | reverse complement strand
AGGAGAGGAGGAAACATGAGGGAGGACGTTCCGGGAGGAGTCTGGAATGGTCTGGGAGGCCCAGGGGCTTTCCACAGTCAGTGGAACATTGCTGGTATTGGGAGTGTACGTCGCATGTGTGACACACATTGTGTGTACCTGTGTCTCGTTGTGGTGATCTTCCCGCTTGAGTCATCGCTGCGCCCCGTAGTCCTTTTGATAACGAGGCGTAAGCGCATTGCTAGCATCCCAAGCCCTCGCTGCGTCCGTAGCCCATTTGGGAGGGAGGCGTGAGCGCATTGCTAGCATCCTCAGCCGCCGTGCCCTCCCCTTCTCCCCTCTTCCTGTTGATTAATTTGAGGGCCCTACAAGAGGTGTCGCTCCAGCGCCCCATCTTTGTCGAGCGAGGGCGCTCCTGCAGGATGCGCTGCAGCATTTGGTTCTTATCCCGGAAGCGCGGCCCAGCAGCCAACGACGTGGCGCCGCCGAGGACCAGCTTGTCTGGGCCTTCAAAAACGTCCCTCGTCGCCGAGGCTGGGCGCGGCTCGGCGAACGGGTTCAGGTGAGGTCTGATGACCCGTTTGCGGGGCTTCGAGGGGGGGGGGGCTCCCGAGCTCGCCAAGGCCGCGGGTCCAAACGTCGAGCGAGTCCAGACGGACGCAGCACGCGAGGCTTGTTTCCGCGGGATGGGTGGAGGCCCACGTGTTGCGCCTGCAGATGATTATTGCTTCCAGCTGCTACGTGTGTAGCATTTGCTGTTGAAAGAGTTGTGCTATTGGTGTTTCGTCGTTGATTGTTCTGACGACAGCTTTGTTTGCATGTGCCAGACATGTCTTAATTTCACATCGGGCGTGCGATGTTGCATTGGCGAAGAAAGGTGAGCCCGATCAGGTCGCAGCATGCAATATTCCGCGTGTGAAGTTGAAGCGATGATTCCACCCGACGTAGGTTGGGGTGACGTTTGACCTCGTGACCTCGTCATGTTCTTTGCGATGTGAGGGCCTGTCATGGGTCCTGTCTGGTCCTTGAGTTGGCCGCGGAAGCGGCAGGGTCGTTTTCTCACTGTTTCAGAAGTTATCCCGGCAAAGCGCGATGTGTATAAGCATATCTGGAAGCATTCCCCTTAAGATTCAGGTGAGAATCCAGTTGTCGAATTTTGTTGTTCTCGCAGTCGCAGTCGCACTCGCAATGACAGTCACAGTGGCAACGGCCTCAGGAAATCCTTAGGCGTCCTTAGGAATCCATAGGAATCCTTAGGAAACCTTCAGAATCCTTAGGAATCCTGATTCCCAGGGATTCCTAGGGGATTCCTAAGGATTCCTAGGGAATCCGAAGGATTCCTGAGGATGCTTAACTATGCCTACGGATTCCTAAGGATGCCTACGGATTCCCAAGGATTCCTAGGGATTCCTAAGGATTCCTATGGATTCCCACGGGTGCCTCAGCTTGCCTCAGTTTCAGCCTCAGCCTCAGCCTGCCTCGGCTTGCCTCAGCCTCAGCCTCAGCCTGCCTCGGCCTCAGCCTCAGCCTGCCTCAGCCTCAGCCTCAGCCTTCTCAGCCTCAGCCTCAGCCTCAGCCTCAGCCTCAGCCTCAGCCTCAGCCTCAGCCTCAGCCTCAGCCTGCCTCAGCCTCAGCCTCAGCCTCAGCCTCAGCCTCAGCCTCAGCCTCAGCCTCAGCCTCATCAGCCTCAGCCTCAGCCTCAGCCTCAGCCTCAGCCTCAGCCTCAGCCTCAGCCTCAGCCTCAGCCTCACAGCCTCAGCCTCAGCCTCAGCCTCAGCCTCAGCCTCAGCCTCAGCCTCAGCCTCAGCCTCAGCCAGCCTCAGCCTGCCTCAGCCTCAGCCTGCCTCAGCCTCAGCCTCAGCCTGCCTCAGCCTCAGCCTCAGCCTGCTCCTCAGCCTCAGCCTCAGCCTGCCTCGCCTCAGCCTCAGCCTCAGCGTCAGCCTCAGCCTCAGCCTGCCTCAGCCTCAGCCTGCCTCAGCCTCAGCCTCAGCCTGCCTCGGCGTGCCTCAGCCTCAGCCTCAGCCTGCCTCGGCCTCAGCTTGCCTCGGCCTCAGCCTGCCTCATCTCGGGCATTCAAAATATGGCACAGGACTGCTGTTCTGGGAACACGAAGATCACGAAGTGGCTCACTGTTGGCTCCGGGCAATCAAAATATGGTACAACGAAGTGGCCTACATTTGGCTCCGGGCATTCAAAATGTGGCCTGGGGGTGGTGTTCTGGGAGCACGAAGAACACGAAGTGGCCTACATTTGGCTCCGGGCATTCAAAATGTGGCCTGGGAGTGGTGTTCTGGGAACACGAAGAACACGAAGTGGCCTACAGTTGGCTCCGGGCATTCAAAATGTGGCCTGGGAATGGTGTTCTGGGAACAGAATCTGTAGGAATCCATTGGAAACTATAAGAATCTATAGGAGTCCTGGGAAGTCCCCGGATTCCCCAGATTCCCCCGGATTCCCCGGGCATCCGCCCAGACCCCCCTGGGGACTCAAGACGCTTTCTTTTAAGCCCACTAGAAACCTATCAGTCTTCGCTGTTAGGTAAAAATGGCCTCTTGAACATGGAAACTGATCGGGATTGGAACCGTAATCGGAATTGGGAACAACAACGGCGACGGAACCGGGAAACATCGGTGCCAGAGCCGGCAACAAACAGGCAACACGGAACCAGTCAAAGAACGGCCTTGTCGCTTCCAGGCCCAACTGGGCTTGGTCCACATGAGCGCCGTCATTGCACGTTCAGGAACGCCTCACTCGCCCAGTGGCCGGCTGATCCTGGGGCTGCAGGAGGGAGGGGCCAGGCAAAATTCTCCTCGTCCTTCCCTCCCTCCCTCCCTCGTGCTCATCCTTCTCCCTCCTCCTCCTCCTCTCCCCCTCCCTCCTTCTCCTCTTCCCTCTCCCTCCTCCTCCTCTTCCCCCTCCTCCTCTTCCTTCCCCTCCTCCCTCCCTCGTGCTCAGCCTTCTCCCCCCCACTCCTCTTCGTCCTCTGGCCGCCCCTCCGCCTCGCGAGAGGCCGACTGGGCCGAGGGGCCGGTGCCCCCCTCCGCCCGAGGTCGTGAGCGACTTCCTTCGCTTCCGGCTCAAGAGGCGGCAGTTGGCGATGCTCTCGCCCCTGCAGAGGTCCTGCGGCGCTTTAGAAGGGCTCGGGGATTGGGTTTTTGGGGCGTGCTCAGTCCCCCAGTGGGCGTCTGGAAGCTCCTGGATGCCTCCGAAGGCTTCCAGGGGGCCTCTCGAGACCTCTGGAGACTTCTGGGCGGGCGTTTACGGATTCCCAGAGGGAGGTCAGGTCACGCGCAGAGGGTACGAAGATGTCCGCGCTTCGCGCTTCGCGGCTCCAGTGTCGGCGGTTCTCGGTTCGCGCTGCGCGAAGCGCGACGTTTGGTCACCTGCAGTGGAGGCCCATGCCAAGAAACACCCTGCCCTGGGTTTCTCCGGTTTCGTTGGCTTTGATATTGAAATCGTAACGTTACCACACCAAAAATCAATGGACGCCCTCGGGTCTCAGGGTGGGGTTTCTTGTGGAAGGTTTCTTGTGGACTGGCCTCTACTGTAGTACATTTCTCGTGGATTTTCTTATGTTTTTGGAGGCTCTCGGAAGTTTTCCTACGTTTCCGCAATTTTTACCCGAAAGTTTCCGGGCTTCGGGGGCTGGGGATGCCAACCATCCACCTTGGCTGGGCCTTTGGGCCCTGGACAAGGCGTCAGCGGCTTCCAAGCCAGGCCAGGAGGGCGGCGTTGTCTCCAATCCAGGGCCTACAAGTTCTGCCCAGCCAGGATCAGTGTAGATCAATGGGTGGCGTCTGCATAAGAAGTGGCCTCCTCTTAGAGGGCTCCAAGGCTTGACCTCCAGTCTGCGGAAGCTGCCAGAAGGCCAACGGTGAGAGTATGAGGGGGTACCCAGGAGAGGTCAGCTCCAGCGTCGCCAGGGTTTCTGCGGTCGGTCGGTCTCCTGAGGCATTGACGACCTAAGTTCTCTGCACAAGTCCCCTGGAGGAGGAGGAGGAGGAGGAGGAGGAGGAGGAGGAGGAGGAGGAGGAGGAGGAGGAGGAGGAGGAGAAGGAGGAGGAGGAGGAGGAGGAGGAGGAGGAGGAGGATCCCTGGGAGGGTGTTGGCGCTCCAGTGGGACGGGGTCCGTGTTCAACTGTCCTCGGGGTGAGGTGGCGAGCGACGTACGAGCCGAAGCTGCCGAAGGTATTCCGTGGTCGGTTCCGCATCGTGGAGGCGGAGCAGAAGGGGCGCGCGCGGCCCTCAGACGGCCTTCACAACCGTTGGTCCCCGCGCGCGCGGATACTCCTGGATGTGTTTGTCATCGTGGCAGTCCGCATTCGTGCCACGTGTGCCATGGGCGGTCGCGTGCATGCAGGTCCCAGCGAGAGGCGCGCGGCCGAGGTCGCCCGCTACATTCGGCTGGCCTTGCAGATGAGAGGCTCATCCGCCCTCGACTTGGCCGGCAGGTTTTGATATTTGCCGGCCGCGGTTCGGATGCTCAAGCACCCTCACCCTTCTCCACGATGTGGTATGTGGCGCAGGGTCTCATGAGAGGTTGACCAGCGTAAGTCTGGCCCGTGGAAGGCTGAGCCGCTGAACGATGCGTTAGGTCCTGCCCCTGGTGGACGCGTCATCGCTGTGCGCACCGACCTGGCTGGTTAGCTGCCTGTCAGTTGGGTGGTTCTCTCTTAGGTGGGAGGGGGGCGCTCGCCGCCGTGTCTCAGAGCTGCCCCGCAGGGGCGTCGCTTTCGCCCGGCCGCTGCCCCACTGGCTTCCCTTCGCGCCTGCTTGCGCTGCCTTCCGCCGTCTGGCTCGCAGCTGCTGTACTTCGGGTGACACGGGGGTCTCCCCTGGCTGCGGGAGTGCTGGATCATCTTCGGAGCAGTATGGGCGTTGGCGCGTGCATGTTTGCAGCGCGCGCTTGTGGGAATGTACTGATGTTCGCAATTCTGCTCCCACGCGTGCGCGCAGATGCATCCATGCGCAAGCATCTCATTGCCCAGGCAGAGTGCCTGCTCAAACATGTACCCGTGCGAGACTCACTAGGCAAGGATATGTGATCCAGGTCTTCTACAAGGGCACTGCTCACAGGAGGAGGGGGACGATGCTGTGTGCGCGAGCGCTGTGCCGTTATTTGATATTGATTCAGAGGTTCAGACTGTCTAAGGTGTGTGCAGATTTGGTACTGCTCAGCAAGGCATTTCCTAGCCTCTGGCGCACGGACCAGCTCAAAACTGTACGAATAGTGCAGAAAGCGAAAGAGGCGGGGATGGGACGCATGCCAGATCTCATGCTGTGCACTGACGGATGATGGATCATGGGCAGGCTGAATGTCATGTCAGAGAAAGCCTGAGTAAGTGAGAGGATTGATGGATGCGCAAGATGGGATGAGGCATCGCATGAGAAGGTATATTCATTTTTCAGGTGAGTCACAGCGGTCCGAGGACATGAAGTTGCTACCATCAACGCGTACCCTGGTGTGTATCTTCGCACAATAGTGTGGCTCCCTCCGCGTCGCGTGTTTGGGCTTTCGAGGAAGTGGGTGTTGTCGGCAGCCTCGTGACAGAGCTGAACTTGGACGAGGCGGAAATAGATGCGGAAGAAGATCGAACACCCACTCCTTTCAACAGGCAGCCCTGTAGACGTATACGTGTATGCATTCCTTTCCTATGTTCGTTCGCTTGTCGTTGAGCACACTTTTGAACATTCATTTCCATCAGTTGTGTTGTACATGCTTTGCGTGGCACTGGCGTGATCCTGTCCGTCGCGCCTGTGGATTTGCTGAGAACGCTTAAACTTGTGCGTCAGCGCTCGAGCCAAGAACGTGCGCCGTCTTTACGTAATCAGTGTCCAACGAAAAGCGACAAGTCATGTTGCTTACATTAGCGCTGTGGTTGCTGTGGCAGTCGTGTTTAACGGCATCGTCGTGGTCTGGCCCTTCGTTATTGCCTTTCACAGACGAGTGCACAAACTAGAGTACGCAGTCATGCAGACAATCGACTCAGCACGGCCGTCTGGGGAACGATCGTGTTGACCCCCACCTCGACCCAACCCTTTTCTATTCTTCCTCACCTGCAGCTGGAATCTGCACACTCAGTGGGACTGCGCGTAACAGCGTCCTTCACGCAGCGTGTGCATAGCCTCAGCCAGCAGGGGGAGACGGAAGGGCGACTGGCCGGGGTGCACAGCACGTGTTCTCGAAGCAGGCGTGTTTACCAGCACGTGCTGCCAGGCGCAGCCCGTCCAGTTTCAAAGGCACTCGCCCTCCCCTCGTTGATGATGATGATGATGATGATGATGATGATGATGATGATGATGATGATGATGGTGATGGTGATGATGGTGGTGGTGGTGGTGATGGTGGTGATTATGATAATGATCATCATCATCATCATCACCATCATCATCACCATCATCGTCATCATCACCCCCGCTCCACAGGCAGATATCCAAGGGGACGACCGAAGACCTCATGCTCGACTTTCCGAGGACCCGCATGCGTGTGGGCGTCGCGCTGGTGGGTCGCGCGGCGCCAGGCGACTGGGAGGCGGGGGGCCCGACCTCCGACGCCGTGGCAGAAATCAAGACGGCGGGATTTCACGTTGGCCTCGGGGTGTCTTTCCGGGCACTGGGGCCATCAGAACACCACCCACGCTTGTGGACGACGATACATGGAGAGGGAGCACGCTGCCAAACAATTTCAAGATGTCCAGAGCATGTTTTGAACATGTCTTAAACATGTAGCAACAATGGTTTTATACCTTTTTAGAACAAGTTTCAATCATTTTAGATACATTGTTAGCTCAATGGTAGGATTGTTAGGGTGTCCATTGTCATGACATCCACAAATCTATGCGACCACTCTTCGGGTGAGAAGGAGGTTGTGGGTGGGAGGAGTTCAGCTTTCGGAGTGCAAGTGGGGTCGGATCGGATTCGGCGGAACCTGGTTGGGCACCACGGAGCGACGCAGCACCACCGATGGTGCCCCGATGGCGTCCTTGACAACCATCGGGGGTCATCGGGTCAGCCAGCGGAAGCATGTGGCATGTGTTCGCCCGCGCCCTATTTCTTCTAAAGCGTACCACGAACATACAGGGCAATATGTTTGTTCATCTGTGAAAGAGCGCTTTATGTGGTCGCTTGTAGGGACCCAGTGGGGGTACGGGGGGTGAGTGGGGACATTTGGGGAGGGGGAAAAAACCACTCCCCTTTGGGTTCAGCGCCGACGCCGACAACAACGTCGACGCTAATGCGTCGGCGTCGTGCTCGGCGTCGTCGTCGTCGTCGTCGTCCTCGTCCTAATCGTCGTCGTTGTCGTCGGCATCGGTGTCGGCGTCGGCGTGGGCACCAGCGTCGGCGTCGTTGTCTGCGTCGTGCTCGGCGTCATGCTCGGCGTCGTGCTCGTCGTCGTCGTCGTTGTCGTCGTCGTCGCCGTCGTCGTCGTCGTCGTTGTCGGCGTCGGCGTCGGCCTCGGCGTCGTCGTCGTCGTCGTCGCTGTCGGGACGTCCTCGACGCCGTTGTCGTCTTCGCTGTCGGCGCCACCGCTGTCGTCGTCGTAGTCGTCGTCGTCGTCGTCGTCGCCTTTCCCCTCCCCCCACTTTCCGAGGAGGGTGAGCTCCCCCCTGGGGTTTCCAGGGGGGTGAGTGGGGTTGGCATTTTTTCCAAACGAGCGCCCGCGAAACGCGCTTCCTCCTATCTGCCAATCTGTCGGGACATCCAACGGGAATCATCTGGGCAACCAGCGGAACTAGGTGGTGTTCATTTGCCCGCTCCCTCTGTTCTTTAGGACTCGCTGCGAACGTACAGAGCAATCTGGTTGCCCATTTATTTGTTTTTCGGGACATCAGTCAAACACATCGTGGCGACCAGCGGAACCGGGTGGCATGTATTTGCCCGCACGCTCTTTCCTTCAGAAGGAGACATGCAGAACATACCACGGGACACCGCGAGACACCACGGGACATCACGTGACACCACTATCGATCTCACTATCGATCTCACTATCGATCCAACGGTCGATCTCGCTATCGACCTGCTTATTTCTGTCGATTTCAATATCGATCTCATTTTGGATTTTGCTATCGACATCCCTACTGACTTATCAGTCGATCCCACTATCATTTACACTTTCTAACGTGTCGATACATCCGTCGAGCTCGCCACCGACATCGCACTCGACCCCACTATCGATCACACTGCCAATCTCACTCTCGAGCTCACTACGAGACACCAAAGCACCGGGGCAACCAGCGGAGCCAGGTGACGTTTATTTAAACGCTTCGCTAATTCCGCTGGCCCATGTAGCCTCATCTCTGCCGTTTGCCCGAGGGATCGTTGTCAATGCGGCGCTGCTGGGGTCTCTTGGCAGTCGTTTCGGGAGTCTCTTGGAGGCAGCTTTCACGCCTCTCGTGGTCTCTTGGGGGCCGTTTGGGGGCCGTGGGGCTTTATTTTTGGACAGGAGGAGGAGTAAGCGGAGGAGGAGGAAGCGGGTAATGACAAGGAACAGGAGGAGGAGGCGGAGGAGGAGGAGGAGGAGGAGGAAGAGGAGGAGGAGGAGGAGGATGAGGAGGAGGAGGAGGGGGAGGGGGAGGGGGAGGAGGAGTCTCTGGATGGCGCGTCGTGGCGCGATTGGAGTCGATGAAGACCATCGTCAAGAAGCTTTTGTTGGAGGCTTCGTGGGGCTGCGTGGTTGTGTGGGTCTGAGGCCACTCGGATGGCTGATGGGGTCTCGTGGGAGGCTTCTCGGGAGCGTCTGGAGTGCAGTTTTTGGGTCTCTTGGGGGCCTCCCTGGGTCCTCTTGGGGGTCGCTTGGAGTTTTTTTGGGGCTTTTTTTTTGGCTGAAGGCTCGGATCTTCGCATCGCGTTCCTCCTCTTGGGCGCCTCTTGGGCCGTCTTGGGGGCCCCTTGGGCCGTTTTGGGCGCCTCCTGGTCCCCTCTTGGGGCCGTCTTGGGCTGTCCTGGGCGCCTCTTGGGTCGTCTTGGGGCACTCTTCGGCCGTGTTCTTGGGGGCCTGTTGGGCCGTCTTAGGGCGATGTTGGGGGTCTCTTGGGCAGTATTGGACGCCCTGAACTCCCAAGAGTCGCACATGCGAAAATGCGTTTTTTCCGTAAGGAAATGAGATGGTTTTTGGTTTTTGATACTTTCTTGGACGGCCTCTTGAGGCTCTCTTGGGGTTTCTTGGCGGCAGCTTGGGCCGTCTGGAGGTCATCTTGGGCATCTTGGAACGATCGTGCGGCGACCCAGGGCCTTTCGGACGGTTTCGGGCGCGTCTCGGGGCTCTCTTGGGGCGTTGCTCTTTGGAAAGCCTGGAAGGCAGCGCCGAGGGGGAAAACCGTCGCTGGGACCCACTTGGCCGGGACCTGCTCGAGGTACCTTTCGTCCGGGGACCCCCAGGGGCCGCACCGCGCGCGCGAACTAGAAGATTATTAACCAGTTACCGGATATCTTAGCACGCCTCTGGTCCGTTGGGCAGGTGAATTTGCCCGCCCGCTCTTCCCTTCAGAGGAGCATAACGAAGAATATACAAGATCACGGAACACCGCGAGACACCACGGGACATTTTTATCGACCTCAGTCTCGATCTCACCAGCCTCCGATGTATCGATCTCATTATCGGCCGCACGGTCGACCCCAGTATCTACTCAGCAGTCTGTGTATCAATCGATCTCATTATAGAAATGCCACCCTCTGGGGCGCCAGATGGTCGAACGCCTTGACTGCTGTGCGACGATGTTGATGCGATGGTGACTGATGGTGGTGATGAGCGTGTTGGTGCTGATTGTTACGCTCCCGGCGATGACGGTCATGATTATTCGGATCGTGAAGACAGGGTTCACGGTACCGCAATCGATATGGTCAACGTCTTGCTCTGAACCCAAATTTGCCCAAGGTCTAGGAGCGGCAGCGCGGCCAGGCCGCTCACAGAGAACCTCGGGATATGCGTCCGAAAGCAATGCTCACAGAGTGTGGGCGCTGAGACCGGGAGTGCGCTGGCCAGAGCCTGGCGTTACCATTCGCCTGTTTTGGTCGAGAAGCCGCCGCCCCCCCCCTGGGCGCTGGCGGCGAAAGAGGCTCCGACGCCAGGCGCCTGATTTTTTGCTGGCGCCCTTCTGACCAGTAGTCTCCAGCTGGGCCGGCTGCTGACTTCGGAGGCGGGTCTTGGGTTTGGAAGCGCCGACGCCCGTCGTCAGGACTACCTTCCACTCCGCTGCAAGACTGCGCGCCAGCGCTTCGACTTCATCCTGGGACAGTTTGGTAACGTGTTCAATCGCTGCAGTCTGGCACGTGTTCCTGGCAGCGCCAGCCCTCCTGCAGCGGCGCGTTCAAGATGCAGCGATTGGTCTGGAAGATGATGGGGTTGGGCTCTGCCGATGCATCGGCCAAAACCACGGCGCACGTGGGGTGCGCCTCGGCTCCCAGGGGCTCCGTCGCACTTTGGCCTGGCGTGGAAGGCGCGGTAAGTAACTCGGTGTGCGCGCCGTCGGTGCTCCGGCTCGTCAGAGACTGCGCCTGCCTCCCGGCGGTGCAGCCGTGCGCCCCTGGCGAGATGTTGATCTTCACCTCGCTGTCTTCCAGCGCAGCGGAGGCCCCAGGCGCAGCGACGCCGTCTGCTTTCGGCACCCCGCTCGAATGAGCGCGGGCACTTTGCCGTGCGCTGACCGCGATCTCCCCCCCCAGCATCCGTGGACCCTGCATCAGCCATGTTGGAGCGCGCGCGTCCCTCGTGCACCTGCGTCGTGGCGCCCGTGACGAGAAACTTCCCGGGGAGGTCGGGCGTCTTCTGGCTGGCAGAGCCAGGCCCCTTCAGAAGCCCAGCGATGCTGCTAATGACCACTGTGACCTACGAGCCCCTGGCAGGTTGCGCCGGTGCATCGGGGCTCGTGGGCGGCGCCCATGTGGCCATTGTTGGTTTGGACAGTGAGACGACAGATTTGGGCGGGCACCCATTGAATTCCGATATGGACTTGGGGTCGGGCGTCATGAGTTCCCAAACAGCATCGGGCTTGAACTTCTGTTCTGCGCTGGCCACCGCTCCACGGTCCTCGCAGTCGAAGGGCGCCAGCCCCAGCATTGTGTTGCTGGGGTTCGGTGGACGCGAGCGCGCGCTCGAATTTCTTCGCTTCGATCCTTTCGCCCCTCGCCAGGAAGTAGTATTCGGCGACGCTCGGATCAAGGCCCCTCGCGCGCCAATGTCAGGAGGGAAAGCTACACGCAGACTCAATGAATCGTCGATTCCCCAGAAAATATTGGAAAATATGGGAAGTGGGGGGGAATTACGAAAACCAAGAACCTATCGGAAAATATAGGGGGATCCTGGGATTCGTGTTTATTTATGCGTGTCTCTGGGTCCTCGCGCGCCAGTTGGCGACCTTGGCTTTCTTTCCGCGCGTGTCCTGCAGCGTCTCCACGCCCCTGGAGAGCGCGTCGGCCGGCGGAGCCTGGCCCCGGCGAGCGGGGCCCGCGCGGGCGGCGCCCGTGGGCCGCGAGCGGGCAGCGACGCGGCGTCGGCCCGGGGCGCTCGAGCCGAAGCGGCCGTCGACGATCTCACCCCGAGCAGTTTCTTCGGGCGGGGGGCAAAAGGTGAAATCTGAAATGCCGTTTCGATTGGTTTGCGAGGCCTGAATCTGCAAAAGGCGAATCACAAGGCGGATTGATTTTCGAGGTGCAAGAGCCCATTTGGATTTCGCGGTGAGCCCTGCACCGTGAGAAAATGCTCAGTCACCGTCGGTCTCGCTATCGATCTCAGTGGGGCGGAGAGGCCCCCGGGCGGAAATTGGTTTCGGTTTCGTTCGCGTCGCGCGCTCGGGCGAGGCGAAGCTGCGCGGGCGGCGTCGCGCGGGCGCCATCTCGGCGTCGTTGGAGCGCGCCGCGGGGCCGTCAGAGCGCCGTGGGAACACCGCTGGGGCACCGTCGGAGCGCCGTGGGGGGCCGCCGAAGCACCTGGAGACATTGCGGTGGCAAGCCAATGGCACCGCCAGAACCGCCGTCGGCGCGCTGGGCGCGCGCTGGGTGCGCGCTCGGCACGACGCATATGTGCATTCAGCATCGCGCCGCTCTCGCAGCAGCCGCGCAGGCAATCGCCCCCCGCTGTGCAATACAGGTGGCGCTTCAGAGCTCAGCGGAACTGGGGCTGAGCCCGGGCCTATGGCGCGGCCTCGGCCCGCCGCGGCCGCCGCCGCGCCCGCTCGGATCGAAGTCGCGAGGCTTGGTCGCGCAAATCTGCCCGCTGCAGCGGCCGCCGCCGCGCCGCCGTGCCGCGCGCGCAGCGCGCGGGCGGTGGGACATCGTGCCTCGCGGCTTGCGTGGCAGAGCCTGGGCTGGCTCGCAGATGGGCAAGACGGGTCCGTATTTGCACGGATGCCCGACGCCCCCTGCACTCACGGCGCGCGCGCGTGCGCGCGCCGTGAGTGCGAAGCGGTGGCCACCTCGCGGTTCCCCGGCGCTGAACACTGCAAACTTGTTCGTTGTTCGCAGTTTGGCTGGCGGCTTGCTGCGATGCGACGTCGTGTCTCCGCGAGCGCCCGCCGGTGAATCGCCCGATTTCAATCGGTGCGCTTTGGCCCGCATCTAGGTCCTCATGCGCGCCTGGCTCCAAGATGCGCGCGACCGCTGTGCTGCATAACGGCGCCTTTGGCAACCCGTGCCGAACGAGTCCAGCCAGCAGTTCGGTCAAGAACGGCCGGGCGCTAGGGCGCGGGCAGCGCTTGCAGCGGGCGCCCGACTCGAGCTGGCGCAATGCGATTTGCGCGTCCCAGCTCCGAACCGTCCGCGTCGCAGACCCCTCGCGTCGCCGCTCGCTGGCAGAGCCCGGCGCCGTGCTGCATGCCGGGCGACCGAGGCGCTTGCCGAGCCTGGCGCCGGCAGGGCCTGGCTGGGCCAGCGCGGCAAACGCGACGCATGCGGGCGACGAAGCGGCCAGGCCCCGCGCGCCGAAAGGGGCCGCGCTGAAAGCGGCGAAGAAAGGCGCGCCGCGCTGCCCCCCCCCCCCCCCCCTTCCGCCGCAAACGCGAGGCCGCCAGAGAGGGCCCCTAGAGAGGCCGCCGCCGCCCGTGCCCCCTGAGCCATATGATTATTGCGATCATGGAGAACGCGGTGATGGTGCTATTGTTCTGCCTCGGACATGTTGAGCCGACCGCGGTGGTAGCGGCGCCCTCGTGACCCGCTGTCTGTTTATGGGTCGCACTACCATGTGGTCTCTCTATCAATCTCGCAATCGACCTCGCTGTCTATCGCTCTTACTTTCGGTTCCACAGTCGACCCCATGTCTGATTTCGCGGCCGACCGCGCCATCGATCTCGCTGTCGATCTCATTGTCGATCTCGCTCGCTCGATCTCATTATCGATCTGACTATCGATTTAACGCTCGAGCTCTACGAGACGCCAGAGCGCCAGGGCAACCAGCGGAACCAGGTGGCATTCAGTTGCCCGCGCGTATTTTCTTCTTGAAAGGAGCATATCGGGTGCGTGCGCAGGACCGCGGGGCACCATTACCGATCTCATTATCGATTCCAGTATCTATCGATCCTGCCCCTTAGCGTCGGATCGATTGACCCCGTTTACTAACGCGCAGACGATTCCATTGCCTATCTGGCAGTCTCTGGCAGTCGATCTCATTTTCGAAGCGCCATCGGGGCACTGTTGCGGCGCCGCGTGGGCGCCGCCTGGACGTCATTGGGGCGCCGGGGGGCGCTGCCGCAACGCTGGGGGGGCACCGTCGGGGCCCCCGAAGACGCTGCGGGGGCAAGTCAGTGATGCCTTCGACGCGCCGGCGCTGCCGTCGTCGCAAGCGTCGGCCACCGCTGCTGCAATCGCAAGCAGAGTCGGGCGAGGGCGACGGCGAAGCCCGGGGGACATGCGAGAACGCGCGCGGTGGCAGGGCGACCAGATGCGCGCGAGGAGCAGTTGGGCGAGAACGCAAATGAAGAGCAGACGCTAGAAACACCTGGGGGGCATGAGGACGAGAACAAATGTGATGAAGCATGATGATCAGGCGGATAAGGCGGCAGGAAGCGAAGAAATCGGAGGGGCAGTTGGCATGCCGGCCAGCGCGCGCGCCAGGTGAGAACCAGGATTGTGCGAGAAGCAGTGGCGCCCCGCCGCCCACCGCGAGCTTGGTCTGCGACTTCGGCGGAGCACGGGCCGGCGTCCGTGCGTGCCGCCGGCCGGGGCGAGGCGGGGCGCTCGCGAGTCGACGAAGAAGCGCATCGGCAACCGTGGATAGGCAAGCGCGGTGGCAGGCCCTGGCGCGACTTCTCCACCCCCGACCTATTCCACGAGAGGTGGCGCCGCTGTTTGCGCGTGCGATGCTGATCAAATCGCATCGCTCTCGTCGGCTTGGTCGCGGGGCTCTCGGGCGCGGCCGACGCTGCGCGCCGTGGCCGCTCCGTCGGGCGCAAGCGGCGCCGCGCCTGCGCGGCTGGCGGCGCGCGCGCCAACCGGCGGACTTTCCTGGGCACGCGAAGCGGCGTCGGCTTCCCGCCCGCGCCCTACGCCAGGGGTCGGGCCCAGAGATCCCGAAGACGAGCGCTGGCAGAGCCTGGCGCGGCCTCGGCGCCCTGTGCCTTTGCGATGCACTTCCCGCGCCGACGCGCTGGCCGGCCCTCCGAGTATTGCAAGGACTGCGTGCAGATCCCCCCGCGGACTACTGGTCCTCGGTGCGCATGCGCAACTGGCGCGCGATGACACCCGCGAGCGCCGAATTCACATTGACCGCGGCGCTTGCGAGGCGGCCGTGCGCCGTCTCCCCGAAGAGGCAGATCACCTCCGCGGCGGGCCAGCGGAGAAACGGACGCCTCGTGGACTTGGACATCAGCCCATCCCCGAGCAGAGCCGGGGGGGAGCTCTGGTCTGGGCGCTGCGGGCGCGTGTCCCGAAGCGGCGCGAGGCGCGCGGGCGTCGCGGCTTCCACGGCAAGCCGCCGCTTATCGGTGGCAGCGAAGTGCTCGGGCGACGCGCCTTTGACCTCGGGGCGCCCCCCCGCGAGCGCGTCGGAGTTCGTGGGCCCCTTTTTGCCCGGAGCTTTCGCGAGGATTGCCGTTGCTCGGAGCGCGCTCTCAGTCGCCCCATCGAAGCCGCGTCTCTGGGATGCGTTGGCAGAGCCTGGCGCCCCCCTCGGATCGGTCGCCGTCTTCGCTTTATTGATTGTAACCAGCCAGGGCGCGCAGTGGACGGCGCGGATCGCCTTGGCCGCTTGCATTGCGCCCGGGCCCATGACAGTCCGCCCGGCGTCGCCGCCTGGCCCGCGCGCAACCGCCTGTGAGTGTCGGCATTCTTGCGCAGCGCGATGCACCGGTTGCGCTGCGCAGGCCAATCTGACGTCTGATCTTTCGGGTCGCCTCGCTTCTCGCGCGAGTGCTGCACTTCGAGGTAGATCTTCGTGGACATGTCTGGCTGCGCGGCCCGCGCGGGGGATTGGCCGTGCTGGCCCATGCCTGGCTGCAGGCCGACGGTGGCCCCGTCCTGGTTGCAGTTCAATAGGGGATTTTGCCGGTCGGCTCTGGCAGAACCTGGCGTTGTCCGGCGAGGGCGCCATGCTGTGCGCTGCGGGGCCCAGCTCTGCGACTGCCCCGGCCTGGAGAGAGACCAAGTAGGCGATCGCCTTGCTGCGGCCCTGCCCGGGCCCCCCTCGATCATTTCTTCGCGCGCGTTGTCCGGGGGCGCCGACTGGCGGCGTCGCATGCTGCGCCCGAAGGGCGTTTAAGGGGGTGGAGTCGCCGTGCTTGGGGCATTCCAGGTCACCCAGAGGGGCCTGGCATGCGCCTGCTGGATGAACTTGTGCGGAGCGGTGGCGACTGCCGCAGTTCTGGCAAAGCCTAGCACCTGGCCCCCCAGCCAGCCGCTCGGGCGGCCACAGAAAGTCAGCCGCGTGTCGGGCACAGGTTTTCGCCCGCCCGCGCGCGCGACGACTCTGTCCATGGCGGCCTTGCGCATGCGTTTGATGCTCGCCGCGGTGCCAATGTCGGCGGACACGCCCGCGGTGCGGTGGCGCGCGTTCTCGACTCCGCAGGCCTTCATAGCCCGAATAGAGTCCATCTCGTGTATTGGAAAAGCGATTGTCGTGCAGGCCCTCCCCTCAGCTGAGCTGGCAGAGCCTTGCTCGTGCTTCGGGGCCACCTCGAGCGGACCACCGTCGGTTGCGACTCTGCTCTTCTTCGCAGCATTTCCCTCGGAGTTGCCCTTGCAAGATGCATGCGGAAGCGCATCAATCACAACGCCCTCGTCGGGCACCGACGCGCACGCCCGGGACAGCGCGCTTGCAATAGTTACGAGCGCACGTTGGCATCAGCTCCTTCCTGTTGACGACGTGCGCGAGGATGCGCCACGCCTCGCGGCGCAAGAACTCGGGGGGAGGTTCAAGCACGCCGTGGCGGTGAAGGGGCGTCTGGGGGTCTCTTTCATGCGCATGTTGCGTGTGACTTCGAACTCGAACGGCTGCTCGAGCGAGCCTGGCACGTAGACGTTCGCGTCCTGCTCCGTGAAATGTTTGCCCGCTTTGCCCTGCAATGTCTTTGGTTCCTTCCTCTTCGTCTGTTCAATTGGTTTGGTTGTTTTTCTGGTGTTCAGCGCTCATGTCAAACATCAAGTTCTCTGCAGTGTTTTTCGGCGACTCGGTCTGGAAAACAAGTGTTTGATTCGTAGGTTGTCGATGGAGGCCGTGGGTTTTCATTTCGTAATAATGTTCTGTGTCGGTTTTCTTTGAACGAAGTGGCGCTCTGCAGGGCGTCGTTCTTGCCTGGCCATGCCGCGGTCCGGCTCGAGTTCCACGAACCCCGCCGTCGAGGCCTCGGCGTGTGCTCGAACCTCTTCTTCGCATGCCAGCGAGACCCTCTGTAGTCGTAAGTCGGGCGCGTCCCTCTACAGGGGGAATCTTCAAACATAGTTTTTGTGTTTTTTCCGAAACAAAAAATATGGGCACGTTTTTTAGTTGTGGACATTGTTTGTTCTTTCTGTCTGACTGTTTCTTATGCTTCGTCCAAAATCCGCCTGTAGGGGGACACGCCCGACTTAACTGTAGTCCTCAGTGGTGCTGGCCGAGCCTGGCACCAATGAGGCCGGGCGGAAGTGCCGCGCCACCCGCGTTCGCCATGGGCGCCACAGAAAAGGCGCGAATGGTAGAGTTGGCCGAGAGCTCCTGCGGAATGCTCGAGCCAGACAGCGGTGGTGGCGACTGCGGTGGTGGAGGTGAGAGCACACGAGACCACGGTGCGCCGCGAGACGCCGCGGGCACTGTCGACTTCGGTATGGGCCCCACTGTCGCTTTCACCATGTATCTCACTGTCGGCCTCGCGTGCACGCGCCCTCCCACTGAGCCAGGTGGCAGTTCTTTGCCCGCGCGCCCGTTCCTGTAGAAAGTCATAGCAATCACGAGCAAGACCACGGGACACCACGGGACACCACAATCGATCTCACTATCGATCTAGGTGGCATTTGTTCGCCCGGTTCTTTTGAGGACATGCCACGAAAGTGCAGGGCAATCCGTTCGGACATGTAGCTATCGGGCTCACTCTCAATTTACCCATCGATCTCACCATCGATCTCAATACTGACCTCCCTCTATCTATCGATCTCACTGTCTATCGATCTCACAATCGGCCTCACTGTCGATCTCAATACCGATTGGTTTTTCGATCTCGCCATCGACCTCACCATCGACCTTGCAGTCGACCTCATGGGACACCGCGGGACACCCTGGGACACCACGGGACATTGGCGGGACACCCTTGGACCGCCGCCGACCAAGCGGGGAGGTAGAGTCATTGGTTGCAGTTTCCCCTTAGCAGCTGGACAACGGCGGGGCACCCCCGAGCCACGTGTGTAGTGCCATCGGACGTAGTTTCGCCTTCTCAGCGGCTGGTTCATTCTTCTCGCCCGCCCACGCGGCTCCACCTCGCCCGCACGCTGGACATGAACACGACACTGGAACAGATTTCCCCGTGGGTTGGTTCCATTTCTCTTCGACCTCACCCTCCAGCCTTCGATTTGGGACGCGAAGCCAGTCCTGGGAACGTGGCCGAGGGCTCCAAGGGCGCACGTCGCGAAACATCATGACGCTGTAGGCCTGGAGCCCGGGGCTGATCCTCCTCGCAGGGGAGAAGGGGGGGCTCCTGCGTGTACCGACGTGCTGGTGCCGGGGCGGCGGCCCCCCCAATCAGGGCCGAGAGGCCTTTGCCAAGGCAGCCGGAGAGGTTTCGCCGTCAGCACCTTTGACGGCCATCTCCTCGGCCGCGGGCCTCTGCAAAGAGCCCAGCCCAGTGCACCCCTGGAGTGCGGCGCCGGCGGCCGAGGATGTGTACCCCACAACATATCCTGAGCCAGATGGTTCTGGGCAGGGGAATCGCTTGCATAACTAGCTTCCTCGGAGTCTTGTGTGTTTTGCCATTCACCAGCTCATCCCTTCGGTGAGCCTCGAGAGCAGATTCCAGCAACCACCGACACCATCTGCGAAGGTTGTACCGCAAATGAGGCATCCGCTCGTGCATTGGCATGTGAATTTGCCTGCACGCAGGTTTATTCGTTTACGTGCCCGCACACACATACACACGTATATATATATATATATGAATGAAAGAGCGTGTTCTACCGCTGCTAGCAGAAAACCGGTGGGGGTCACTACCGGTTCGAACCCCTCCCCCCCCCCCTCCGGAAAACCGGGGGGGGGTCACTACTGGTTCGAACCCCTCCCCCTCCCCCCAGTTCATCACGAAAAGGGGGGGGGGGGGGGGTCACTACCCGTTCGAACCCCCCCCCCCCCTCGAGCTCGAAAACCGGGGTCACTACCGGTTCGAACCCCCCCCCATCCCCTCCCCCCCCCTCGAAAACCGAGGGGGGGTGCGGGCAGTGGTGGGGACGGTGGTGGTGGGGACAGTGGCGAGGGGACAGCGGGACAGTGGTGGGGACAGTGGGACAGTGGTGGTGACGGTAGTGGTGAGGACAATGGTGAGGACAATGGTGGGAACAGTGGGGACAGTGGAACAGTGGTGGGGACGGTGGTGGTGGGGACAGTGGTGTGGGGACAGTGGTGGAAACAGTAGGACAGTGGAGGGTACAGTGGTGGTGGGGACAGTGGTGAAGGCGGTGGCGAGGACGGTGGTGGGACAATGGGACAGAGGTACAGTGGGGACAGTGGTAGGGACAGTGGGGACAGTGGTGGGAACAGTGGGACAGCTCAGTGGTTCGAACCGGTAGTGACCCCCCCCTCCGGTTTTCGAGGGGGGGGGGGGTTCGAACCGGTAGTGACCCCCCCGGTTTTCGAGGTTGGGGGAGGGGGGGGGGGGTTAGGGGAGGGGGGGGGGGGGGGGGGGGGGGGGGGGGGTTCCAGCAGGGGGGGGGGGATTTTCGGAGGGGGGGGGGGGACCCCCGGGTTCCGGAGGAAAAGGGCGGCAATTTTCCACAGTAAAGCGGCGGTGGATCACGCTCTCTCATATATGTATATATATATATATATACATAACATATATATATATATATATATATATATCCAGCAGCCTGCGGCAAGCCATGCCAACGTGCCAACGCAGCATGGGGACAGCTTCATGATCCTTCTATCAGGGTTCCATCTTGGCATTGCCACGGTGTCGCAACCCTTCTACATGGTTCTGCAGGGCTCAGTTTGATTCCTCCGATTCGATTCGATTCGCTTTCGATGGCCTCCGATTCCGATCCGATTCGACCTCGGCTTCCGATTCAGATGCCGATTCCTCCGTGGAGGCCTACGAGCCTGCCGATGCCTGCCGATTCGACTTCTCCCGACCTGGCTGCCGATTCCCGCCGATCCGACTCGTTTCGACGGCCGATCCGACTCCATCGACTCGAGTCTGGGCTCTCCTGTTCTGCCCAGAACAGCACAGGAGGAGGAGGAGGAGGAGGAGGAGGAGGAGGAGGAGGAGGAGGAGGAGGAGGAGGAGGAGTGGGAGAAGGTGGAGGAGGAGGAGTGGGAGGAGGAGGAGGAGGAGGAGGAGGAGGAGGAGGAGGAGGAGGAGGAGGAGGAGCGTCCGCGGACCGCCCCTTGCGCTCTTGGGCTGTGTCTTCGGCGCGATGCCTCCACGGAGCCCCCCCCCCGAAGAGCAGCGCCAGGGAGGCACTGCCGTTGTCGTGCGGCGCCCCGCGGGCCGTGTGGCACCATTCTGTGCGTCCTCGGGTCCGCTCGGGGCCCTCTTTGGGGCCGTCTCGGGCCGTGTCGGGTGCTGCTTGAAGAGTTCTCTGCGGGGGGGGGGGGAGGGCAATTATCAGGCTTCCCGGACGCCAGATTCGGACGACGAGTTCGGGATCTGTGGTCGCGTTCTCCCCCCCCAAGAAGAGAACACAAATCTTAGGATGAAAGGTTCGGGAAGCAATACACATTGAGCATGATCATGGTTTGCTACGTGTGTATCTCCCAAGGGCATCACTGGATGTCTTTTTGATGCATCTTGTAGGCCTATTCGGGCCTCGTTGGGCCCCTTGAGGGTCTTGGTGCATCGTGTAGCCGTTTCGTGGCCGTCTTCGGTCGCCTTGGGGCCGTCTCAGTGCTGTGATGGGCGTATGGGAGCAACACCTATGGAAAGACCTTTGAGGCAGACCGTTTCGAGGGTGATGCCGCCCCTGGGAAGCTTCAGAAGCCCTGCCATACGTGTCAGAGGTACCCCGGCACGTCCCAGTGTGTCAGGGGGTCACGGTGGCGGATATAACGACTTAGGTAGTTGCACTGTGTTATCAAGCGGGGGGACATACAACCACGTATTCACGTGTCGACGCTACCATCGGCGAGGGCTTCATGTACTTTCGAGTGTGCATATGCACAGAGACACCCATGTAGTCAACTCCATGCAAGCGTGGGCTGATGTGCGGCATCTCGTCGTGTCTCACCTACCGCAAGCTTGACTGCGCCCCTTCTCTGTTGGACCATCTCACGTCTATAGTCTGCAAAGAACAAGGCAGTAACATTCTACGTACGATGGGGATCATGCGAGCCGGGGGCATGCAGGACAATGGTATGCAGGACAACTTTGACATTGGACGGCGCCACTAGTGGGTAACAAGCATGAGGAAGCTCGAGGCGTAGGTAGTGTCCCCAGGAGACGTCGACACGCTTATCGTAATTAAGGATTCCCGACACGGGCCACGTGTACAAACGCACCGTGGTGGCCGACAAACAGCTGCGATTCTGGCGCACATGCACCTTCCGCAGATAGTTCGAGCTCGCTGACATTTGCATTTCACACACCAGCCGCGTGCGTAAGGGGCCACGCAGGCTAGTGGGTAACTGCACGGGGGAAGAGGGGATGCGCGAGGGATCAGGTGCCAACAACGTCGTGATGGGTTTGCACAGCTACGTTACAGCCTTGGGCGGCACCGTTGTCTGTATCGTCATGGGCATCCATGGAATACGTGCAGGCTCCAGCTTCATTACCTCTCTCGTGATCTTTAAATCAGCCGAGCGCTGCTCGAACCCCGAAGATCCCCTGCCCGCCTGCCATTGTCGAGGGATCGCCTTGGAGCTTTCGTTCGGGAGCAGACGGCTATTTGGTGCAACGTGGATCATCCTTCGTACTTCCAAGTGTGCCACTATTCAGGGGTATCGCTAATTCGAGTTCGCTCTTTGGCAGAGCCTTTCTCGTGGGCTTGTCCGTTCTGCCCCAGTCTCAGGAAGTTCCGCGCGTCGTTTCTCAGGCTTGGTAAGTATGTTTTAGCAGTCCTGTTGCTCATGTGTGTCTGAGTGTGTGTGCGTGCGTGCGTGCGTGCGTGCGTGCGTGCGTGCGTGTGTGTGCGTGTGTGTGTGTGTGTGTGTGTGTGTGTGTGTGTGCGCTGGCCTGGGGTTCATCACGCTGCCTTGCTTCTCCTTCCTGGTCGGCTGCCGTTGCCGCCCTCCTGCTGCGCCTCGCTCGATTCCTCGACTCGTCACCGTCGCATTGCCTCTCCCGGTCCTCGATTCCCCTCTTCTGCCCTCGTCCCTCTCCCCTCTCTCCCTTCGAGTCTCAGCTCGAGAGCTTTGCTCAGACCGAGCCCAGACGCCAAGCGTCCCGCATCCGTTCCCGCCTCTCGAGACCGGGTAGGACCCAGGTCTTGGCAGATTGGCGTCACATCCCATTTGATGATCCCGCGCGCGCCGCAATGGTGCAAGAGAGCCCTCGCCGTGCGCTTCATTTACCGAGGCAAACCAAGGCACCAGGCAAGGGCCGCTCAAAGGCAACCTTGACGAATCTGCAGGACACCAACCTCAGCCGAAAGGAAGCCTGCGTCGCCGCTGTCCAGAGCAGTGGTGTCGTCGACCGAGCAGTCGCTGCGTACAACGAGCTTGCTCACAAACATCAAAGTATGAATACGATGTTGACAACATGTGCCGACAACGCCTCTCCTACCAGCGTAAGTATCGGGGCGAGCTGGTGAAACTGTGCGAGAAGAAGATCAGTCATCGGACGCACAAGGTACCAGAATCAATAGTGGGCGGTAGCGTTGACCAACGGCAAAGCTGCCGCCCTGCTCACTTCAAGTCTAATCCTTGGTTCCCAGCGTCGGTCGGGGAGGGGTACAGTAATTCTCCTTCAACGTCCGGGCCAGTGCCAGCAGAGACGACAACCGCGCCGAGGGCGGGAGCCACGGAGTAGGCACCATCTTCTCCTGCGCTCCGCGGAAAACCGTGCCACGGCCTGCGCGTGAGCCTCCGATGCAAGCAGGAACATCAGCGACTGCGGCACCGACCGAGGATCCTTGGGACTCCGCGGTCGTCTTCCCAACTGTTGCTTCGGAAGGGGTAGCCGCCGCCAGAGGCCCGTGGAATCGCCCGCTGCAGCCACCGCCAACCTCTACAGGCACACCCACCAGGATGGAGCCTAGGACAGAACCAGGCGAAGCCTCGGCAACGCCCAGTGCGCAGCAAACGCCACTGGCGGCACCGCCACGGTCTACGTCAACACATGCCGTGACAGCATTCGCGCGACTTGACGAGACGGACCATGTGGCGAGGTGGGCCCGCCTTCAAGCGTGCCCTCGAGTGGGGCCCCTACTGCGAGGCGGACGCGTGCAGCTATGAAGGGGGCCTCAGCGTAGAACGGGACCACAGTAACGAATGGGGCTTCGGCGAGAATGGGGGACCAGGCGGCCAGCCAGGTCCACCAAGACCGAAGCGCCGTCCAACTCCACAGGCCCCGTCCCGATATCCGCTTCTCCGCGCATCCAGGAAGGCGCCGAGGTGGCGAGGAAACCCGTGCCCGGGCCTGAATGCAAAGCTCCGATGCCATCCGGAACGCCAGCGACTGCGGCACCGACGGGGTCCGCGGACTCCTCGAAGTTCAGCTCGCGGCAGCGGAAGCGCCATAACAAGCTCCGCAAGGACCGACGCAGACGGCGAACTCTCGTCGGGTCACCCTTCCCCGTGTTCGGGGATTACAGGGATGGTGATGCCGAGGACGCCCTGCAGGAGCTCCTCGGTGCGTCCCCGCATGGTCTCCTGGCAGTGAGGACGGCTTGGAAGGGTGCCGACGGCGCTCCGTGCAGCGACGGCGATGCCCAGGCGGACGAGGCTCGCCTCTCCCTCGACCCCAACGCTCCCTCTCTACTCCAGATTTCGTAATAAAGGGAGGGGCGTCTCATTTCGGGGGGGGGTCTCTTCCAGGCTATCTTGGAGGGCCTGGGGGGTGTGGGGACGATACTTTGGAGGGTTCTCCCACGGGGGAGGTCTGAAATGGCTTGTCTTGGAGGGTCCAGACCCCCTCCCTTTTATTACGAAATCTGGAGTATGCAGCTGCTTCAGGTTTGCTGGGGCCACTCAGGGCGATGGGTGTAACCTGCAGCGCAGTTGTTTCTTCTTCCTACCGTCGTGGGGCGATCGGCGGTCCCAGTTTGCCTCGTCTCGTGTGTTTCAGTGCAACCGCTGGACCGCACTCCGCGGAGCACCACTCCAGTGCTTCAACAGATCACCAGCTGGAAACATATCCCGATCCCGATGTTTGGCATCACCTTACCTCGGTGCTGATCTTAAGGGTTCCTTCAGTTTCTGAGGGCACATCCCTAAGATTGTCATCGCCCGTGGCTTGCTGATCGAAGGATAAGGATAAGTTCGAGGCTGGTTCATATAGGGACCAAGTTTGGGCGGGCGAACGCCTCGCCCTCCTTGCCGTTATGGTCGTGGCCAGCTCGCCAGGGTCATGGGCTCGCGCCCGCGACTGTGACGAGCACTGTAATGAGCGCCAAGTCGGAGCGCACCGCGTGCAGTGCCAGGTGCCAGACCCTGCGCAGCATAGCGGAGTCGAGCACCACGGGTACTATCGAATGGCCTTCGGCCCATCCCGCGACCGTGCCGGGGTTGTGATGGTGAAGCCTATTGGATGTTCATTGGGATCTCGTGGGGGGCTTCTCGGGTGCCTCGCGGAGGCAGTTCGGGCGCCTCTTGGGAGCCGTTTGGGGGCCTCTCGGGGCATCTTTCAGGCCTCGTAGGGGCCTCCTAGGGGCCTCTTGGGGGCCTCTTGGGGGCCTCTTGGGGCCTCCAGGGCGCTTCTTGGGGCCTCCTGGGGGCCGCTTGAGGCGGGGGGCTCGGATTGTCGGTTCGTGTTCCCTCTTTTGGGCTCCTTTTGAGGCCGTCTTGGGGCCCTCTTGGGCCGTTTTGGGTGCCTCTTGGGCTGTCTCGAGTCCTCTTGGTCCGTTTTGGGGCCCTCTTGGAGGCCTCTTGGGCCGTCTTGGGGCGGTCTTGGGGGCCTAAGGGGCCGTCTGGGAACGTCGGGGTGCCGAAAAGGCGAGAACGCCATCATATTTCAAAAACCGCAGGGAAGTCAATGATTTTGACATCTTGGGGCCCTCTTGGAGGCCTCTTTGGGGGCCTCTTGGGCCGTCTGGGGGCAATCTAAAGCGTCTTGGAGCGATCGTTCGGCGACTCGGGGCCCTCTTGGACCGTCTTGGCAGCCTCTAGGAGCCCTCCTGGCCTGTCTCGGAGCCCTCTTGGGCCCGAAACAATCGCGCGACAAAGCGCGGAAAGCCCTGGGGGAACCGCGGAAAGCCCGAGCAGATTTGAGAATTGGGGGTCCAGGCCCCAAGGAACTCTTTAGGAGTGACGAGTGAGGCTCAGAGGGGTAGTGGAAGGACCTCAGGACGCGCCCGCTCCGTGCCCCAACGGCACGGTGGCGGATCTCGATGTCGAGCAGCACGTCGAAGAGCCGCAGCTCGACCCTGACGCCCGCGACTGGGGCGAGCGGTGGCTGGAGTGCCGCGTCGCTGCCCGCCGCGACGGATGCCGACGTCGAGCGGCGCGTCGCTGGCCACCGCGGCGGGCGCCAGCAGCGCATCGCTGGGCAGCGCGGCTGGGCGCGCCAGCGCCACGGCGTGCACCGGCTGGGCGGGCGCCGCCTCGAGTGCCCCGCCACGGAGAACCGCGGCGGATGCTGGCACCTCGGCGCTGAGCAGCAGCGCGGCGGAGAGCAGCAGCGGGGCGAGTGCCGTCTCGAGGCCCAGCGGCGCATCGCCGGGCAGCGCGACGGGGGGCACTCCGGCGCCGTGGCGTGCGCCGGCGGGGCGGGCGCAGCCCGGAGTGCCGCGTCGCGGAGCTGCGCGGCGGGCACTTGCGCCTCGACGCTGAGCAGCGCGTCTGCGAGAGGCAGCTCGACCCTGGCGTCCACGAGTGGGGCAAGGACTGCCTCGACCACCGCCCGTGCAGCACGACGGGTGCCAGCATCTCGCTGTTCAGCAGCACCTGGGAGAGCAGCAGCAGCCCGCGACTGGCGCCCAAGAGTGGGTTGAACGCTGCCGTGAGTGCCGCGCAGAGCAGCCAGACGTTGAGCAGCGCGTCGGAGGGCAGCACCGCGACCCTCGCGTCCACCAGCGGGACGAATACCACTTCGAGTACCGCGCCGCTAAGGTGCGCGACCAGGACCAGCAGCGCATTGATCAGCAGCGCGTCGGAGAGCACCGGCTTGACCTTGACGGCCGCGAGTGACGAGTACCGTCTTGAGTGCTTCGTCGAGCACAGCCTCGAGCGCTGTCGTCGAAGTGCCTCGCGTCTGGAGGGCCGTCGGGTGTCCTGGTCGGGTTGGTTGGTCTGGACTCTTTGGTTTTCTCGGCCTCCTGCTTGGGCCCCTTGGTTTCCCTGGCCTCCGCGATCAGCATTGGCCTACTGGGGGTGGGGCGCGTGCGCCAGCTTCTTCTCGTGGGCTGCATTGGCCCACTGGGGTTGGGACGCGAGCTTCGCCCTACTTCCGTGAGCCGCATTGGCCCGCTGCTTGTGGCGGTGCGAGCGCGGACTGGCGCGTCGGAGAGCACCGGCTCGACCCCGACGTGCACCAGCGGGATGAGCACGGCCTCGAGTACCACGTCGCCCAGCAGCACTAGAAGCGGCAGACACCTGAGCAGCACTTCCACAGCAAGGATGCTAATAATATGAGAAGAACAGAAAAATGTGCATGTGCATATATAATATAATAATACGTTTAGGCAATTTCCCCGGGGAAAAGGTAGGGCATGACTCTCCACAGCCTGGGCTCCCCCGGAGAACCTGCGGTTCACTCCTCCCCTCCTCCTCCGTTGCCCGGGGGATGTGGCGCCCGTGTTCCTGTTGCCCCTCCTTTCGTTGCTCGTGCTTTCGCCCCGCAGCCACTTGGGCTCCGTTGGCTGATGTGGGAGCCTTCGGAGCCTTCGGACCCTGATTCTGCAGGCGAGGCCCGCCCGGGAAAGGGGGGGCACCGCAACAGGGAGGGGGGGAACGGCCAGGAAGTGAAAGATGTAGGGAAAGGGAGGCGAGGGGGGAAGGTATGGATAAGGAGGAAAGGGAAAGGAAGAGTGGCTTTGAGGGGAGGGATTACCCCAGCGCGACCCTACTTAGGAGTCGGACCCCCTACGAAAGCAGCATTAGTAGTAACAGTAAAGTTCACTGCTGGTGGCCGCTGCCTGGTAGCCGGGTAGCCCTTGCGAGCGCAGGCGGTCGCTCGCCCTTGGTTTGGCCTGGCCTGGCCGCGGGCCCAGGCCGCCAGCCCGAAGCCCAAGGCCCAACGCCTTCGGCTTTTTGGTCATCTCACCAGAGGGCGGCGCGCTCCCGCTCCCGCGATCACCGCGGGCCGCGAGCACGAGCGACGAGCGGCCCCCGACAGGTTGCCGCCGTCGTGGGGCCAGCGCTGCCACATTGCCAACGTGGTCACATTGCAGTTGCAGTGCCGCCGCCAGCAGCGCCACCACAGCGCCCCGTCATTGCCGCCCCCCCTTCGGTCATTTATCTGGCGCGATCAGGGGGCCGCGCGCGGCATGCAGGCATGTTGCGCCTGGGCCTGCGTGCAGTTTGCACACCGGTGCAGCGCCTGATTTTGTAATTGTTGTCAATATGTCTGCCCTCGTCTGGACATATGCGCCGCGCCGCGCCTTGGAGGGCCAGGGCCGAGACGGACGCGCTCTGTTTGTTTTGTGCAAGCCTTGGGACTGAGCGACTGAGCCCCCAGCCTGCAGACCTTCTGGCTGGCCCGATCCATTGCCGTCCATGGGCATTGGGCCATGGGGCCATGGGGGCATGGCATGGGATGGGCACTTGGCAATTGAATTGGCCATGGCGCCGCGACCGTGCCCGTCGGGCCGTCGGCCAGCGGTTCGTTGCAATCATCGGTTTCGGTTCCATTTGGCAGACCAGAGGCTGTAGTAATTGTAGTTAGTAAGTAAGTGCTAGGTAGCCCTTGCGCCTTGCGCCCTTGCGGCCTGGGGCCCAGCGCCCCAACGCATGTGACTTTAGCCGAACTTTAGCCTAACTTTAGCCCTCGGGCAGGGGCCGGGGCCGAGGCCAATCTGCTTTTTTGATTATCCTTGTCGCGCCGCCCGTTGGCGTCGACGTCGCGCGCGCTGGGGGCGACGGGCCCGAGGCCCCCCACGGCGTCGGGCATCGGGCGGGCCCCGGGCCCGGCCAACAGGCGGGAGGCCAGAGCGCAGCCAACAGGCGCGGAGCCTCCAACTCGGGAGCCAGAGCACGGCCAACAGGCGCGGGGCCTCCAGCCGAGGAGCCCGACGACCAGACGACGACGACGATGTCCCGCGCCAAGGCCGCCCAGGCAACGCCCGCAGAGGTTGCAGAGCCGCCCCCGGGAGGGGAGCCGGGGAGCAGATCGGGAAGCACGCGGCGAGGGTGCGCCCGGGGCGGGCGGGTATTTTTTCAGTTTCGGCGTTTTTGTATTTTTGCAAAAAATATTTAAAAAAAAAACGAAACGCAAAAATTATTAAAATAGTAAAAAAAAATAGTTTTTCCCACATGATTTTTCTATTTTTTTATAATTATATAAGAAAAATACATCTCCCCGGGAGAACACCTATTTTTCCAGTTCGCGCAAAGAGGGTGGCCGGAGGGATTGCCTACTTTTCGGAGACCTGTCAGGATCTAGTTCCCCTTGTTCTCGGCCGTTCGGCTGGCGGCCCTCGGCGCTGAAGACGTCAGTGCTGGGGTGCCAGTTGGCTTGACGGGCCCAGGCCGCGCACTGCGGCGACGTTCTGCGCGAGGCTGGAGGGCGCCGGCCCCGGCGCAGCCCCGGCGAACGCCAAGCCAAGCGCAGTCGGACTCGTCGACGTCGAGCGCGGTCATGTCTTGCACCCAGAGCTTCTGGGCGGGGCATGGGCAGGCCCGGGCGTTGGCCTGGGCCATCGCTGGCGCCATGCTGGTTCATTCCAAGTCCAAGTCGCGCTCGGGCCGATCGGGAGATCCAGCAAATTACGGCACGGCAGACTGCCATTGTGCCATTGTGGCCTGGTGCATGTTGAGTCAGGATGATCCAGGATGGCTTGCTACCCGCAGGGGCGGTGGGTTTACCGTTTACCAGTTCTACAAGTCGGGCAGGCGCTGGCGCCACTGGGGCCGAACTCTTGGCAAACATCCACGCGTGCGGCATGGCAGGGGCAACGAGCTCGAGCTGGAATCCTCTGATGTGCCTTGGCAGGGTCAATGCTGGCAGCTGCTGGCAATGCTCGCAGTCGGGCAGGCATTGGAGTCGAACTCGGCGTTGCGACATTTTTTGTTTCGTGATGCCCGGTGGGATCCAGCGTGGCAACGCTGATCTCTACTTCGCTTGGAGGCGCTGGAACCGAATTGAGGCAAACCTCATGACTCATGCAAGTCGGCCTGGTGGGAGCAACGAACGCTGCAAATCCTTTCAGGGGGGCCTAGTCACTCGTCACTAGTCCTAGTGACCTAGTGGCAGCGACGCTCGGGCAGGCGCTCGAGTCGCATGTCAGCGACCTGGTTGTGGCAGCTTTGTAGCAGCAGCTAGCAATGCTGATTTCTTCATGGAGTGGGAACAGTGCGACGTGCTCTGGGCGCCTGGTTCATGGGTTCGGGCAAACCACTGTTTGCGCGTTTTCCCAGCATTGCTCCGACGTGCTTTCTGTCAAATAGGTCGCGCGCGTCGCGCGCAGTGCAACGGCAGACGCGACGGCGAGCCCGGCGCACGGCGGCCGCGTCGATTGTTCTGCTCAGGCAGGGGCCAGAACAGGAGAGGGGGAGGATGAGAAGAGTCTTAGAAGGGGTGGGGGGCCGGAAGGGAGGTGGACGAGCAGAGGAGGAAGGCGACGGTAGGCAGGGGTGGGCGAGGACGAGGGGGCGGGGAGGAGGGACGACGGCAGGAAACGACAAAGGAAGGGAAGCAAACGAGGTGGAGGAAGAGAGGAAGCGCTGCACACGATCCGTTCCCTGTTGGTTATATCCACTGCTGCGCGGGATCAGCTGTTTTTGTTGTGAGCTTGTCTGGTTTGCATGCGGTTTTCATATTATTTTGATATTATTTGTGTATTTTGAGCATTTTCGGCAATACGTTGTGAGCCTTTGGGCTGGGTTGTATTAATACAAAAACAATACAGAAATAATACGAGCGATATAGGAATGCCGCCTGTATTTTTATGATATTAATAGAGGGCGGTTTGTTTCTATGTTTTCGATAATAATAGGGGCAACTTGTTTCTATTTTTTCGATAATAATAGGGGGTTTGCTCTTTTTGAGCTCCTCAGGAGCTTTGCCGGATATAGCAGCAGCAAGAAGGCCACCGGCATCTCGACGAGGAGCAGCGCATCGGAGTGCGGCAGGCCGACCCTGACGTCCACGAGGGGGGCGAGCTTGTCTCAGGTACCGCGGCACTGAGCACCGCGACTGGCGCCAGCAGCGCACCGTTCATAAGCGCGCCCGAGAGCAGCAGCTCGACCTTAACGCCGATGAGCGGGACGAGTACGGTTTCGGGCACCGCGCCGCTGAGTAGCGCGACGGGCAGTAACATCTCGACGTGTAGCAGCGCGTCGGACAGTAGCAGCTCGACCCCGAATTCTACGAGATGGACCAGTGATGTCGTGAGTACTACGTCGCTGACTACTAGCAGCGCGCTGTTCAGCAGCACGTCGGGGGGCAACAACTTGACCCAGGCGTGCGCCAATGGGGCGAGCACTGCCTCGAGTGCCACGTCGATAAGCTGTGCGTCAGTTGCATTCATGTTGACGTCGAGCAGCGCGTCGCTGACTGCCGCGGCGGGTACCAGCAGCGCATCGCTAAGCAGCTCGACTGGGGGCGCCAGCGGCCCCCGCCGCGCGCCTGGCCCCGCTCTGAGCGGGCCCGGCTTCCTCTTTCCTCCCGCCGCCGCCGCGCGCCTCCTCCCTCTCAGGAATTATATTCTTGGGGGCACGGCTACAAAAATGCGCCGCCAAAATGAACCAATTTGGGGCGGGGGTGCCGTGGCTCATTTTTCACGGGAGATCTCCGGCCAAACCGACGACACCGTTCATGTTTGGTACATCTTTACACGTATTTTGGAAAAGGGGGTGCTTTATGTAATTTCTCCGATCCCTTTCCGGGAACTGTTGAGTTTTGCTTCATTTGGGAAAATCCAGAACTGTTCTGTTTTGGGCGCGTTTCTGGGCTCATTTTTAGCAGCCGTGCCTCTGGGAATATCACTTGACACCCTCCCCCTCCTGCATGGTGGCTTAATTCGCGTTTCGTGCACATTCCAACGCCCTATCGCCAGCGCAGTGACTCTGCCTAGCCGCCGACGCAAAAAGTGTGTATGTGTGTGTGTGTGTGTGTTTGTGCTTGCATGTGCGTTCGCGATCTCAAATGCTCGCGGCCGCATCGGCCTCCGTGGTGCGTGCGTCGGCGGGCGTGGACCCTGGCGTCGTGATTTGTTCGCGGTGTGTGCCCCCTAGCTCTCGGGCCCGTCTCAGGGAACGTTTCCGTCGTCTCGTTTTCGACGAAGGCCCCCTCGGACTCAAAGACCCAGACTCAGAGCCAAAAGCCCGAGTTCATGGAGCTGGTTGTTGCGGGGGTCCGAGACGCCGGAGATCCGGGAGGGCAGGGCGGGGTGCCGCCAGGGCTGTCCTTCGAGCTGACCCCCGAGCTGCTGGTGGCCCCGTCAGCTCGCCCCGGCCGGTGCCGCCCCGTCGGGGCGGAGTCGGGGCTCCAGGGGGCTGGGGTCGATGCAAGCGGGGGTCCGTCGGAGCGCCCGGCCTTGCAGAATCCTTCCGAAGGGGCAGAAACACACACCAGGCTCAATTGCGCAGCGATCCCCAGGAAAATACGGGAAAGTCTGGGACGCGGGGGGAAGACGAGATAACCCCGAAAATATGGGAAGATGTGGGGACTCCTGAGATTTGTGTGTGTGTGTGTTTCTCTGTGTGTGTGCCAGGGTCCCTTTAATCCTGCAAGGCCAGGGGTGCACTAGCCCGGGCGTGGGCGCAGGATCCTGCCGGATCCTGCCGGATCTTGCCGGATCTTGCCAGATCCTGCAGAGAGCCTGACTGGACTGGGTTTGGATTGACCCGGGCCAGTGGATCCCGGACAAAGGCCTTTTGGGTTTGGAAGGGGCGATCCGCGCGGGGCGATCTCCAGAGTCGGGTCAATGAGGTGGAAGACGGGGGGGGATATTGATGGGCAGCAGGGCTTGGGGAGGAGGAGGAGGAGAAGGAGGGGATGAGAACAATTGAAGAAGGAGAAGCAGGACGTCAGGAGGACTAGGAGGACCAGTGGACGAGGGGTAGGAGGGGCATTCGGAGGAAAAGATGGAGAAGGAGGAGGAGGAGGAGGAGTCAATGCACCCCTTCCGCACCACCACCTGTTGCCCATCCTGCTCTCTAGCCTTGCATGCACTGTCTGCTGCGCTGACTGCTTCTCTTCTTGACTTGAGTGTTTACCTGCAGCTACAACTTTGGCTCTAGAGAAACGGAAAAGGAGCGAGCCTGCGGCGCGCGCGTGCGTCGGCCAGCGGGCCAGCCTCCTCCTTTCAGTGTTACCCTATTGTATGTTGACGGCAGTATCCCTTCTTCCCCATGTCATCTGCGAAGCCCACTGGCCATGAGATATCAAAGGAACATATTGCAGGGATTTTGAATATCCAGGCAAAAGACTGGTGATCAACCGAAACGACGGCACAGCCGTTAACTTCGCAGAGCATGGGATCACAGGAAAGGGCGCTCGGGCGAGCAGAAGATCTATACCTTCCCGAGCGTAGCGAAAGTGTGGGTGCTTCTACGAGACGACCAAACTCTCTGAGTCTTCCCAAAAGGCAAGCATCAGAGACTGTGTTTGACTTGACAGAAGGGGCTTCCTCGGTTGACTCGGTGGCTAGGTCTAGAGCGCACGCCTCGGTCGGAAAGTATGGCACAGCCAAAACTTCCGCGGAGGGACCATCTGATTTGGTGTCGGTACATCTGGGCTCCCAGCCATCGATTGACCTAGATGTTGAGGTGGAGAAGTTGTTGGAGCACGGCCTCACAGGAATGTCAGGTGTCGAGAATCCTGGCGTAGAACACGCAGCGCAGTTCGCGTTGCATGGACCGGGCGAGGATGTGAGCGACTTACATTCGGAAAGGGACAGTTCGCACTCGATTGAAAAGAACAAAGAACATGCCCAATTCAATACCTCGCCTGGTCCATCGAATCATCTCTATCCTCTCCCTGATGGATGTGTCGGGCTTGCCCCAGGCGCAGACCCGTTAGCGAACGTGACAGTTGATCACGCAACGGTTGAGGCAATTCAGAAGGCCATTCTTGATTCGGATGACGATCTCGAAGACGGAGCAAGCCCCGACCGAGGCAGACGCTTGTCCGCTTGCGTGCGATAAAGGGATACACGAGAATCTACAGGCATGACTCCCCATCCAATGACAAAGAGGCCGAAGGTGAGAATGGCGACTTACACTCTTCACCTTTATTGCAAGGTTTTCACCGACCAGACTTCACCTTGCCCCGGACTAACAGGGACAGTACTACAACTTGACGAACTCGTAATGCAGGACGAAGAAGACGATACAGCACAAAGTTGGGACGCCGATTTCAGTGATCGGGGTGTAAGAACAAGGGGGCAACACACGCCTACCTCCAGCAGTGCGCGGGGACGTTCCAGCAAGGCCCCCAGGGCCGGACGTTCCAGTTCTAGGGGATCCGGCGCCCATGGATCACCACGGTTGTCGTCGAATAAAACCACCAGCAGCTTCTCGATACGGGAGAGTTGTTGGAATGCCGGGCCCACGTGTCCGACTCAGGCGGGGAATCGGTGCCCGGGGAAGGCGCGCAAACCGGTGGGTTCATGTCGAAGGCCTGTGTGCTCACAATGTTCGAATGTTTGTTTTAAGTGTAGTCTAGCATGGCTTGTCTGTTTGGTCGAACGCTTGTCCTGAAGAGAGGAGGAGGGGGAGGAGGAGGGGGAGGAGGAGGAGGAGGAGGAGGAGGAGGAGGAGGAGAGGAGGAGGAGGAGGAGGAGGAGGGAGGAGGAGGAGGAGGAGGGAGGAGGAGGAGGAGGCGGAGGAGGAGGAGGAGGAGGAGGGGGAGGAGGACCAGCTGGGATTAGTTGGAAGGCCCACGTACCTGGCTACAAAGTACAAATACGGGGCTACGCCTGGAATGCGAGGAGAAGGGACAGTGGAGGGATGGTGCAGATGATGGTGGTGGTGATGATGATGGTGGTGGTGGTGGTGAGATGATGATAATGATGACGATGATGATGATGATGATGATGATGATGATGATGATGATGAGGAGGATGGGGATGAGGAGGAGGATGAGGATGAGGATGGTGATGAGGATGAGGATGAGGATGAGGATGAGGATGAGGACGGGGATGAGGATCATCGGATGAGGATGATGACGATTGTGATTATGATGATGATGAGGATGATGATGATGATGATGAGGAGGAGAAATAGCAGGAGCAACATGTGGAGCAAGAAGGTGGAACACAGTGATAAGGACAATGATGAGGATCAGGAGGAGGAGGAACGAGGACGAGGAGGAGGAGGAGGAGGAGGAAGAGGAGGGAGACCAGATGGATAAGGGAAGCCTGGTTTCACAACTCGCGCCGCAGACTGATCGCGCCCGCGGGTTTGTGCCTAGGGCCTTCATTTTTGTCTTGTCGCCCGTTTGTGTCGAAAGTCCCCGTGGCATTGCCCACCTCGATCTCCTTCTGTCCTTCGATTGTCATATGCCCAAAGTCAGGAGAACACGTCGCAATTTGTTCGTTTGTCTGGCGGGGCCGTTCAAAACGACCCGCGACGAAAGTTGGTCTGAGTGGTCAGGTGCTCGAGGGGCCCGCGTCGTGACCAACTCGTGACGTCGGAGATCGGGGTCCGAATCGATCTTGATACCGCCTGGCACGATCCGATGCGATACGGTGGGGGCGTTCGTTAAGGAATGCGCCCAGAGGGCTTCAGACCCTGGAGGATTCCTTACCTGATGAGATCGGCAATGACCTCCATTACCAATCCATGATTGGTGTTCCACCAGCTTCCAGACCCTGGATTCCTTATACACTGGTTCCTGATCCAATGCCCATCCCGCGCGGAGGCTGTGGAGCGAGAGGAGCTGTGGGCGAAGCTCCTCCGCCTGATCCCCCACGCCCCAGCGAGCTGGCACGGCGAGTTCTCGACCTCGACGCTCCGCGGGCTGGTCGAGCGAGCAGCCGCCCAGCGGACGTGAGTGGCCTCCGCCCGCTGCTGGGAGCCGGGCCTGCATGACCAGGGTGTTCGAGCCCGCGAAGAGTTCAAACAAAAAAATGCCCCCTCCGTGTCGATCATCCGACGGTCCGGTGCGGCCCGGTGCTCACGCGGCGTAGCTCCGCACCCTGGCGCGGCCGAGCCGACTCGGCTTCGGCTCCGTGCAGCATGCAGCCCGACCCAGCTCACGGTTCGATTCGACCCGGCTCAAAGAATCGCCTCCTCCTCCTCCTTCTCCTCCTCCTCCTCCTCCTTCTCCTCCTCCTCCTCCTTCTCCTCCTCCTCCTCCTCCTCCTCCTCCTCCTCCTGATGCTGATTGTCCTTGCTTCATAGGAGGAAATGGCACCCATACTTCTACACAGCCCTCGTTTCCCCCTTTTTGGGCCTCCTGGGCCTCCGTCGTCGCCACCGCCGGATTCGCTTCGAAATCCTGGTCAGAACGTACCCCACGAGAGCTCCTGGGAGTGGCGGTATCGGTACCTTTTGGTTCCCCATTGCTGGTCGCCGGGGCCAGGTGGGGCTCGTCGCGCCAGTCGGGCCCACGCCTTGCAACCTTGCGGTGGGCCGCGCCGGCCGCCCAGGGGCGCGCAGACGGTGCATCTCACTTCTCTCACGGCGCGCGAGGCGGCAGAGTGCGCCCTCTGCTCGGAGGGGCTCCGCCCGCCAGAGCCGAGGCGGTGCACCTCAATCAGGGCGGCAGCGACCTGCTGGGCCAGAGTCAGCCCGAGGACCCGAGTTCTGGGGGGGGGGTCGGCGGCGCCCCCTCCAGAGTTCAGCCCCTGAGATCTGGGGCTGGCGAAAAGGTGTGGCGGACGTGCTTGCCTTCAGTCGGGCATGTCCCCCCCTACAGGAGGAATGCTCAAACATAGTGAAAACATAGCCTGGGGACGTTTTTCTGAGCTTTTTTTTCCCCCTGCAGGGGGAAGTTCAAAAATTAGTCTGGGGACGTTTTTTTGAGCGGGAAACCGTGCACGTCTTGAAGTGAGCTTTGGGGCCTCTTGGGGCCGTCTTGGACGCTCTGGGGGCACAAACAGTGCGCATACCCCAACATCAGACATACCCCCAAATCCGACAAAACCAAGGGACAACAAACAAACAAAAACAACAAGCGGGAGATACATGTTTTTACCCTGTGGATGCTCGTTGGGGCTCTTTTGGGGCTGGCGGCCTCTAGGGCAGTCTTGGGGCCGTTCTTGGGCTGGCCTTGACTCGTCTTTACCATTTTGGGGTCCAGTCGGGCCTCCGTGGAGCCCTTTAGAGCCCACTCGCACCATCCTTGAGCCCTCTTGGACAGTCTTGGAGCTTTTTTCGGGGGCTGTCGGAAAGCCTGACAAGAGGGGTGAGGCGATTGGTCGAACAAGTTCGGCAGATGTGGTGTGGCCCGCCGGGTGGGGCAGGTGCGGCAAGGGGGGCAATGACATTCAGTTGACATGCCAGTTATCATTATCATCTTTATTAGAGGTGCACTCTGGGAGGCTACGCCCTAACACCGGCCCACATTACCTGCTCCTGCGTCGCAGTCTTTCAGGAGCGAAAGAAGGACGTACATGTACATGAATCCACGCTGGTTTCGAGAGCACGCATTGCGCAAATGTTCGTATAACGCGGCCAGCCTCGCGGATCGAGGGGCCGCGTTCATGTACATAGCTTGGCGCGTACGTCCTTTTCGGGCTCCCTAGTCTTGCCGTGGATAAACACCGCTTCGCGGGGGGCACGGCCAGACAAGCGTTCTGTCCGCTCCTAGATCGTCTTAGGGGTCTGTCGGGGCTGGTTGCAGGTTTGAGTGGAATTTTTAGGAGGGTCGTTGGCAGTTCTGCTATCATTCGAATCAGGCCATTGCGAGGCTTAGTCGGATTCCAATAGAATTGCAGCTGCAGTTGGGAAGTAGTAGGTTTCAAGATCCAGTAGGATTTGATCGGACCTGCAATCGCTGTGCACTTCTAGTGCAGTCGTCGCTCTTGTAGCATTATTATGCTAACATTGTCGCTCCAGCAACTTACTTCCCGAATGGAAGTTGTACCTCGATTCTACATTAGTTGTCATCTGGCAGATTTCTAGTACGCATGTAGCTGCATCGTGCCTCTCTCACTGTTGTAGTTTTACTGTGGTTTCAGCGCAGTGGGGTCATATCATATGTGTAGCTGTAGCTTGGTTATATCGGAATTGTAACCGTCTCAGGCATGTACGACTAGTTGTTCCCCAAGGAGTGTTTGCATTGGGAAGTTGTTACTTCTCCTCAAAGGAACTGGGCCGTGTTGTCGGTCTGGCGGCTATGTCGTCGCCGATGCCGCCCCGTCGCCATGTCTTCGCTGCCCGTTGTCTGGGCAGTGTGGTCGGTCTGGCGGCTACGTAGTCGTCGTCTCCGCCCGTTACCTGGGCCTTGTTGCACAGTGCAATCTAATCGTTGCATTTCAATTGCTTGTAATGCAATCGATTGCAACCGATTGCAAACTATAGATGCCATCACATATATTGCACCACATAGCTTACGTGACTGCAATCCACACGATTGCAATCCAATCGATAGCAATCCAACGGATTTCAATTCAATCGGTTACAATCGACTGCAAAGCATAGATGCCACCACGTATATGGCATCACATAAATGAGTACATTAGCTCCTGCCACATAGATTGCACCACATAGCTTGCACCGCGTCGCTCGCGCCACATACGAGAGTACGCTAGCTCTTACCACATCCATGGCATCAAGCAGCTTGCAACACATAGCTCACGTATGATACATGAGTACGGTTGTTCCTACCATATATATATATATATATATATATATATATATATATATATATTGCACCAAATAGTTTGCACTACGTAGCTTACACCATATACATGAGCACGCTAGCTCTTACCACATAGGTGGCAACATGGAGCTTATACCACATAGCTCACACCACATACAAGAGTACGATAGCTCCTGTAGATTTTGTTTACATCTAATCGAATAGATCCGAAATCTGCTTTGCGGATTGGTAGGGACCCCCAGTCCCCGGAGCCGCCAGAGATCCCCGAAATTGCACCGGAGGGCCCCCAGAGGGCTCCGAAACTGCACCAGAGTTCCCCGGAAGAGCCCCGAGGCCCCCAGATGACCCAAGCCCCGAGATGACCCAAGACGGCCCTCAGACGGCCCAAGATGCTCCCAAGACGGCCCCGTAGGCTACTAAGACGCCCTGGGACGGCTTCGAGGGGACACCCTAGAGGGCCCCAAGAGGCCGAAGTCGTAGATGTCCGATGGGTGTCTCTTTCGGATTCTGAGATTCTCGCGCTCTCAACCGTCTGGACCCCAAGACGGCCCAAGAGGCCTCCAGGATTACCCCGAGACGGCCCAAGAGGCGCCAAAGACAGCCCCAAGATGGCCCAGGAGGGGCCCGAGGAGGGCCCAAGAGGCCCCCAAGAGGCCCCCAAGACGGCCAAATAAGCCCCCAAGAGGCCCTCAAGACAGGCCAACAGTGCCCCGAGTCTGCCCACGAGGGCCCCAAGACGGCCGAAGATGCTGTCAAGACGGCCTCAGGGGGCCTAAGACGCTTCGGAAAAGCCTCAGGAGAATCCCCAAGAGAGTCTGAAGAGGCGAACATCATCGATGTCACTGTGGTTGTCGACCGCACACCGCAGCTTGCTGGCATTTGCGCGCCAGAGACAGAAACGCGCGTCGGCACACTTCGACTCACGCAGCTCCGTGGGGTGAGATCGCAGTGGAACGGCGACCCCCCACCGGGAAATCGGTTTCGGTTTCGTGTTCGTGTCGTGCGTGCGGGCGAGGCGAAGCTGCGCGTGATCCTCCTGTAGCTAGGACGAAGTAGGAGCGAAAGTCCGTTCCCGTCCGCCGGTGGCTGGGAGGTGTCCCAGTTGGGCCGGGCGGTGTCCCGGGTGTCTCGGGTGTCAGTAGGAGCGAAAGTCCGTTTCCCGTCCGCCGGTGGCCAGGAGGTGTCCCAGTTGGGCCGGGCGGTGTCCCGGGTGTCCCGGGTGTCCCGGGTGTCCCGGGCGTCCCGGCGCTAACGCATGTCGCTAATGCCATAATTTGTTGCTTCCGGCGCCAGCGGCGGGCTTTCTTATCCAATCCAGCCCATACTATCCAATCCATCTTGTTCAATCCAATCCATCTTATCTTATCCAACCCATCTTGTCCCATCTTATCTTACCCCACCCAATCCAATCCACCCAACCCAATCCATCAATTAATTTGTTTCTGCGCCTGTGGCGGGCCAATCCAATCCATCTGATCTTATCCTATCCACTTCTTCCAATACAACCCATCTTATCTTATCCAATCCATCTCATCCCATCCAATCCAATCCATCCAACCCAATCCATCAATTCATTTCTGTCGGCGCCTGATCTCAATCCCCCCAACCTCCATGTCGCCCGCAGGGCGGTCATATTGGTATTTAATATATATATATATATATATACACATGTATATATACATACATACATATATATATACATATGTGTGAATATGTATATGTATGTGTGTATGTGTGTATATATATATATCGAGTAGGCCAGGGGGCGGGGGCGGGCCGCTGCCTGTGCCCCCCATGGGCGCCCCCCGGCGGTTCTGGGGGGGGTGCCAGAGCTGAGGCGGCCTGGGCCCGCCCCGAAACAGGCCACGACAGGCTAAAGGGGTCCCAAGAGTGCCCAAGAGAGTGCCAAGAGGCCCCGAAGACGCCCAAGATGCCTTCAAGATAGCCGACGAGTTATCCAACACGCTCCAGGACGGATTCAAGAGGCTCCCCCAGAGGGCCCTGGGAGGCAGCATTCACTGATTTTCCCAAGGTTTTTGGAATTTTTGGCGTTCTCGCTTTTCCCGCTTCCCAGCGCTCCCTCACGGCCTCGGAGGCCCTTCAGATCGCTCCAAGACGGCCGACGAGGCCCCGAAGAGGGCCCCAAGACGGCCCAGGAGGCCCCCCACACAACCCAAGTGTGCCCCAAGAGCGCCCCAAGAGGGGACCCAGAGGGGGACCGCGACCAGATATTTTGAGGTCTCTGGCCCTGGAGACCCCCAGTAGGCCCCCAGAGGCCACCAAGAGGCTCCCAAGAAGCCCCGTGAGGCCCCCAGGAGGCCCCCAGGAAGCCCCAAGAGGCTCCCAAGGGGCCCCGCGGGAACGCCCAAGAGGCCGGCACAAATCATGTCCCCAGAAAGCTTTCCGGGGACATGGTTCACTATGGGCCCGAGAGTCTCCAGAGGCTCTGAAGTACCATCACGCTACGGAGAGCCGTCTGGTATGTTGACTGGGAACATGACTGATCGCCTTCTCGCGGCCCTCCGCGGATCGTTTCGCACAAAATTGCCCCAAGTGCCCTCTTGAACAGACGACTACGACGACGACGACGACGAAGACGACGAAACGACGAAGACGAGGATGACGACGACGACGACGACGACGACGACGACGACGACGACGACGACGACGACGCCGACGACGACGACGACGACGACGGCGCGCCCCAAGAGGCGACGACGACATTGCGACGACGACGACGACGACAGCACGCCCCAACAGGCTACCCAAGACGCCCCAAAAATCCATGTTCCCAGAAGGCCTTCTGGGAACCCGTAACATCAGGCCTCCGCTCCCCTACGCAACTATCTTCCCCGAAAGCCTTCCGGAATGCGGATTGACATGCATTGATTTCTCATTGCCCATAATGCGTTCAGCGTTATGGGCACTTCTTCACTTCCAGTTCAAACCATCTGTTGTCCACCACTTCAGTGGAGCAGTGAACTTGTTAATGCCTGGTGCCTGCTAGAACCTGAGCGCGCGCGAAACGCGCGCGATGTTTCTAGTATATTGGAATATCAATCGATATGTGTGTACATATATATATATACACATATATACATATATATATATATATATACATAAAGATATTCCCCAAGTAGTGCTTGCACTTAGTGTTTTTCCCCAACCATCCTGTGGTGCTGGGTCCTCGTTTTGAAGATACAGCGCCCCGCGCTCTCCTCCTCCTCTCCTCCTCCCCCTCCTCCCTCCTCCTTCGGTGGCCCCATAGGGAGCTCCACCGAAGGCCCCATTGGCAAAGTTCGCATGCGGATCCACCCCCATTTTGGCACAGCCCTCACACGGTTCGTGGCCCCATAGGGAGCTCCACCGACGGCCCCAGTTGCAAAGTTCGCATGCGGTTCCACCCCCATTTCGGCACAATCGAAGGCTCCATTGGCAAAGTTCGCATGCGGTTTCACCCCCGTTTTGGCACACCCCTCACACGGTTCGTGGTCCCATAGGGAGCTCCACCGACGGCCCCAGTGGCAAAGTTCGCATGCGGTTCCACCCCCATTTCGGCACAATCGAAGGCTCCATTGGCAAAGTTCGCATGCGGTTCCACCCCCGTTTTGGCACACCACTCACACGTTCCGTGGCCCCATAGGGAGCTCCACCGAAGGCCCCAGTGGCAAAGTTCGCATGCGGTTCCACCCTGATTTGGGCACACCCCTCACACGATCCGTGGCCCCATCGGGAGCTCCACCTAAGGCTCCATTGGCAAAGTTCGCATGCGGTTCCACCCCCATTTTGGCACACCCCTGACACGGTTCGTGGCCCCATGGAGAGCACCACCGAAGGCCCCAGCGGCACAGTTCGCATGCGGATCCACCCCCATGTTGGCAAATTGTTCACACTGTTAGGGAGCTCCACCGAAGGCCCCAGTGGCAAAGTTCGCATGCGGTTCCACCCCCATTTTGGCACACCCCTCACACGTTCCGTGGCCCCATAGGGAGCTCCACCGAAGGCCCCAGTGGCAAAGTTCGCATGCGGTTCCACCCCCATTTGGGCACACCCCTCACACGGTTCGTCTCCCCATAGGGAGCTCCACCGAAGGCCCCAGCGGCAAAGTTTGCATACGGTTCCACCCCTATTTTGGCAAACCTTTCATACTGTTCTTGGCCCCATAGGGAGCTCCACCGAAGACGATATTCACAACTGCGGCACCCACAACTGCATATCGTTGGATCCTTCGTCAGGTGAGTTTACTTCTGTTCTGAGGAACTGGGCCGTGTCGTCAGTCTGGCGGCTATGTGGCCGCCGTCGCCGCCACGTCGCCGCTTGGTCGCCGCCCGTCGTCTGGGCCTGTCTGTCGGTCTGGTGGCTATGTGGGCGCCGTCGACCCCCCCATTCGCCGCCTCGTCGCCGACTTTTGATTTTGCTGTCTAAAAAGGAGATGGGTTCTGCCACCCTCCCCCCCAGGACTTGTCGATTCCCCGGGAACCTATGCAAAACACAGATGATTCTGACGCAGGTCCATCCTACCTGCGAATTCATACTATCTCAGCCAGGCCGGTATCGCCCCCCTTTGGTTCCCTTGCGAAAATACTTTACGGTGAACGCTGTTGTTCCAACATAGCACTGTTTCACGAATCCCTGGTAAAACATACCATGCGGGGCACACGCGCGCGGCCGCTGCGCGCGTGTCGAAATCCTTCCAAACACATGGTGTGTTCAACAATTTCAACATCCCGCTTCAAGAGTGCTTATGAAAACATGCGACTTTCTCACGCACAAATTCTGGAACATCTGCCCAAGCGCTCTTGCCGAATCCGTCAAAAAACAATATTTGTTTCAACATTCCTGTCAAATTGGGCTGCTTGGGCAATTTTTGCGTGCACGTCGATCTCTTTCAACAACGGTCGCGCGCCTGCCATGGCCACAATCCCTTGTAAAAAACCATGCAAGGTACATGCGCGCGGCCGCCGCGCGCGCAGGTCGAAATCCTTCCAAACACATTGTGGTTTCAACAATTTCAAGACCGAGCTTCATGACATTACACGAATCGTACCATACAACATGGAAATCACACGAACCGACGAATCATTACAACCATTGGAAAAACATCATTTCTCAGGGACAAATCTTATAATTTCAGTTCGCGCGCGGTTCGCTGTGTCGTCGTCGTCGTCGTCGTCGTCGTCGTCATCGTCGTCGTCTTCGTCGTCGGCGTCGTCGTCGTCGTCGGCGGCGGCGTCGTCGTCGTCGGCGTCGTCATCGTCGTCGTCGTCGTCGGCGTCGGCGTCGTCGTCGGCGTCGGTGAATATTGCACCACACAGAGTGCCACACTGCTTGGAGTCCACGCTGGCTAGCTTTTGCGATCGGAGCCGCATTTCTACTCGGACTCTATTAGGTATCAAATCTAGCAGCGTAGTGTCTGAGTCGTAGTGTGGGGCCAAGTCTAGCTGAAGTTTCCGATCTCTCACGGGTCTCGTCTGGTTGTGATGTACGCATAACCAGTTCGAGCAAGATCCGAGTATAATTGCACACCAGAGTAGGAATGTATTCAGGCCAACTCTCCAGTAGGATTTGACCAGATCGTGTGATTATATAGGAGTCGCAGCAGTGGTCGACTTATGTCCAAGTTGTAGCTTCAGAAGGATTGGATTCACTACTACAGCACAGTGCACGAGGGAGTCGAGGAGCACGACAAACTGAGGCCCACATCCCTCACTCAGGGGACCACGGGAGCAGAGACAGACTATACCTCGGTCGGGATATCCTGACATATGAGCGCCGTATGTGCTACACAACCCGGGGATCCAGAGATCTCACGCAAAAGCATCAGCCATCAAGGCACAAAAAGGCGAGGGGTAACCCTTGAACCAATTCAGCACAGGAGGGTTGGGACCACATATTCCTGGTGACTTTTGACCGTGTTGGTGGATGAGGGCTAGAGGGTTCATAGTATTAACTACGTGCGAATTTATGCACACATACTATCAATGTGAATTTGAATGCATACGTATTTGCACACATTTATATACGCTATATATACACATCGAGTCTCCCTAGGCTTCCTCAAAACAGGCTTTCGGGCGCATCAGCATGATAATAACGCTTCGAGAAATAAACAAGTGTGGTAACAATCAGGAGTCAATCGAATGCTTGCCTCCCCTTCTAGAGCAAACTTGACCACGTAACATCGTGGAGGTCCGCAACCGATTCGATCCCCGTGATCTGTTCCCGGACGTCGGATCTCAGGGCCACCGCGAGCTAATTCCCCATCTCTTCTCCTCCGCTGAGCAGGCTTGCTCACGCTTCGATCCTTCCAGGGGTCACCCGCGGTCAATGCGAACCGCCCCCTCCACCTTCCTCGCTCCCCTTGAGCACTACAAGTTTGATCGAGCAGTCTGGGAAGAGCGCCCAACGCTTGCTAAACCCGCTGGAACAGCGGCGGCCCGACCTAGAAGAAGGCAGAGAGGGAGGATCAAGGGGAGGATGATGATAATGATGATGATGATGATGATGAGGAGGAGGAGGAGGAGGAGGAGGAGGCGCACCGCAGAGCGAGCCGACGTGGAATTACTATTGACGCGCTCGCTCCAATGCTGAGCCAAGGACTGGTGTACACGTACACCCTCCAGACTAAATATACCCCTCCTCCAGTATCCTACATTTCTGGGGCAAGGATTCCCCCTCAGTGGCTCTCGGAAGAGTCTTTCGTCCTCAGGTGTTTCCTCAATCAATGGCCCCGACTGTGTAGCAGTCCTGTGCCAAAGCCGGGCCTGTAGCAATGGTGCCAGTCGAAGGTGTATTTCCGTCGGCCAGTCCCGACGAGCTCCACCGGCGCCCGAGGACTTGGACACCACCGGCGGGGACTTCGCGGCGTGTGCGAAGACCGTGCGACGCCTCCAGCTCTCCGGCCTGGTGATCTGGGGGGGCACCAGGAGGGCGCTGTGTTTGACGATGCAGATGACGTTGGTGATGTCGTTTGTGGTACGGTCGGACCACGGTATAAGGTCGAGGTCGGCTCAGGGAGGGTACCTAATTATTGTACTTCGTGTCGGTTGGATGTTCTTGTGCACCCTGGGTAGGGTACCCTTGGACGTGCTGTGTGTTTTGGCTGGCGGAGGGTCTCATGTTCTTGAGGGATGTTCTTCTGGCCTAGGTCCGACGGTAATGATCGGGATGGCTCGGGCGTTGCCGGAGGTGCTCCTGGCCAGAGGTGGCCCACCTTTCCCAGGCAGGCGCCCATGCCTGCAGGCAACTCACATGAGGTCCGCAGCGCGGGGCGCGCGGCGCATGCCACAGGGTCCGCGGCGTCGCCGCGTCGTTGTTGTCGCCGTCGTCTCCCTCGTTGCCGCCGTCGCGGTCGCCGTCGCCGTCGCCGTCGCCGTTGCCGTCGCCTGCGACACCTGTTGGAGGGCGCGTGTCGTCGGCCATGCGCGTTGAGTTTTGGTGTCGCTTCGCCCCAAGCCGAGCCGATTGGACTCCGGACCTCCAGCGTCGTGAAATAATCACCACGGGCGCTTTTTCCTTTAATCTTTCTGTGCTGTCGGGGGAGTCATCGTTTTGAACCCGCAGCGTCGCGTCCGAGTCCTCCTCCCGCCTTTCCCTCTTTCGTTTCCCCTTTTCTCTCTCTCTCTCTCTCTCTGTCTCTCTCTCCAGTTGCTTTCCGTCCGCATGTCCACGTCGGTACACCCCTCCTCTTCCTCCTCCTTGTCCTGCTCCTCCTCCTCCTCCTCTTCCTCCTCCTCCTCCTCCTCCTCCTACTCTCTCTCTCTCTCGAGGTGTTGTTCTGAGTATTCGTATTGCTCTTGATTTAACCTGGAATACATTCAATTAGCTTCATGCTAAAATGGTTTTCCTGATCTAGCTCGCGCGTCTCGTCGAATTCGGGCTCGTGTTCGTTCGATCGCTGCTGCCTCTGCCTCTGCTCGACGGCTACTACAAGTGGAGCCTGTCTGAGCGGTAGTTCAGCAAGGCGCCGCAGCAGCAGGGGCGGGGAGACAGACTGTGGGAACGGAGTGCGCTCTCCTCCTCCTCCTCCTCCTCCTCCTCCTCCTCCTCCTCCCTCCTCCTCTTTCTCCTCCTCTTCCTCCCTCCTCCCCCTCTTCTTCCTTCCTCCCCACGCATCGACAGGAAGCCCCATCCACAGCCCCAGTGGGGGGGGGCCGCATGCGGCCCCCCGCCCATGTCGGCACAACCCACATGCTGTCCGTGCCCCCGTAGGGATCTCAACACATACGGCCCCCGTAGGCGCGGACGCATGCCGCCCCGCGCCCATTTCGGTGCGTCTCCGCTCTTGACGTTGATCTCGACCAATCTTCTCGCTCTGCTCCTGATGCGAGCGGCTCGCGCGCGAGATAGCGCCATGCTGACGGAATTATTTAATCGCTTCGCTCACGCCGCCGGCCCATGTAGCCTCATCTCTGCCGTTTGCCCGAGGGATCGTTGTCAATGCGGCGATGCTGGGGTATCTTGGCAGTCGTTTCGGGGGTCTATTGGAGGCAGTTTTGAAGCCTCTTGTGGTCTCTTGGGGGCCGTTCGGGTGCCCTGGGGGGTTCTTTTGGGGCATGTGGGGTCTTCTTGGGGGCCTCTTGGGGGCCTCTTGGGGGCCTCTTTTTTTTTCCGGCTGCAGGTTTGGATTTTCGCATAGCGTTCCCCTTCTTGGGCGCCTCTTGGGCCGTCTTGGGGGCCCCTTGGGCCGTTTTGGGCGCCTCCTGGTCCCCTCTTGGGGCCGTCTTGGTTTGTCCTGGGCGCCTCTTGGGCCGTTTTGGAGCCTTTTTCGGCCGTGTTCGGCCCATCTTTTGGGCCTGTTGGGCCGTCTTGGGGCGATCATGGGGGTCTCTTGGGCAGTATTTGGCGCTCTGAACCGCCAAGAGCTGCAAATGCAAAAGATTACATTTTCGTAAGGAAATGATGAGACGATTTTGGGTTGTTGAGACTCTTTCGGACGGCCTCTTGAAGTTCTTTTGGGGCTTCTTGGCGGCGGCTTGGGCCGTCTGGAGGCCATCTTGGGCGTCTTGGAACGATCTTGCTGCGACCCAGGGCCTGTCGGACGGTTTCGGGCGCGTCTCGGGGCTCTCTTTTGGGGCGTTCCTGGGGCGTTCTGGAAGGCGTGGAAGGCAGCGCCGAGGAGGAAAACCATCTCATGGCCCCCTTTGGCCGGGACCTGCTCGGGGTACTTTTCGTCCGGGGGCCCCCAGGGGCCGCCCCGCGCGCGCAGTTACCAGAGATCTTAGCACGCCTCTGGCCCGCTAGGCCGGCGAATTTCTGTTGTTTAATGTTTGGCTTGTGGAAAACCTGCACACCTCTCACCTTTTTCATCCCCTTAGTATGGATTCCACCCACACACACACACCGCCCGTGGGGTGGGGGCCGCACGCCGCCTCTCGTGCCCATGTCGGCACGCACCTCTCGCGCGTTTCGTGCCCCCCTGGCTTCTCAGGGGGGAGGTATCAACCTGCGGCCCAGTGGTGGTAGGCAGCAAGGCGCCCCACACGTCAGTTTCGGCACGCCCATCGCGCGCCTTGCGCCCCCATAGGGAGGTCCACCTGCGCCCCCCCCTTCTCTCAGGGAGGTCTTAACCTACGGCGCAGTGAATGGTGGGCAGCATGGCGCCCCACGCGTCAGTTTCGGCACGCGGCACGCCCCTCGCGCGCCTTGCGCCCCCATCGGGAAGTCCACCTGCGGCCCTACACTGGAGACCCATGCTAAGAAGCACCCTGCTTGCCTCCAGGGTGCCACGGGCTTTTTCGGTTTCGATGGTTTTGTTGTGGAGTGCGTGACGTTCCTACACCAAAAATCAATGGTCGCCCTGGGGTCTCAGGGTTGGGTTTCTTGTGGAAGGTCTCTTGTGGACTGGCCTCCACTGTAGCGGGGGTGTGCCACATGCCGCATCACGCCAATGTTGGCAGTCCCTCGCACGTCTCGTGCACCGACGGGTAGCTTCACATGCAGCCCCAGGGCACCCTCACACGATTAGTGCCCTCGCAGGAGCTCCGCCTGCATCCCCGGTGGGCGGGCGCACGCCGCCCCCTCTCCTTTTTCAGCACGCCCCTCGCGCGTCTCGCGCCCCCATACAGCGGAGTTCCACCTACGGCTTCCATGCCAGCACGACGAAACAGCTGTCCCCAGGATGGGGTCGAGAGCTTTGGGGCGGCACGCGTGAAAACGTTGCTCCCGGTGTTGCGCGGGAACTGAACCAAAAAGACGCACCCCGCAGCACGCACTCTTGGACGGTGGGGCTCGCGGAGTATTTCTCCGAGCACCAGGTCTCCACCTCCGTGGTCGCCGTGCCAGCGAGCGTGCAGTCGGCATTGCCCTCAGCCAGCAGGAGGATGAGGAGGAACAGAAAGAGGGGAAGGAAAGTCCACACCAAGCGCCGCGGGGCGAAACGGATACGAGGGAGGAGAGATGTGCTTGACGGATGTCGGGGTTGGATGTTTTTTTTTCAGACTCGCGCACGTGTTTTTGGGAACTTGAGTCCTGCTGCGATCATAGCTCGCTTTCGTTATTGAGTGTTGCAGGAGAGAGCTTGCATCTTCCACCCCATCTCCGCTATACTGTCGTTCGGTTTGGTGCACATTGTCCCGCTCTGTAGGCATCTGGAGCAAAGCTAGTCGCGAAGCCACGGTGTACAAGGTGCATAGACGTCAATGACCTAGCCTGCAGGCGCAAGGGTGCAGCAACGTGTAAGGATCATGCGGGGGCCTGGGACTTTGGCCTGCCTGTGGAAGGAACAACGCCTGTCGAGATGGCACTCGCAGCCCAGGTGCGATGCAGCATATAATTGGATTGCTGAGTCTCTAATTGCGTGCTTGATCGAACACGCTGCTGATACCCGCAGAGCGGTCGTTGGCCCAAATACGTTTTGGGGTGCCGATGGCTAAGGATTTGCCCCTTGTCGAGCAGTCGTTAGGCCGCGGCCTCAGATGATCCTGTTCGAGCGACTGGTCTTCCAACCCCAGCTGTCGGCCGTTTCGATTCGGCGGGTGCGCCTTGATGCTATGGTCTGATCTTGTAAGATCTTTGGATGCGTGGAGGCGATATGAGGCTCACGAGCAGGATGACAATGCAGATGCTGAGGAGGGGCAGGGTGAGCCGCCGAGGAAGAGGAGAACAATGATGATGCTGGTGATGATGTTGATGCTGATGATGATGCTGAAGTTGTTGTTGATGTTGTTGATGATGGTGATGATGATGATGATGATGATGATGATGATGATGATGATGACGACCAGGGCCGTCCCGCGGTTGTCCTGTGGTTGTCACATGGTTGTTCCGTGTTTGTTTAGTTGTTGTCTTGTGGTGGCCCCATCGTTGACCCATGGTGGTCCCGTGAATGTTCCGTGGGTGTCCCGTGATTATGGGTAGTTATTTCGCGGTTGTTTTGATTGTAGGTGTAAGTAAAAGTTGCGTATAATACGTAGCACCCCGCAGATGCGGATAAGAGTGAGGGACCGGCGGGGACGTCGGCAGTCTGCGAGACTCTGGAGAAGCCTGCCGCAGGCGCCAACGTTTCACACATTTTACAACGAGCTCGCCGCAGGCGCAGACTTTTTCTTCAAACCAATGTGGATCGGTTGCGGGTGGGTCGCGGGTGGGTCGCGGGTGGGTCGCGGGATGGGTCGCGGGTGGGTCGCAAGTGGGTCGTGGGTGGATCGCGGGTGGGTCGCAGATGGCTCGCGGGGTGGGTCGCGGGTGGGTCGCGGGGTGGGTCGCGGGTGGGTCGCGGGTGGGTCTCGGGTGGGTCGCGGGGTGGGTCGCGGGGTGGGTCGCGGGTTGTGTCGCGGGTGGGTCGCAGGGTGGGTCGCGGGTTTGGTCGCGGTCGCGGGGTGGGTCGCTGGTTGTGTCGCGGGTGGGTCGCGGGGGGGACGACGACAACAAACAACAGCAACAACAACAACAACGCAACAAGCATAATCCAAAGCACGGGATCTCATTTCAGCCACGCGCCCAGGGACAATGAATGACCGTTCGCCCTCCTCACTCTGATACATATATACATAGGTATGTAGATATATAACATATCAATGGATCGTGAATTCAATGTACACATACATGGTTAGTGCTACCAGCTGATCGTGATACCGACTGATATGTTGATAGTGGGGTGGCCGATACACACATACAGGCAGACAGATAAACAAACATACATACATACATACATACGTACGTACGTACGTACATAGATACATACATACATACATACACATATACTGGTTGATCGGGATATCGATGGACAGACATCATATCTAGGGCGTTAAACAGACATATCGCCATTCCGATCCGACGTAGTCGCAAACCGAAAAATGTACCCCTGCCTCCAACCTCCTGCTCGCCCGAAGTGTGTGTGTGGTATCTTTCCGGATGGAGCTGGCTGGCTGGTTGCGGGCGTTTGAACAAATTAATTAGGGATTGTGGCCTCGGGAGTACGCGTTCGTTGTGATTTACGAGGGTTCGAGGGTTTGGGAGCGCGCACCCCTAATTATTTGAGAGGGTTCGTGTCTCCGAGCCGAATTTTGAGGAAACGACGGGGGAACCGAGCGGCGCCAACCGACTAGGAATATCCTAAGCTGGAACCGGTGTTTTTTTCCTGCTCAGGGAGGGGTGGGGCTTTTGGGCGGCCTCCGTTGGGTAGATTGATGTCGTTGGGAGCGGGAGCTCGGTAATGTCACAGGGATTGTGGCCTCGGGGGCGCAAGCTTGTTGGAATTTGCAGGGGGGATGGTATTCTTGGGAGCGCGAATCTGGCATGCTTTAGATAGGATTGTGGGGGCTGGGAAGCGCGAGCCTGTTGAATTTACGATTGGATTGGGTCCTCGCCGTTTACTAGGGATTGTGGTCTTTAGTTGCGGCCTCGGCAGCGCGAGCCTGGCGTAATTCGTATGGTATTGTGGGTCGTGAGGGAATTGAGGCTTCGGGGGCGCCACTGTCCCGTAGTCTACGCAGGGCTGTGGCCCCGGGGAGCGCGAGACGCTGTGATCTGCAAAGGGTTGTGGCTTCGGGCGCGCGCGCCTGGCAGACTTTAGAAGAACGTATGGCCTCGGCGGCGCCGACGCGGGGTAATCCACGAGGGGGTGTGACCTCGGGGGCGCAGGCTCGCAGTAACTTGCAGGAAAGACTGTGGCTTCGGGAGCGGTCTTTCGGCGTATACCTTGCAGAGGGGCTGTGGCTCGGGGAGCGCGAATCCAACGCATTCGTTCAGAGGGATTGTGGCTTGGGCAGCGCGAGCCTGGCGTGATGTATGACGGGCTGTGGCTTTGGGGGCGCGACTTGATTTCAAGGTTGTGTGCCTCGGGAGCCCGAAGCTGGCTCAATTCGACAAGGGTTCTGGCTGGGGGGGGCGCGAGCCGGCAGCAGTTTTTGCAAGGGATTTGTGGCGTCGGGAGCGCGAGCGTGGCGTACGGTCGGGGCGCGGAAGAAGGAGCCCTTTTCGCTGGGGAGGGGCTCGGATCGGTGCTCCTGGATTGTTTTGCGGTTTGCCTCAAGTGTTCCTGAGGTTTGCAATGCGAAATCGAAGTTTAGCTTCTGGGAAAAAATTGGCCTCGTTCCTTATCTAGGGTTCCTGAGGTCAACGACCCGATTGTAATCTACGAAGGGTTGGGGTGGCTTCGTGAGCACGAATATGTAGTCTTTCACGTGTCCCAGGGCACCCCTAAGGACATCCTGAGCAGCCCAATTTCTGAGAGGGGAAAACCAGGCGGTCTTGGGGCTCCCCTCCTCGCGGCGCGGACTTCCATCACCACAGCAATGGCATTCGGCAAGAGAGACTATATTTCAGTATCGTTCAACCGATCCCTATCCCCATCTCCATCCCCATCCCGATCCCCACCATCCCACCACCCCAGTCGGGGATATGCCCCCTCGAAGCCCGAATGGAACAGCCTATATCCCCATCTAGGGGGGTACATCGGCCAGTGGGGCCCAGGCCATGCCGGTGGGGATAGGGATCGGCTAGACGATGCACAATAAGTATCATTTTTGGATTTGGAGCTGTTGCAGGGAACATGAGCACCTCCGCCTTACAGACTGTTGGCCCCCAAGGGTGCCGGCGGATATGATCCATCTGCTGCATGTTTGTGCCGCTCATGTGTTCTCACATGTGCATGGCCCTCCTTGCGTTAACTTGAGAAAGAGCGCGTTCTGTGGTCGCTTGGAGGGGGGGGGATTGGAACCGGACCCCCCGCCCTCCCCCCTGGATGGAGGGGGGGTTGTTCGAACTCCCCCCCCTCCCGTGACGGAGAGGGGGCGGGGGTTCGAACCCCCCTTCCACCCCTCCCCCTTGGTGGCGGCGGCGGCTGGCAGCGGCGGCGAGGACGTCGATTTCCTTGTCTGGGCCAGCGCCAGCGCCTGCGGCGGCGGGCGGCGGAGGCGGTGAGCGTCGACGAGGACGACGGTGGTGGTGGTGGTGGTTGTGGGTTGTGGTGGTTTGGTGGTGGTTTGGTGGTGGTCTGTGGTGGTGGTGGTGGCGGTGGTGGGTTGTGGTGGTGGTGGTGGTGGTGGTGGTGGTGGTGGTGGTGGTGGTTGTGGTGTGGTGGGTGGTGGGTGTGTAGATGGTGGGTTGTGGTGGTGGCGGTGGTTTGTGGAGGTGGTGCTGGTGGTGGTGGTGGCGGTGGTGGTGGTGGTGGTGTGGTGGTTTGTTGTGATGGTGGTGGGTTGTGCTGCTGGTAGTGGTGGTGATTGTGGTGGTGTGGTAGATTGTGGTGGTGGTAGTGGTGGTGGGTTTTTTGGTGGGTGGTGGTGGTGGTGGTGATGGTGAGTTGTGGTGTGGTGGTTGTGGTGGTGGTGGTGGCTGTGGTGGTGGTGGTGGTTGTGTGGTGGGTTGGTGGTGGGGTGGTGGGTTGAGGCGGTGGTGGTGGTGGTAGTGGTGGTGGTGGTAGTTGTGGTGATCGTCGCTGCGTCCCCGC
>CAUYUJ010002825.1:75000-95000 GCA_963575745.1 Prorocentrum cordatum | reverse complement strand
GAAGGCTCCTCCCCCCTGTACCTCCTGCATCTGCTCCTTGTGTTCCGTGCCAGCCCTTCAGCCTGAGAGGTGACCCAGCTCATTTGCGACGTGGTGGAGGAGCGGGCGCGTGAGGGTCGGAACTATGGGGTGGTTCTCATCCCCGACCAGCTCCTGAGCTCCGTGCGCGAGATGCGGTGGGGGGGGCCGGGACTCGACGCTGTCAGCGCCCGGAGGGGGTGCAGCGAACGGAGCGGGGGAAACCAGGCCGAGGGTGCGACGGGGGACGGCGACGAAGGGACACGGGAGGGCGGCGGTCCAGGCCATTCGAGCTCCTGTTTCCTTCCACGCGTGGAGCTCCAGAGCCCGCGGCCCTGTTTTACTGCCTGGGCCCTGGACCTTCTTCGACCTCCTCTCCGCATTTCGGATCCCCCCTCCTCCTCGTTCTCCTCCTCGTTCTCCTCCTGGTTCTCCTCCTCCTCCTCCTCCTCCTCCTCCTCCTCCCCTCCTCCTCCTCCTCCTCCTCCTCCTCCTCCTCCTCCTCCTCCTCCTCCTCCTCCTCCTCCTCCTCCTCCCCCCCTCCTCCCCCTCCTCCTCATCCTCCTCCTCCTCCTCCTCCTCGTCCTCCTCCTCCTCCTCCTCCTCCTCCTCCTCCTCCTCCTCCACGCCGCTCTTTGGGAGGCAGCTCTTCGGAGAGCTGGCGATGATCCGCCAGGCGTTCCCCGACGTCCTGGAGGCGAGGAGACCCCCCCGTCGTTGCTGTCGGTCTGGTCGCACGTCGAAGTCCTTCAAAAGTCAATGCTGTTTTTGTGGCAGCTTCGAGACACGGCCAGTCAAGAGGGAGGTCAAACACTCCGAATGATTGCTCTTCCGAAAGGCTGCAATCTGTTTGCGTTGCCTTCGACCTCGTGTTTTTTTCCACCGCTGCCTCGACAAGACGCGGCTAATCTCTTTTAGCTGGTGGTGACTCCGTGGACTTGCCCGGCTACCCATTTCGAGGGCCTATGAATTGTTCTGCCCGAGGAACAAAGACATGGCTAGTCAAGAACTATTTACATCAGTTGTTTTTCAACGAAACAGTTGCCATGCTTCTGCGCGCGCACCCGCTCGCATCTCAATAGCACCATCTGTGTTTGGCCATTCTGCCAGACCAGAGCATGCGGGCCGCTTGCGCGCGCATGTCGAAACGTTTCATTACCATCGTGCATCCACCAACTCTGTCGAAGATTATCAGTCGGGCCACACGCACGTGTCTCCGCGCGCGTGCGTCGAACTCAGTCCAACACCAGTTCGCTCCTCACCATCTCAGCGCAGAGGTGTTCTCACTCACACACACACACACATGCGCAAACCAACTGGTTTTCAATAGCGCACACGCCACGGTGCCTGGATTTTTGCGGGCAAACGCTTTCCCACCATCCTCGTCAGGACTATCGTTACCATCATCGTCAGGGCGGAATGCAAGGGCATTTTTTGTGGCAGAGTACACAAGGGTTCCCCGTGTGGCGGAGTGCAAACGGATTCCCTGTTGTGGTAGAGCACTAAAGGATAATCGTGGCGGAATACTACGGGTTGCCTTTTGTGGTGGATTACCGCGGGATCCATTTTGGTGGCAGAATACAAGGGAGTCCTCCTGTGGCAGAACAAGGAGGACATCCTTTTGTGGCCTAGTGCAAAACAAGTTCTTCCTGTGACGGAGTAACGAAGGATTCGCGTTTTGGCAGAATACTGCACGATTCAATTTGCGGCGGAATGCTCAGGATTCTTTTTGTGGTGGAATATTAAGAGGTTCCTTATGTGGCAGAATGCAAGAGAAATACTTTGTGTGGTTGGCTATTGATTACCAACGGATTCCTTGCGTGGCGGAATGCAACGAGATTTTATTTTGGCCAAATGCGGAAGGGTTCCCACTTGTGGCGGAATACAGGAGGATTCCCTTTTATGGTAGAATAGCGGGGGGATCCTTCCGTGTTTGATTACTAAGGGATTTCTTATGCGGTGGAATGCGAAGGGAATCTTGCCGTAGCCGGATACAAAAGGATTCCACGTGTGGCAGAATGCAAGAATTCTCTTTGTGGCGGAATGAAATTGGACTTTCTAAGGTGGAATACACAAGGATTCCATTTGTGAACGGGAAGGGGGGGCGAAACCAAGTGAAACAACGCAACAGCAACAAAAAACGAACAGCTATGATCTCGGGAGAAATTCTGGGGAGACGGCACGGGGCCAATGTTCACCCCAAATCATAGTCAGTTGTTTTTTTGTTTTTGTTCCCAGCGGTTTCGCGATTTCGCTGATTTCTAAAGCGTTCGAGGAGGAGGGGGAGGAGGAGGAGGAGGAGGAGGAGGAGGACCAGGATGAGGTGGAGGAGGAGGAGGGAGAGGAGGGGAAGGCGGAGGAGGAGGCGAAGGAGGAAGAGAGGAAGAGAAACTGAAAACGATCAGTGCATGCTTTGGTGGTTTTGGTGGTTTGGGGATGCTGGGGAGGGGGAGACCGAACATACATATATACCTATATTTGTATGTCTGTATGTATGTATGTATGTATGTGTGTATGTATGTATGTATGTATGTATGTGTGTATGTATGTATGTGTGTGTATGTCTGTATGTATGTATGTATGTATGTATGTATCTATGGGTGTATGCATGTATGTATGTATGTATGTATGTATGTATGTATGTGTGTATGTATGTGTGTATATATGTATGTGTGTATGTATGTATGTATGTATGTATGTATGTATGTATGTATGTATGTATGTATGTATGTATGTATGTATGTATGCATGCATGTATGTATGTATGTATGTATGCACGTGTCTACATGTATATGATTATTTGTAGCGTAGCTCCCATCTCTATATTCATATATATGTGTGTGCAGCACATCCAGTGATGCGGCAAATCAGTGTCTGGAGTCCACGCTGGTCAGCGCTCTTTAATTTTCTGAAACTTCCAGGGGCCGCTTATTTGGTTGTTAGAGAGCCCAGGGCCCCCCAAACCGATTCAGAACTTACCGAGGGTACAGGCAAGACTTTTTGAATTTCAGGGGAGGGGCTGGATTCGCTGGCACGACGAGAGTTCGCCCGAGGCCCCGCAGAGCGGGGGCGTGACGCGTGACTGGGGCCCTCTGCTGAGCCTCATGCCGCCGCCTTAGCGTCCCCAGCCGGCTGGCCTGACCGCGACAGGTCGGCGCCCGCGCTGGTGCGCGCGGTGGTTCCTCTCTGGTACACCTGCTCCTCCTCTGGGCTCTCGCCGCCGCCGTCAGCCGCTGTCCGCTATCGCCGTCGTCCTCGTCGTCGCCGCCGTTCGCCACCGCCGTCGCCGCCGCCGCCGCCGCCGCCCTTGCCGCCGCCGCCGCCGCCGCCGCCGCCGCCGTCGTCGTCGTCGTCGTCGTCGTCGTCGTCGTCGTCGTCGTCGTCCTTTTCGTCGTCCTCGTCTTCGTCGTCGTCGTTGTCGTCGTCGTCGTTGCCGTCGTCGTCGTCGTCTTCATCCGTGGTCGCCCCTGTGGCAGGACCACTCCCGACGGCGACACCGTCGCAGGCATCCAAGGTTGAACACCGTTTGCCAGAGGTACATTGTACGCAGGTGGGACCATCGAGGGTGGTCGGTTCGATTCCTTGAAGGCTTCCATGACAAACAAGTCGTGTGGACTCTTGCGGGTGAACTCTTCAAACGCATCGGGGGAGCTTGGAAAGAGGACGAAGGGGAACATACATGAGAAGGGGAAGAGATAGTCTCCTCAGCAGAGTTTCCTGCTTTGGCTTTGTGTCATGCCCAGAAGACACGCACTGGGGACGTTTTCTCTTCCTCTCATTCTTCCTCTCCAGTGTACGAAAGGCCCCCCGTTTTGATGGCACAGCAAAGGATGCATCAAGGCTTACCATTGCCATTTCGGAATCAAGGCGCGCTAGAACACCCTTCCCGCTGGATTCAATATCGGGGCTCAAGAGACGGGAGTCAATGCAAACGGGGGTCAATCAGAGCGCCGGATTCGCCGGATCTCGCAGGATCTTGCAGGGCCATGGCTGCATTGACCTCGGTTTGGGTGCAGGATCCTGCAGGATCCTGGAGTATTCTGCAGGATCCTGCAAGGCCTGACTGACCCGGGTCTGGATTGACCTGGGTCAGAAGATCCCCGACAATATCAGGTGTGGTTCGTGCGCGCCTAGATTGCCCCTCTCTTGTCTCTCCGCCTCCTCTCTCAACGAAAATCGATCCCCGCGCCACGTCGTGATCCAGGACTCCGAGGCGGATCCAGCCGTGGAGGTCGAGGGTCTTCCCAGATGCTCGAAGTGGGCAGAGAAACGCCACGCCACTCCATCTTTCCCCACCTTTCCTCTTCCTCCTCATCCTGTTCCTCCTCATTTTTCTCGAAGAGAAAAAAAAAACGCCATGAACATAATAACTCGGATCTCCGCGCGGGTGTCTTGGATCTGCGCCTGGGCTCCCTGGCGGCGACTCCGGCGCCGCACCTGGCATGCTCCGCGCGCCAGGGAGGGGGGTCCAGCGCCGATCCAAGAAATCCATGCGGAGCTCCGAACATGTATTTTTATGTCGTTTCTTCTTCCTCTATCCTCCTCCGCCTCCTCCTCCTCCTCCTCTTCCTCCTCCTCCTCCTTGTCATTCCCTTTCTCCCCCCTTGGACGTCGTCGCTGGACGGCGACTTTCTAAGCACCTCGCGGGGCCGTGCCGAGGCCGCCGCTGTCCCGGGCGCTCTTGCAGAGCTTCCCCGAGCGCACCCGCGCGCAGGCGAGCTCCGCCGGGCTCCGCGCCGCATGTCGTCGTCGTCGTGGTTGGAGTGGGTGGAGGAGGTGGCGGAGTACAATGAGGAGGAGGAGGAGGAGGAGGAGGAGGAGGAGGAGGAGGAGGAGGCGACGGCAGAGGAGGAGAGTTACACAGAGTCCTGTTCAAGTGTGCCGGGCAAAATGATTTTTGGGCCGTCTTGGAGTCGTCTTGGGCCCCTCCTGGAGTTCTCTTGGGCCATTTTGGAGCTATCTTGAGGCCGGAAAATCAAGGCAAACGCGAGAGGGGGAGAAGGCCACAATCAGTTTCTCCCCGTAGGTTGGACGGGTTTTGGTCACTCGTGGGCCTTGTTGGGGGGGTTCGCGGCCACTTGAGGCCATCTGGGATGGTCTTGGGGTCTCCTTGACCATGTCGGAAGCCATCTTGGGCAACATTCGGTTATGCTATCTTGGATGCCATCTTGCGCTATCTGAAGTCATCTTGGGCCATCTTGGACGCTCTTATGGGTCGCGCCCCCCCTGTCCAGACCCAGGGGGAGGGCGTCGGGGAAGGGGTCAACACATCTCCTTCCAGACGCCAATTGTTTGGCTCACCCCCACCCGCCCTCCCGACACATCCGTAATACCCGAGGCTCAGCATATTCAGCGGTCTTCTTTGGATGGGCAGCTAATTACTCGGAACCAGTCCAGACCCCAGGTGCGCGACGCTGGGGCGCCAGGAGCGCCAGGCGCCCCTGGGGCCCGAGCGTGCCAGCCGCGCGTGGTGCGCCAGATGCGCCACGTGCTCCGCGTGCGCCGAGGGTACCGCGTGCGCCAGCCGCGCCAGGTGCGTCACTTTCGGGGCAGGCGCAGCGTGTGCCAGGTGCGCCCGCGCACATCGATAAGCATGTCGGAAAAAACGAATGCGCAATCGCGGTGCAGTGGCCATGATGCCTGGTTGGCCTGCACACAGCAGGCAATATTCCAACATCCCCGCCGCACCTGTCAAACACCGATGCACAGTGATCGTGTGGTGCCCGTGCACGATCCAGATGTAGCCGCGAAGTGCAGTGTGTATTGCTTTTGACAGGGGTGTTGGTCCTGCGCGCAGCATGCAGCCATCTACTGACACTCCCGCCACCCCTGTCAAACCAATACAATACAAAGTGCTCGCGCATCGCCGCGAATATGATCCAAGATTTTGCCACAATGTAGGCTTTACGTTGTTGTTTCCAATCCTCATGTGTTGGGTTGTGGTTTTGGATCGAGCACAGCAGTGGTCTCCACTCCTTCTCCCCCCCTCCTGCCTCCACCCTTCTCCTGCCTCCTCCTGCTCTACTCTACTCCCTGGGTGGCTGCGAACTGCACAACCGTCGCCATTTTCTTGGCCCTCGGAGGTTCAGCGGAGTTGGGGGCCACGCGTGCCTATTGGGGACCTCGCTGCTCCCTGGCTGGCTGCGAACTGCGCGACCGTCGCCACTTTCGTGGGATCCCGGGAGGTCCAGCGAAGTCGGGGGCCACGCAGACCCATTGGGAACCTCGCTGCTCCCTGGGTGGCTGCGAACTGCGCAACCGTCGCCGCTATCGTGGGCTCCTGGGAGGTCCAGCGGAGTGGAGCTACACGCGTGCCCATTGGGAACCTCGCTGCTCCCTGGGCGGCTGCGAACTGCGCAACCGTCACCACTTTCCTGGGCTCCGGGGAGGTCCAGCGGAGTTGGGGGCCACGCGTGCCCATTGGGAACCTCGCTGCTCCCTGGGCGGCCGCGAACTGGGCAACTGTCGTGGGCTCCCGGGAGGTCAGCGGAGTTGGGGGCCACGCAGACCCATTGGGAACCTCGCTGCTCCCTGGGCGGCAGCGACCTGCGCAAGCGTCGCCACTCTCATTGGGTCCTTGGAGGTCCAGCGGAATGGAGCTACACGCGTGCCCATTGGGGACCTCGCTGCTCCCTGGGTGGCTGCGAAAACGGCAATTGTCACCACTTTCGCGGGCTCCTCGGAGGTCCAGCGGAGTTGGGGGCCACGCGTGCCCATTGGGGATCTCGCTGCTCCTTGGGCGGCAGCGAACTGCGCGACCGTCGCCACTTTCGTGGGATCCTGCGAGGTCTAGCGAAGTCGGGGGCCACGCAGGCCCATAGGGGACCTCGCTGCTCCCTGGGCGGCTGCGAACTGCGCAACCGTCGCCACTTTCGTGGGCTCCCGGGAGGTGCAGCGGAGTCGGGAGCCACGCAGACCCCATAGGGGACCCCGCTGCTCCCTGGGCGGCAGCGACCTGCGCAACCGTCGCCGCTATCGTGGGCTCCTGGGAGGTCCAGCGGAGTGGAGTTACACGCGTGCCTATTGGGGACCTCGCTGCTCCCTGGGCGGCTGCGAACTGCGCCACCGTCGCCACTGTCGTGGGTTCATGGGAGGTCCAGCGGAGTCGGGGGATGCGCGGAGCCAGCCGAGGTCTCGCTGCTCCCTGGGTGGCTCTGAGCAGCGCATCCGCTGCCACTTTCGCGGGCTCCCGGGAGGCACGGCGGCGATTAGGGCAGCGCAGATCGTGCATATCTGGCGATGCGTTATTTGGTATGGAGCGTTCGTGTAAATATTCGCCTCGGATGGAGAAGGGGCCTGGTACGTCTCGGGTAACTTGACAAGGATGGTAGGGGGGCCTCCATTGTCCCGAGATTGCACTGGTCGGCTTGGGGAGTTTCTTTTTTGTATACCTCCGAAGGACTGCCGTGGCGCTCACTCCCACCCCCCCTCCCAACACACAGGCAGCACCCATGGCCCATGGCGGAGGGCCCGAATCCCAATTAGTTCATGAGATGGGAAAGCGTTCAGTGAGAAGGGTGGGCCCCTGCAGAGCGCAAAGCACCAGCACCGATTTACAAAGCGTGTTTCCCCTGGCACCGCGCGCCCGCATGGTTGTCCCGATGGTATCCTGATGGTGTCCCGATGGTGTTCATCAGGAGCCGATGGTTGTCCCGACGGTATCTGGCAGCACTACCACACTTAGTGTCACGACAGGTTCCAGCATTAGGATGCGCAGCCGCACGACGGAGTGCAACACTCCGACGCCTGAGAACACGGCGGAGCCTTTTCGACGGCACTGTTACATGGTATTACAAAAGTCGTAATTTTTGTACATGTAGAGCGATAGTGAGAGGAACGCGGCTGGGATACAAGTCAATAGTGATGTCTTGGTGCGTGTCCACTCGTGAGTTCAATTGTGGTCCAATGCAAATCAAGATGCCCCCCCGACCTTCTTATCATTCAATCGAAGTCTATGTGGTATTCCCGTTATGCAGGTTAGAGGCTCCTCTACGGAAGGACAGATCGGGGCGCTGTCTGTTCGCTTGCACCCATGGCGGACGACACGGGGTTGGGGGCGCTGCTCCGTGCGACAGGCTCCGCGGCAGCAGCAGCGGGGCTGCCGCCGCCATCGGCCAAACGAGTGTGCCATTGGCGCTACGTCTTTGTTTTTGTTGTACTGGATGGTGGTGTGTGTGTGTGTGGGGGGGGCATTGCACACGGCAGGCAATATGCCGCCCCCTCCCCGCCGTCCTCGTGAAAACCTAATGCGAAGTGATCCCGGGGCGCCTTTGCATGCTCTAGATTTGGGTGCAACATGCATTTGATGCTGTTTAAAACGAGGGATGTGTGGGCGGCGGGGGGGTGGCGTTGCACGCAGCAGGCAATACGCTGGCACCCCCGCCGTGCCTGTAAAAAGCCGATGCTAGCTGATCGACGCTCCAGGTGTATGTGTGTGTGTTTTTTGCAAGGGATGATGGGGGTTATTGGCAGAGCCCTGGGTTTGTTGCCCGGCGGGGGGGAAGAGGGTGTTCATCTCTTTGGAACAATGGTACCCCCCCCCCGAAAGGGAAGACATGGGGGTCAGCAAAGGAAACGCTCTAAACCACTCGCGCTTGAAGGAGTGGTTAGTTAACACACGCTCAATGTGTGTGTTTTATGGTGTTCTGTCATGCCAACATGCGCCTCGTGTTTCTCTCGTGCGTTATCCGCATTGTCGTCGCGAACTTGAGCCCGAACCCCTGCCTTGTTTATATTTCGTTTTGAGAGAGTGCAGCGATGGGATGCAGTAGTTGTAGTCGTCGTATTATTGTTACCGAGAGCCGTTAATCGTTACAGCAGTAGTAGCTGGTCGTACTCTAAGAAGGGAGGAAGAAGAGAAGGAGGAGGAGGTGGTTGAGGAGGAGGAGGAGGAGGAGGCGGTACGACGAAAGAGAAGGGAAGGTGCTCTCACTTGGAGTTCGTTGCGACTGTCCTATGGTGGTGGTGGTGGTGATGATGATGATGACGATGATGATGATGATGATGACGATGAAGATGATGATGAAGATGATGATGATGATGATGGTGATGATGATGATGATGATGATGATGATGATGATGATGATCGTGAACATGCTGGTGGTGATGACGATGGTGATCATGTCGGGAGTGCCGAGGATGGTGGTCGTACATTTCGCCACTTTTCCTGAACTTGCCCCACCGTGCAGTTGCCAATGGGCCTGGTCCCACTGTTTCGACAGGGGGGGTGCGCACACACATTTCGGGGCTGCACCTTCTTCTCGCTCCCCTCCCCTGCGTCCCCCCTTCCCATCCCTGGCCCCCCTCGGCTGTGCTTCCCTCGGCTGTGCTTCTTCTCGCTCCCCGCCCCTTGCTTCCCTGGACTTGTGCCTGCGAGGGCCTCTCTGCGCCCCAGCCACCCGCACTGTGGCCAGCCTTCGCACGTGAGAGGGGTTTCGTGATCTCGACCTGCCGCCCTCTCCCCCCCCTCGTTTTCCTTCCCCCCTTCTCGCGCCTGTTTCCTTCTCCTCCCTCTCCCCCCCCCCTGCGCTTTCCTACCTCCCTTCTCGTCCCTGTGTTTCCTACCTCCCTTCTCTTCCCCCCCTCGTTTTCCTACCTCCCTTCTCTTCCCTACCTCCCTTCCGTTCGAGCAGTGCTGCTGAGTGTCACTGCTGGCGCTGGCCAGCCCCCTCGCGGTGCGACCGCTTTGGACTGCCACCATGACGTGGCCTTCCTGAAATCCGGACAAGCCTCTGCCGAGAGCTGCCCGCTCCAGCCGGCTGTGTCGGCCACGCGGTGCCCAGCTCGTTCCCCGCCGGAGCGAGACGGACGCGGTGCGCCGCCGATGCCAGACGGGGAGTCCAGCCGCTCTCGTCGTCCTCGGCTTCCTCCTCCAGGGCTCCTTTCGACTCCTCCGAGTCGATTCGACTTCGACGTCGATGGTTTCCGATTCCGATTCGATTCGACTTCGGATGCCGGTTTGGGATCCGATGTTTCATCGGAGGCATACTAACCGGCCGCTTTCCGCCGATTCGACTTCTCCCGACTCGGCTGCCGATTTCCGCCGATCCGATTCATTTCCATCGCCGATCCGACTTATCGATTCGATTTTGGGATCTCCTCCCCCCTCGTCCTCCTCCTCGTCCTCCTAATCTGCGTCGTTTGGAGGGCCTTGTAGTGTCTTGCTTTGCAGTGCTGTGTCTGAGCGGAAACGGTTCCCGATCATGGTAGCTGGAAGGAGACTCGGCCGTCACAATGATAGGCGATCTGAGAATGCTGCTTCGGGCAGTCCATGGCCCACCATGGCTCGTCGACGCTCTGGAGCCGTACTCCTAGACGGTCGACAACTTTCCACCTTGATCAGTTGCGAACTCTTGCAGCTCTGACCTGGGTCAGCCGTTGCTGGTCAGTCGGTCGTTGGCACTTTGGCTTGAAGGACTTTGAACACTGCCGTGAACTTCTCCGGTGATCAGTTCTGGGCCATCTATCCGCCCCAGGCGTGATAATCGTGGACATGCGAACGCATTTCGTACTTGTCTTCCTCCTCCCTCGTTTTCTATTTCCGTCTTGGTTCCTTATTTCGTTGTCTCTGTCTTCTCCTCCAGGGTTTGTGCATCGCATGGTGGAGTCTCCTTTCCCTCAGTGGGGAAGCTGGCAATGCTCATCATCACTGTATTGGTTCGTGGAGAAAAATGTACTGTCCAGACGGGCGTGCTGTGACATCGTCGCTGGTTGTGTCACGCCTCTGCTCTTGTGTACGTGCTGCCACGAACAAGCGCGCAGGTGTGCTCCAGCGTCTGCTCTGCGATGGACCAGGGCCAGTCCGACACCGGGGAGTTCGTCCCTGACCTTCGCACAGTGGAGACAGAGGTAATGTGGTACACCTTGCGGTGATGTGCCCAGGTATTCGGAGCTTCGTCGTCGTCGTCGTCGTCGCCCAGAAGACAGGCATCCAATGCCACCAGAGCGTAAAACAGTTCTTTGTATTGTGGCCGTGAGGTGAGGGCCTCTCGCCTCCCGTCAGCCTCTAGGGGGCCGCTTGGAAGCCCCTGGGGTGCTTCTCGGGGCCCTCTTCGGCCGTGTGGGGCGCATCTTGGATCGTCTTGGGGTCGTCTTGGGCCATTTTGGGCGCCTCATGGGCTGCCGTGGGGCAATCTTTGGCTGTTTTGGGGCCCCTCTGAGGGTCCTCGTGGGCCGTCTTTGGGGAGCTATTGGGCCGTTGCTGGACCGTCCGGAAACATCTCGGGGCCCTCTTGGGGCCCTCACGGAAGCGTTTGGGACCGTATTGGACGCTTCGAAGGGCAAAACAGCGAATGTGTTGAAAATGGCAATTTCTTGAAGGGAGTCCGACGATTTTACTTGATGGAATCCTCTCGGGGGTCTGGGCCCTCTGGAGGAGTTTTGGATGCTTTTCGGGCGCCGAAGATGTTCTTTGGAATTGTCTCTGGCCGTTTGGGGGGCCTCTTAGGGGGCTGAAAGCGATTGTTGGGGGCTCTGGGGCCGTTGTGAGGCCGTTCGCATGATTTTCGGGACGGTCTTTGGCCGTTTGGGGGCCATCTCGGGGCCGCGGTGGGGCCTCTTTGGCGCCAAGGGGGCGGGGCTGGCCCCCGCCCCCCCCCATAATGCATATAGTTTCGCCGCGTCGCCGCCCGTTCCCGCCTCGGTGTCGCCTCGTTGCCACCCACTTGAGGGGTTCTGTTGAGGCTTCGCCGCGTCGCCGCTCGTTGTCGCCTCGTTTCCTCCAACTTGAGGGGTTCGTTAAGGTTTCGCCGCGTCGCCGCCCGTTGCCGCCTCGTTGCCGTCTCGTTGCCGCCCACCTGGGAGGTCCGTCGAGGTTTCGTCGCGTCGCCGCCCGTTGCCGCCCAGTTGCCGCCTCGTTGCCGCCTCGTTGCCGCCCACTTGATGTGTCCGTCGAAGTTTCGCCCCGTTGCCGCCTCGTTGCCGCCTCATTGCCGCCTCGTTGCCGCCTCGTTGCCGCCCACAGCGCTTGGGGGGTCTGCCGAGGTTGCACCACATATGTGACATCGCATCGCCTGCACCACACTGCTTGCACCACATGGCTTGCACCACGTAGATGACATCACATAGCTTAAATATCCACAGTGCAATGGTTTACTGTTTGGTATCCACGATGGCTAACGTTCGATTTCCTTCAGGACTCAGGGACCAATCACTCAGTATCTACAGTGGGTTGGCGGATTTTCGTATCCACGCTTAACACGTGAGCACGTGTATATCTTAGGCGCACGCGTTCTATAATGCGCGTGCATCCTGCGATCGCGACCCGCGCGAGCGTATATTCAAAATCATATGACCAGATGGAGGAGATACTCGAATGCAGCGAAACAGGGAGAGCTTACCGAATCCCGCTATCTTGCCATGTGACCGAAGTCAGCTGTTTTGCCTGGGACCAGTTCGGTTGACTCGAATGTGGTTTGATTTAATTCACTCGAGCGCCCACTGGTCATGCGACGCATATGCGTATAGGTGCGTGCCCATACATCTGCACACAATGACCCACGCGGTTCATGCATGTGCACATGGTCGCTCGTAGATTGTGTATTCCCCATGGGCATCGTATGTGTGTTGCGATGGTCCTTGGGTTGATGTCGACATCCGCCGTGGGTTTTCGTCTTGCAGTCGCGCTGTGATTCTTGACCCGATGTGTGCATGCCCTATGTGAGATACCACACAAACTTGCATATACACCTATCGAATGGACCGTGTGCACGACAGTGTACACGTGAGTTGCTACATTTGCGAGAGTGCCCCAAACTGGCTGGGGCGGCAGATTTTTCAGACCCTTGTCGAAACAGAGATGCACCGCCGAGTGCTGCTGGGCACGTACAAGGGCCCCTTCAAGATCCTCACTTATTCGCTGCCGCTGCAAGGCGGAGGGTGGGGGGGTCGGGAGCTCGCCGCACCGCCCGTTGACCCATCAATATGCAGTTTGACATTCGTGTGCCGCCTCTCATAGAGACTCGCCAAGGCTGGTTCATTATTCCTCACAGCGCGTTCAACCTCCGCGATGTGCGCCTGGCCACAACGCCTGAGCGCGAGCGGCGGGAAGAGGGCCCTTCACAGGCTGCTCCATGCGAGCTGCCATCTGCGCTCGACGTGCGAGCTTCCGAACCAGGGCGTGGGTTGCTCGGGGTGAGCGCAGTGGTGAACCTGACGCGTGGGAGTCGAGGGGGGAAGGGGGGAGGAGAGAGGGGAGGGGGACGGGGGAGGAGGGGGGAGCTGGGAAAGTAGGAGGGCGGACGAGGAGGAGGGCCCTGCTCGCGTGCGCTCGCCCTCCTCCTCCTCCTCTCCTCCTCCTCCTCCTCCTCCTCCTCCTCCTCCTCCTCCTCCCCCCTCCTCCTCTCCTCCTCCTCTTCCTCCTCCTCCCCTCCTCCTCCTCCTCCTCCTCCTCCTCCTCCTCCTCCTCCCCCTCCTCCTCCTCCTCCTCCTCCTCCTCCTGGCTCTCGCGTGCGCCCACTGGGCCTCGCTGGGCTGCCCAGCGTGCGGGGCCGTGCCGCGCGGCCGCGCGGGCAGTGGCGGCGAGCGGGCGCCTCGGAGCGCCGAGGCGGGCGCGCGGAGCCTGGGCGGGGGCCCGCCGCCCTGCGGCGCCTCCACGGGCGCCGCCCGCCACCGGCTCTGCACGGGCCAGGGCACCGCGCGGCCTCGGGCGCCGCGGGGCCGGGGCCGCGCGCGGCCCGGAGGCCGCGCTCGCGAGGCTCGGCGAGGCCCGCGCGGGCTCGCGGCAGCCACGGCAGCGGAGGCCGTTCGTCCAGAGCACGGCCGTCACAACGCACCCCCCCCCCAACAAAAAACTCTCACGCGTGGCCAGGATCGGAACAGATGGTCCAGGTGCACGGGCGTGATGGGGGGTGTGGACAAGGGGAGGTCTCGAAGCGGCGCTGCGAAATGCTGGAGGTTCCAGACGAAAGCTAATCTGAAGGACGCGTGGTTCACCGACCCCAGTCTGGGCGCCTTGCTGCTGGTCCGCCTCGGGGAGCTCCTAGAGGAGAGGGTGGTGCCCGAGGATGTTGCCGCCAGAATCTTCTCGGTGTCCGTGAAGCTCAGTGAGCGATTGCTGCAAGCCACGAAGTTGGTAATGCCGAAGGTGGCGCATGTGGTAGCGCGGAACCTGGAGCTGATGGGCCCCGACGAGGTCGTGGCGGTGCTGATCGCCGGGGAGGTGCTTCGGGACAATGCGCCAGGACTCAGGGTATTCCTGCCGGCCTGGCTGTTCATGTTAAGTAATTGGGCCTCCGTGCCGTCCTGGCACCTTCCGCTTCTCGGGTTGTGCCTTCCACGATGGACAGTGGGGCCTCCAGTAGGAACACCAAGTGCGTCAGTTGCAGCTACAATCGGACATGCATCAGGCAGGTCGGTCTGCCTTTCGTGGGGCAAGAAGCTCGAGTTGGCTGCAGCCCCGCGGTACGTTTCTGCGCAAGGAGCGTGGGCAGACGTCGGGAAGGGTCCTCCGCCGCCTGATGCCGAAGGAGGGACTGACGCTTCGGGCGTCGTCACCCTGCCAAGGTTCACGGTCTCTGGCGCTCTGAGCCACCAGGACTTCAACAGCAGCGCGAGGATCATCAGCGAGGAGGGTTGGGCGAATTGTTTGTGGTTGGTAAAGCAGTTCGGCCATGCGTCGAGCTTCTGCAGCGACAGCCCGTGTTTGCTGGTCGCCGCGCTCGTCATTTGCTCTCGCGCATTCAAGGAAGGTGCTGCGAAGAGCTTGGCGAGCTTCCCTCATCTGCTTCTGAAGAGCACGTTGTTGCTGCTCGAGCTGTTCCTACAATACCATTTGCGCATTCAGTAGGTCGTCTGGGCAGCACGGAGGCGACAGTTCGACGCTGTTGTGTGCTTGGTCCAGAAGGCGGTCGAGAACTGTGTCTCACTTGCTGTCGCGCGTTCTAGATTCTAGCCCTGTCGGGCAGTCATGGCAGCTCTGCTTTGTTTTGGAGCACAGCCACGGGAAAGGTACACACTGTCGAAGGAGCAGGGCATGCAGTCCCCATGCTTTGCTGGCTCTTCCGGCATCCGTAAAAAAACGGCAGGCCTTCCAACAGCAGCAGGTCGCCCTGCTGCGTCGCCTGTAGCACCCAGTCGCCCTGGCGCGTTGCCCGTCGTGACAGGTCGCCGTGACGCGTCGCCCGTAGCGCCGCGCCGTGTCGCCCTGGCACGTCGGCCCCGCTGTCGGGGGCGCTCATGGGCCTCGGGGCATCGACGTCTTGGGCTACGGGAGTGACATCTTCGGAAGCATATTCTCGAGCCTCCCCAGCTGTGGCGGCGCTCGCTGACCGCTCGCGCGTCAAAGCGTGGCCGTCAGCGGCCCCCTCCGCCTCGAATGCGGTGTCGGAGATGATGGCCTCGAGGTTTGCCTCTAGCGTTCCCGAATTTTCCATCGTGGTACGGCGCGATGCTAGCGGTACCGCTTCGGCTGATAATCTGTGGCGCTCGCTGCACCACTTCGGTGCATTACCTTTGACTGCGGCAGCTTCAGCTTCTGGGCCGAATTCGCCTTTGCCCTCGGATGGGTTTCTGAGCCCTGGCTCGCCTATGACGGCAGCCAGTCCCCCACTCGTACTTTATGAGTTCACGTCCAACTTCGATGACGAGGGCGGCCGAGAGCAGGGAAACACAGCACACCGCATGCAGTGGGAACGACGAGGCGGCGAGGGGAGGGAGCGCGGTCGGCGGGCCCCCTCTTCGCCAATTCGCAGCCTCGAGAGCCACCGATGCTCCGCGCGGCGTCCTCTCTCTCTCTCTCTCTCTCTCTCTCCCTCCCGCGCCGGCAGCCGCGGCGGCAGGAGGGGAGGGCCCAAACGGACCCGCGACACCCCAACACCCAGACAGGGGTGTCCGCCAAAATCAACATGTGCCACGAGCGGAGGGTGAGACGCACCTTCTCCCTTGGAGCCACTGGGCCGCCTTGCGGTTCGACTCCGCTGCCTTGTCCTTGGACGTCTGTGCCTTGCACGAGCGGGGGGTGAGACACACCTTCTCCCTTGGAGCCGCTGGGCCGCCTTGCGGTTCGACTCCGCTGCCTTGTCCTTGGCCGTCTGTGCCTTGCGCTCCGCCGCCGCCGCCGCCCGCTGGCGCGCCTGGCTGGCATCCTCGACTCCGGCAGGCTCGGGCCGAGGGAGGGGGCGCTGGAGCGCCTGCAACGCCGCCTCGTCGGCCTGCGGTGCGGCCTGCTCGAACTCCTTGAGCAGGCTTGCTGCTGACGTGGCAGCGGGCGCAGGCGGCTCAGGTGTGGCGTCCTGCCTGTGCCGCGGGCAATGGGCCAACGACTCCTGGCTTCTGAATCCGGGCAGGAGCGCAACGCGCTCATCAACCAGCAGCGCGACGACCTGCAGCAACAGTACCTGAGAGCAAAACAAAACAGCTCGCCAGAAGCACCGAACTGGAGCAGACCAAAGGTCAAATGGCAGGAGCCGTAGCCACCAGGAGTGGCACGATTCATGGCCCCGCCGCTCTCCGAGGGCAGCCTGGCGGCGCGGATGGCCAAGCCTCCACGAACAACGACGTGAGTTCTGTTCACGAAGCTGTGCCGGTGGATCTTCAGGAACAGGTCAGAGACGCGTGTCGAAGACTCATGCCGTGCGCGCATGTAGCTGGCGACTCTTACTGACCAGCTCCAGAGCAGTGTTTCGATGCACGCCACTCAGATGGATAGGATCAGACATGAGGCGGCTGCTGAATTTGGCCGGTCGAGTGACATGAACGATTCGATCAATAAGACAGCGGGCGCAAAAAATTGAGAGACAGTTCCCTGCAGTGTTTGCTAGACAACCGTCACTAATCGCGAGGCGTGTGAGTCCAGCAACGAGGCTGTCACAACCTGCGTCCCCATCGCCGCAGCCGCGGGAACTGGCGGAGCGGACCGTTGCCGGGACAATGTGGCCAGTGTCACTGCCGCAGAAGATCTTCGTGGACCCTGCGCTGGCAGCCGCAGAAAGGCGACCGCCTGCTACGCCCGCGGCGCGCCGGCGCGCCGTAGCAGGGCAAAGTGCTGCCAAGCATGCGAAACGCAGCGGACGGACACCTCACCGCGAGCATGAAGTGCCTAGTGTAAGGGACAGGCGACAGAGACAAAGTCAGCTGAGCCATGACGGTTACACCACGCCCAGGAACGGGATCCTTGGCCAGCAAGATCCACCGCTCGCACAGCGGCCCTGCGGGCCCGCTCCTCTATCCAGGACGACCGACAGAGACGCGCGCCATCCCCGCACTTCGAGGCAGAACCTCGAGGCGCGGGCGGTGGATAGTCGAACCACCGGCGGCGGAGTGCCGCCGAAGATGCAGTGCGAATGCTGCTCAACTGACAGAGGTGCACAACAAAAGCGTCGAAAAGGTTGAATATCAACATGTGCGAGACGACGTGCTCCGCGTCTGGCAGACCAGTCCTGGCTCCGTGTGACGGAAGATGTTGCAATGACCTGCGAGTCACGAAGGGAAGGAGGAAGAGGAGGAGGAGGGGAAGGAGGAGGAGGAGGAGGAGGAGGAGGAGGAGGAGGAGGAGGAGGAGTTGGAGGAGGGAGAGGAGGGGGATAGGGGGAGGGGAGGAGGTGGAGGAGGAGGAGGGGGAGGAGGGGGATGTGGGGAGGGGAGGAGAGGAGGAGGAGGAGGAGGAGGAGGAGGAGGAGGAAGTGGAGGAGGGTCGTGGACAGCGGCAAGTTCGAGGCAGTCGATCTGAAGAGGTCGCCACGGCCTGCAGGCACACCCTGGTTATGACGACCTCAAGAGGAGAGCCAGCGCGCGGACGGAGGAGGCCAAGATGAAGTCGGGCCTGTCCCTCTACAGGAAGAACATGTCAAAATGCCCCAAACATCTTCCGGGGATGATTTTTGGAGTTTTTTGTTCTGGGGGGCAAGTTCTCAATATGTTTTGACTATTTTTAAGGTTTCGTCGAAAATCCGCCTGTAGGGGGACATGCCCGACCTAAGGCTAAGACCGTCGGTCGGCTCGATATGGGACGACGCATCGTTTTTGTTGCCTTGGGTTGGTGCAGGCATGTGGAAGCAGAAGGCTGCGTCGTTGACGTCGCCAACCTCAATGCCGCGGACCTCCGCGGAAATCAGAGGCAATGATCTCAGCAAGTTTGCCAAGGACTGGGGCTGCGCGGTCCTGTGGATGAAGGCCATTCCCGAGCATTGCGTCTTTGAGCTCCTGTGCATGGCGCAAGAAAGACATTATCACGACCTTGCATACGAGATGGGAGTGTGCACGAGGATCGAAAGGAGCGTTCCAAACAAGACCCACGAGTGGCTCAGAGACAGGCGCGCTAACTCCTGGAAGGAATGCGCCTGCCAGCGGCGGGGAGGGAGACAGTTGGAGACCGAGGGGTCCGCTCGGCCACGTCCGCCAGCAAAGAGACTTGCGGCGACCGGATTCGGAGAGGTTCGTGCATTGCACGCTTGCAGGAAAAAGGCGACAGGACTGGCTGTCAAGTCGGGCGCTCGCACGTATTGCAATGACTTTGCCAATGAAACGCAAGCGCCCCAAACTGCGGCGCAACGGGAAGAGCGGTCCAATGTGTTCGCGCCACCATCAGGGAACATGTATTTATGGGGAGGCAGCGTCGCAGAAGAAGCCGCCCGCAAACGCCTCGCGCAACTATGTCTCCCCAGGACGCTCGCCTTGGATGGCCGAGCTGGCCCTGATGGCGACGCGCCGAACCGTCCGCCGCGGCCCCCTGACGGGGCGAGGAAGTAATCCGCAAGCCCGAGTCAGGGTGCCAGTGGAGACAGCTCTCCAGGGCGGTGGGGCGCGCAATCCGCCCCGAGACAGCAGGAGGAGAAGAGCCCCGCCGCCGAAGCTGGATCACTACCCGCAGCGGTCGACCTCTTACGTATCTGACCTGTCGACCTCGGACGGCAGGTAAGCCCGCGCTAACGCTTGCTCTCTGGCGGCCAGCGTTGCCACCTCGAGGGTCCCCACAGCTTCTCGCCTCCTCCTCCCGTCCTTCTTCTTCTTCTTCTTCTTCTTCTCTTCTTCCAGGAGGGGCATGAAGGCGTGGAATGTGTGTGTGTGTGGTGTGTGTGTGTGTGTCTGTGTATGTGTCTGTGTCTGTGTCTGTGTCTGTGTCTGTGTGTGTGTGGCGGGTCGGTGGGGGGGCGGGGGGCGCAGGGTGGCATTCTTTCGCTACGAGGTCGCTTCCCCGCGCAGGAGGGCAACCTTCTGCTGGGCGCCCTACGAGGTCGCTTCCCCGCGCAGGAGGGCAACCTCCTGCCGGGCACCCAACGAGGTCGCTTCCCCGCGCACGAATGCAACCTTCTGCTGGACACCCTGCGGGGGTCGCTCCCACGCGCATGGGCGCGACCTTGAGCTCGGCAGTCGCCGAGGTCTTTCTCCGACGCGAAAGGGCGACCTTTCGCCATAGGGACCCAACTGCTTCGGCGCACCACGATGTCCGCGCCGCGCTGCGCCCGTAGTGGGGCCTGGTATCTTCGCGGCGCTGTAGAATTTTCGTGCGTCTTAGGTTAACGTGTGGGCCAACGGTGTTGCTGGGCGCGACCTTGTGCGCCGCGTGGTAGGTCGCCTAGGCGCAGCATGGGGGCGCTACTGTTCGCCTCTCTGGTCGCAGTCCCATTCCGGTGCTTCTTTCGGAGCCATGAGGTCGGCCGGCCAGCGGCTCGCATTGGCGCCCGGCCCTGGATCGAGATTCCAACGGACCGCAACGGGCCACCCCCGCGCCCGCCCTCGAATCGAAGTGGCGCCGCCCGTGAGCCCCTGCCGCCGACGGCGGTGGAGGCAGGCCACGTTGGCCAGAAGCCCACCGTCAGGCGAACCCACCCCTGGGCGGATGGGCAGCGGGGCAACCTGCTGGCTGCTGCTGAGAGATCGGGCCTGTGCACCTGGATCTCCTCGACTTCGTTATTGGACTTCATCTGCTGGTGTCGCGTGTTCCCTGTTGGTGCTCTCTGTCTGCGCATGATTTCGCGTCTCTCGTCGCTCTTCTTTGTGCGGGTGGATCTGCATGGAAACATCGTTGTTGCCCGACTCGCTGCTTT
>CAUYUJ010002825.1:52500-70000 GCA_963575745.1 Prorocentrum cordatum | reverse complement strand
GTGGTGGCGATGATATTCATGGTGATGGTGGTGCTGGTGATGATGACTGTGGTCGTCGTGGTGATGATGGGCGGTGGCGAGGAGGAGGAGGAGGAGGAGGAGGAGGAGGAGGATTGGAGAAGCCCGGGGAGGGGCAAGGAAGGAGGGGGCAGGTTGTACAGTTGTTGTGTTGCCCCCCCCCCTCCGCGGTGCGGCTGTGCAGTCGTAACTTTTTGACGTGCTCGGAGGTTGTCGGATGGAGAGGCGGGGACGAGGGATGCGGAGCAGGAGAAGATGGAGGGTTTGTTGTGCCGTTCGGCTGCCCATTCGGTAGCCGAGTGGGCTCTCACGCCGAATGGGTTCCGGAGGGGCTCCTGACGGGGGAGGGTGGCGGGGAGCTGCGCGGCAAGAAGCTGGGACGGCGGGAAGATGGACGAGCACGGCGATGGTGACGGTGGTGATGAAGGTGGCGATGTTGATGCTGGCGAGGACGGCGGTGGCGATGACGACGATGATGATGCTGTCGATGATGGTCATGATGCCGCTGCTGCTGATGATGATCATGGTGATGCTGCTGCTGATGATGCTGATGATGATGATGGTGGTGACGATGCTGCTGATACTGATGATGCTGGTGGTGGTAATTATGATAAAGATAAAGCTGACGCTGATGATATGATGCTGATGCTGATGCTGATGCTGATGGTGATGCTGCTGCTGATGATGATCATGATGCTGATGATGATGCTGATTATGATGCTGGTGATGGTGACGATGATGCCGCTGCTGTTGCTGACGTTGGTGATGCTGATGCTGCTGATGATGATTATGGTGATGCTGATGCTGATGGTGATGCTGATGAGAATGATTATGCCACTGAGGATGAGGATGATGATGATGATGATGATGATGATGATGATGACGATGCTGATGCCGATGATGATGAGGAGGATGAGGATGAGGATGAGGATGAGGATGAGGATGAGGATGAGGATGAGGATGATGATGATGATGATGATGATGATGATGATGATGATGCTGATGATGCTGATGATGCTTATGCTGGTGACGAGGATGATTCTACAGGATTGCGCACCATCCGCCGATCCCTTTAATTGTGCCGGGGGCCTTATGGAAGACGCCTACGGCGAATCACCGCTGCCCCTGGCCTTTTTGGAAGCGCCTGTATGGCCGAAAGTTCGGCTAGAGCATGGCCAAGTTATCGGACCATGAGTTCCCCCAGCCGTCTTTGAAGCCCTTCGGGGAACACGTGAGAAAGAGGATAATGAGTAGAAGAAGGCAAGGATAATAGGAGGAGGAAGAGGAGGAGGAGGAGGAGGAGGAGGAGAAGGAGGAGTAGACCTCTTGGGAGCCTCTTGGGGTCTCCTGGGAGCTTCCTGGTAGCCTCTTGGAGGCCTCTTGGCGGTCTCCTTCGGCCTCTTGGGGACCTTTGGGGCCTTGTTCGGGGCCTTTTTGACCGTCTTCGGGCGTTCTTGGGCCGTCTGACGCCGTCGGGAGCCGTCTTTGGGGCCTCTCTAGGCCGTCTTGGGGCGTTCCAGTGGTGCTTCAGGGCCGTCTTGGAGGCCATCTTGGTTGTCATGGAGGCCTCTTGGGCCTTCTTGGGCCGTCCTCTGGGCCGTCTTGGGGGCTTCTTTGGCCGTCCTGGGGCCATCTTGGAGGCCTCTTAGGCTTTCTTGGGGCCCTTTTGGGGCCGCCTTCGGGGCCTCGTGGGCCGTCATGGGGCCATCTTGGAGGCCTCTTGGGCGATCTAAGGGCGACCTGGGGGGCCTATTGGGCCGTTTTAGGCTGTCTGAAGACCAAAAAGGCGCAAATGACAAAATCAGTCAAAGGCCAACGGAAAATCAATGATTTTGGCCTCTTCGAGCCTTCCTGTAGGACCTCTTGGAGGCCTCCGCGGCCGTCTCGGAGGCCTTTTGGGGGCCTCGTGGGGCGTCTTGGGTCATCCTGAGGCTATCTTAGGCCGGGCAGTCTGGGACGCATCTTGGGGCTATCTTAGCAGTTTTGGAGGCCATCTTGGCCGTCTCGGAGGCATCTTGGAGGCCATCTGGGGCCATCTTGACCGTCTCGGAGGCCATCTTGGGCCGTCTTGGAGGATTTGTTCGGGATGTTGAGGTCGTTTCCGGGCCTTCCACAGGGTCGGCGGGACGGGCCGAAGCCCCAGGGAGAGCCCTTTTGGAAAAAGAACCAAAACCAAGAGGGTGGGATTCAGCACGCCGGGCAACCCTATGGCAAGCCAACAGGGAGCGGCGGATCGAAGACGCCTACGGCGAATCACCGCCGCCCCCTGCCTTTTTGGAAGCGCCTATGCGGCCGAACGTTGAGGCCAGACCTGCCAAGCTATCGGACCATGTGCTCCCCGAATCGTTTTGGAAAGCCTTCGGGGAACACGTGGGCATCTTCAAGGTCATCTTGGCTGTCTGGAGGCCATTTTGACCCTTTCTGGCCTTCTTGGAGGACGTCTTGGAGGGCTCTTGGGCCGTCTTGGAGGCCATCTTGAGCGTCTTGGAGGCCTCTTGGGCCGTCTTGGGGGCCTCTTGGGGCCGTCTTGGGCCTCTTGGGAGATCTTTGGGGGCACTTGGGCCGTCTCGCGCCGTCGGAAGGCCGAACCAAAAGCAAATGCCGCAATCCTTCAAAAACTCATGATAAATCCATGATTTTCCTTTTCGGGCCTTCCTGGAGGCCCTCTTGGAAGCCTCTTGGGCCGTCTTGGGCCATCTTAGGACCATGTTCGGCCGTTTTGGTGGGCTCCTGGTCCGTCCGACGCCGTCGGATGCCGTTTGGGGGGCCTCTCTGGGCCGACTTGGAGCCGTCTTGGAATGCTCCAGGGCCGCTTTGAAGGCCATCTTGGGCGTCTTACAGGACTCCTGGGCCGTCTCGGGGGCCTCTTGGGGCCGTCTTGAGGGTCTCTTGGATCGTTCTGGGGCCATCTTGGAGGCCTCTTGGCCGATCTTTGGGTGATCTTTGGGAGCTCTTGGGCCGTCTCGGGCCGTCGGAAGGCAGAAAAGAAGCACATATCAAAATCTGTTATATAACAACCTCAGGACAAGCAGTGTTTGGGGCCTTTTCTGGCCTTCCTGGAGGCCCTCTTGGAAGCCTCTTGGGCCGTCTTGGGCCAGCTTCGAGCCAACTTCGGCCATCTTGGTGGGCCCCTGGCCCGTCTGACGCCGTCGGAAGCCGTTTGGGGGGTCTCTCTAGGCCGACTTGGGGCCCTCTTGGGGTACTCCAGGGCAGTCTTGGAGGCCTCTTGGGTCGTCGTTGTGTCCTCTTGGGGGCGTCGTGGGGGCCTCTTGGGCAGTCCTGAGGCCATCTTGGAGGCCTCTTGGGCGCTGTTGGAGCGATCCTGGGGCCTCTTGGGCCGTCTGGGGTCGCCGGAACGCCGAAAAGGAGCACATACGAAAAACCTTTCTGGAACATCAATGATTTTAGCCTCTTCGGGCCCTCCTGGAGGACCTCTCGGAGGCCTCTTGGGCCGTCTTGAACGCCTCTTGGGCATCTCTTGGGCCGTCTTTGGGGGCCTCCTGGGGGCCTCTCGGCGCCTCCTGGGTGCCTATCGAGGCCGATGGCTCCAAATGTCCGCTCGGGTCCCCCCGTCTGGGCCCCCTCTTGGAGCCGTCTTGGGGGCGTCTTGGACCGTCTGGGAGGCCTCTTGGGTCGTCTCGGGGCCCTCTTGGGCCGTTTTGGGGGCCCCTTGGAGACCTGATGGGCCGTCTTGGGGCGACCTTGGGGGCCCTCTAGAGGCCCTTATGGATATACATAAATGTTGCTTCTAGGGGTCCTCTCGGGCGCCTTCTTGGAGGCGTCTTGGGGCGTCTCGGGGGCATCTTGTGCCGACTGGAGGACATCTTCGGCACTCTTCGACAGTTTTTGGGGCCTCCTTGGTCGGGGCCCTCTTCGCCCGTTTTGGGGCCCTCTAATCCCTCCTGTGGTGCGTTCGTCCCGTTGGGGTCCCTGGGGGGGTTTGGGGGGGAACAGTCTTACATGCCTGGGGGCTCACGAGGGGTCGGCGGATTATGTTGGTGACGATGGTGGCCATGGTGACGATTCGTGACGCATGTGATGTTCATGCCTTGCGGAAGACGTCGGCGATGGCGATGCCGATGGTGGCGACAATGATGAGGATGGCGATGGCGGTCATGGTGCGTAGGAGCTGTTGATGAAATGTAGGGTTGCGGTGAGGATGAACCCGCATGGGAGGCATGGAAGGCGAAAGGAGATGCCAACGACAATTGTCTGGGCTCTTGGTGATCGCGATCATGGTGGTGGCGGTGATGATCTTAAGGTTATGCCACCATTTGTTGCTATGGCATCGGTTATGGTATCGATCTTGTTCATAAGGAGATGAGGAGTGTGGGGTTTCTCAGGTCGAGACTCTCTATCTAGCACGCTGTCCTGGAATCAATCGTTTTCGCTAGAAGAAACTGAATCCAGTCAGAAACAGGGCGGTAACGATATTTCCATGCACCAGACAAAGGGCAATTCCACTTCCGTCGGGGAACGGGGCTTACCTAATTGGCTCTTCCCAGATCTGTGCGGCGCTAAGTGAGTGTTGAGTTGCCGCATGTCCGAGTTTGTGTCCTTCCCAGCCAGGCTGCTTGCACACAGCAGTCAGTGTGTGTGTGTGCGTGTGCGCAACGGTGCAGCGGCGCCTTGAAGATCCTGGGCCAAACTTGCAGCATATGTTGGGCTGTGGTGACGCCTGCAGCGATCACGCAGTGGAGATCGTGTAATTGATTATCTCTACACATCATATGCAGAGGAAGTACTCAGTGGGGCGCACGTAGGATCACCATGCAGTAGCATTGACGGCCGGCAGCCCCGATGCACCGCCTAGTGAGTGATTGCAGTGCCAGAGCCACGGCAGGTGTCGCGCCTGAAAGAGTCCGTCGATGATTGGGAAGTGGGCGGCACTTCGCTGGCGTCCTTGGTGGGGCGAAGGGGGGGGGGTGTATGACAATCGTGTGAATATTCGGGCACACCTGGAGAAAGGCCTCGACCCTGTACAGCAGCGTGCAGCGCAGGGCGCACCCCTTTCTTATACTGCGCGCCGCAGTGCGGATAGGGGGCTACGAAGCGAACGCGCAGAGGCGCGTTGAACTCCCTGCGGGGCACGACCCACGTAGGAGGGGTGCCGCATTGGGTGGAGCCCCCCACGCGAACGCGCACGCGGTGGCCGTCAGTGAAGCTCCTTGTGGGGCGCGATCCGCATGAGGGCTGCGCTGAAATAGGAAGGGGTACGGCATGTGAAGTTGCCCACTGAGGCCGTAGGTGGAGGAGAAGGAGAAGGAGGAGAAGGAGGAGGAGGAGGAGGTCCCTGTGGAGCACTACCGAACTGAGCGGGGAAACGCCATGCAAATGTGGTCCCTGAGGCCGCAGGTGGAGCTCCCTGTTGAAACCGCCTGAGGGGTGCGCTGGACAGGGCGGAGGGACGGGATGCGGACGTCCCTCGGCTGTAGGTGGAGCTCCTTGCGGAGCACGAACCTTGTGAGGGGTTAGCCGAAACGGGCAGACAATATGCGAACGTCGACCCTGGGGCCGTAAATTGAGCCCTCTGTTGGGCACGAAACGTGTGAGGAGAGTGCCGAACTGATGGGGGGGAACGTTTTGCGAACGTGCAGCTCCGTGTGGAGCACGAATTTTGTAATAGGTGTGCCTGAACGGGCTGGTGTGTGTGTGTGTGTGTGCGTGTGTGTGTGTGTGTGTGTGTGTGTGTTTGTGTGTGTGTGTGTGTGCGAATGTCGTCCTTCTGGCCATAGATGGAGCCCCCTGTCGGGCACGAGACATGTGAGGAGTGTACTGAAATGGCGGAGAGACACGGTGTGAACTTTTTTCCTTGGGTCGGTAGTTGCCCCCCCCCCCCCCCCCCTGCGGGGCACGACACGTGTGAGCGGGGGGACGTTATGCGGAAGTTGACGCTGTGGCCGTAGGTGGGTCTCTCCGTGGGACACGAAACGCGTATGTGCAGAAATGGCGTGGGGGGGCGATATACGAATGCTGACCCTGTGGTCGTAGATGACGCTCCCTGAGGGACACGAAACGCGCGATGAGGTGTGTCGAAATGGGCGGGGAAGGCTACGCGACTTTGCCCGTACTGTCATGTGTGGCGCTCCTTGTAGGGCAGGAGACGTGTGCGGAGTGTACCGAAGTGGGCGGGGGGTGGGGTGGGGGCTATGCGAACGTTGACCATGGGGCCGCAGGTGAAGCTCACTTTGGATCGCGAGCCGCGTGAGCGGTGCGCCGATATGTGCTCCTGCTGCTGCTGCTGCGGCTGCGGCCGCTGCAGTTGCGGCTGCTTCTGCTGACGCCGCCGCCGCCGTTGATGATGATGCTGATGCTGATACTGCTGATGATGATGCTGCTGATGCTGACGATGACTATTCTGATGATGAGTCTGAGGCTGCTAATGGTGCGGGTGATGACGATAATGATGAGAAGGGTACAGATGAGGATGAGGATGATGATGATGTTGATGACGATTATGATGGTGGTGCTGTTCATGTTGATGGGAATGATGATGATGCTGATGATGCTGCTGACGTTGAGGATGTCGATGCTGATGATGATGCTCTTGCCGCTGCGGATGACGATGGCGATGTTGTTGGCTGATGATGGTGCCGATGATGCTGCTGCTCATGATGAGGATGCTGCTGCTGATGATGATGATGATGATGATGATCATGACGAGGATAATGTTGACGATGCTTATGCTGCTGATGATGATGATGCTGATGATCATGATGGTGATGCTGCAGCTGCTGATGATGCGGATTCTAATGGTGATGTTGATTCGGACGCGTCTGTGTCTGATGTTGCTAATCCTTCTGCTGCTGCCGATGATGCTTATGCTGCTGCGTATGCTGATGATGCTGATGATGATGCAGCTGGTGATGAGTGGTACTGATGCTAGTGCTTATTCTGATTCGGGCGCTTCTGTTTCTGCTGCTGCTACTGAGGATGCTGCTGCTGACGATGATATTGATGATGATGCTGATGATGATGATGCTGAGGATCCCGATGATGCTGTTAATGCTGATTATGATGCTGCTGCTGCTGATGATGATGATGCTTATGATGATGATGGTGATGGTGATGATGCTGATGCTGATGATATGATGATGATGATGATGATGATGATGGAGATGATGATGATGATGCTGATGCTGCTGCTGCTGATGATGATGATGATGATGCGGATGCTGGGGATGCTGGCAGTGTTGATGATGATGTCGGTGATGATGGTGTTGGTGGTGGCGGTAGTTGTGGTGATGCTGATGATGCTGCTGATGATGATGATGGTAACAAGGATGATGATGATGATGATGATGATGCTGATGATGATGATGATGATGATGATGATGTTGATGATGATGGTGGTGATGATGATGACGATGATGCTGCTGATGATGGTGAGGAGGATGTAGATGATGAGGATTAGGGGGGGGGGCGGAGGAGGAGCAGGAGGATACGAATGATTAGGCGAAGGCGACGGATGCCGAGAAGGAGGAGGAGGAGGTGGATGGGGAACATGAGGGTGAACATAACGAGAAAGGTGACGCGCGGCGCTGCTGTTCAAACCGAGGACCCAACAAAACAGCAGGGTCGGGACAAGCTGCACTATCATATGTTTGCATATGTAGTTGTCCTACATGCTTCCGGAGGCAGTCTCCCTGGTGGGGTCAGTTGGGGGTGGATTGCGCACGAGCAGACATGCTGATACAGGCGTACACAGATTACTTACTGGCAAGACGAAGTTTCGGGCGATACGTAGGTGGCACGGCCGCCTACGAGCAGACATGCGCGATGGCATTGGCGCAACGGCAGGCAAACGTGAACCCAGGCAATCGAACCGATACTGTGTGTTCGGATGTATGGCAATGCGGGGTTTCGCAGATCGCGGATCGGACCCCCCCTTCGGTTTTCCACCTCCTTCCCGAATCCCAGATGTTCCGTTTCTCGCATCTCAGTTCGGAGCACGCTTTGCTTGCTTGTTTGTCGCGGCCGCCGCCTCACACCAACTGCATAGTGCCATTCGGAAGCATCGTGTAATACAACTTTGTGAACGCGCCTGGACTACAATCGGGGCGCTGAGGAAGGAACCCTCTGCGTTGGGGAGGGGAGCCGTGTTCCTGAATCGTTTCGCAGTTTGCCTTGGGTTTTCCTTAGGTTTTCGATGGGAGTTCGGAGTTTAACTGATGGAAAAAAGGGGCCTCGTTCCTCATTTAGGGTTCCTTAGGTCAACGCCCCGACTGTAATGCGAAGCGCGCGATTTTATGGAGCTATCGCGATTGCTTGCGCGCCTCACGTCGCGCGTTATCTTCAATTCTTCCAGGGCGCAGCCCAGCTTCTGGTCTCCACAGGGTGTTCGAACCGCAGGCCACGCACGATCGCCAGTCCCTCGCGGAGTGTGGGTGTCCTCCTTCTCCTGCTCATCCTCCTCCTCGTTAATCTCCTCCTCCTCCTCTGTCCACTGCCGCCGAGCTCTCTGTCTCCAGCGTTTAGGATGGCACTCCCTTGCATCCAAGGCTCCAGCAAGCCTCAACACCGACCGCTTGACACACATTGGTTGCGGCGCCCCTGTACAATGCCCGAGAGGCGTATTTGGATGTTGTGTGCAAGTTCAAAACAACATGCTCGACACCAAACAAACGGAGCACACACATACCCATTCTTTGTACATGCATATGTGTTAGTTGCACGTTTGGAATTTGAGGGCTTGTTTCGTGTTCGGCAGTTCCGCTGACTCTGAGAATAAGCAAGTGTATGATTGTTGGTACCTGCTTAATTAATCACACCACGTGCTGGCAACTGTGATGTGGCTCCGGGGACGTGATTCAAGTATCGGATTCGTCCAGCGTGTAGTTTTTGATCGATTGTGTTCGATCTGCCGGTTTCTAGAATATCTGGCTCGCCCCGCCTCCCGTCTCTTGCAGGGGGCGCTAGATTCTAGATCAGGGCAGCTCAACACATATGATAACGAGTGGGGACATCTAGCTAAGTTCTCTGGGAGGCTATCTCACCACATGTCCTGCAGGAGAGAGCGCAATGATGCTTACAGCGACAATGTTGGAAGAGCTTCGATGGTACACGTTTCGGTGCATTTTCCTGGTCGTCATTAACATCGTCATTCTCCTCCTCCCACCCGTCCTTCTCTGTTGTTGCGCTCTCTCTCTCTCTCTCGCTCTTTCTCCATCTCTCTCTCATTCTCTCTCTCTCTCTCTTTGGCCGCCTGTTTATCTGCCTGTCTGCCTGCCTGCCTGTCTGCCTGTCTGTCTGCCTGCCTGCCTGCCTGCCTGTCTGTCTGTCTGTCTGTCTGTCTGTCTCTCTCTCTCTCTCTCTCTCTTTGCCTCCGTTTATCGGTCTCACCTCCCCGCACGGTTTCGCAATCTCCCTATGTCGTCGTGCATCACCCGTGGAGTAAACAGCAGCAGCCGATGGTGGTGCAAATTGTACCAACATGCATCTAGCTAAGCGCATCGTTTGAGCTTTGAGGGTCCCGCAAGTGCGATCAGGGAGGTGACGATACAGGATACCCACCAGCTTCTTATGTCAAATCGCTTGCGTCGGCCGCATTTCGTTTGAGTCAGCAACGATCTCCTGAATCTGAGTAGGGGCCGCATGACATAACATTCACATGCAAGCTCTCATATGGTGGAACACTCGTGCCGCGAAGTGATGCTAGCAACTGTCGTGCAAAACAGCAGCGGTTGCGGCCAGGAGGCGGAACATAAATGCAGATGGCAAGGGCAATATTTTCGACAGTGGCAGGGCAGTAGGTCAGACACTCAAGGGTACGATGCGCATATGCCAGGTGTTTTTTTCTCCATCGCTTCTGCCATCATGTGCGCGTTCCAAATGACAATCGCCTTCTCTTGCACACGCGTGTCTTCCCGTGCCGCGTCACGCGTAGACTTCATGCTAGTTGTATTGTCGGGGTGCCGTTCACGATTTGCTGGGTGTTCTTGTCGTCTGTGTTTTGTGTGTGTGTGTCCTTTGTGCGCATCCCCACTGCTTCAATTCCGGCAGTCCTCCGCGATGCCGTGCCCATGTTGATCGCAAAATGTCTTCAAGCTCGCGCAGGACCTACAACCCATGCACGGGTGTGATGCCGGCAGTGTTACGCTCTCCTTGCGGCGGCACGGCTTCCTGCGGTTCTCCAGCCTGGGCCCTGACCCCGAGCGGCAGGTCTGCGGCGACCTCCTCAAGGCCCTCACCATTCCCACTCGTTTCGGCGGGCGCGACCGGCGGAACCGCAAGTTAGGGCACGGTGGCTGGAGGCACCTCGCGGAGCTCCTCACCGAAGCCACGTGCAACTGCCCGTTGCAGCGGGGGACCCTCAAGCTGACCTCGCGCAGCTTCCCATTCCCCGGCGCCCCCAGCCAGCACGCACGGCGTCCTTCCAGGCCCGCCCCACTCACCCTGTGCAGAGCTTCTTTAGGGCAGGCGGCCCTGCGGGAGCCTGACGATTTCGCGCTTCCCGTCGGCAACTTCAGCCCCTGCGGGGATTACGTCGAGGCCCTTCTGGGCCATCCCCCACCACGCTGGGGGCCAGGACCTCCACGAGCAGGCTCTGGCTCACAGCGTCGCAAGCGGTCGTCCGCCTCGCCGTGCACGTGCCAGAGGGCGGGGAGGTGAGAGCTCATCACCTGACTCTGGCCCTGGGAGCGTGCGCTCTCTGCCATCGTACAGTGTACCTCCCGCTTGCGATTCCACCTGGCCCTCCTACCGCGGCGCCGCTTTCCGCCTGCCAAGTCTGTCGTGCGCCAGAGGATGTCGCTTCGCCATGGTGGCAGGGCAGATTTCCTTCTGCTTCTTTGGGGGCCCCGGCTTTCGCGCGGCAGCATTGGCGCGCGCCTGCTGTCCAGAGGGTGGAGAGAGTTTGTTTTGTCCGAAGGGCTCAGGCGACCCGTCCTGCTCCTCCTCCTCCTCCTCCTCCCTCCTCCTCCTCCTCCTCCTCCTCCTCCTCCTCCTCCTCCTCCTCCTCCTCCTAGTCGGCGTTGGAGGCTCAGTCACTTTGAGAACCGATGGAGAGAGGAGTTGCTGAAACTCTCTCACACGACGACCGCCCCGCAATCTCACGGGCCAGAAAGGGCGCTATGGGGGCATGGCAAGTAAATGGCGATTGCAGCGCTCTCGATTTGTGCATTGCTGCAGCTGGTATTCTACAATCCGCTGGCGGCGAATACCACGGACAGACTGGAAGAAATAACAAGTGCACAACGAGAGTGGGATGTGCTTGTGCTGACAGGGACCCACCAGTGTTCTGGACCAGAGCCGATGGAAAAGGAAACGAATCGCAGATACCATACGGCACTGCAGTTTGATCAACGAGTCATGTGGTACGACCTTCCTGGTAGCCAACGAGAGGATGAAAGACAAGGCCTCCCACACGCAGTACCCACCTCCTGCCCAACAGCAAGGTCGAACGGCGTGGGTCAGACTGCGGACGAGAGCATACGACGTCGCAGGGCGCGGCAGCCAGGCCCCCGGCTGGAACCCGGGCGACCCCAGCGCTCCCCCGCGTCTCATCCGCCACTTGACCGCGGAGCGCTGGATAGACCTCGGCCTCCCGCCCCCTAGGGCCCGATGGCTTCCCAACGGCGTGGAGGGGCTATCCGCTGCCCGCGCCCCGCTGGCACGAGACTCTAGGGGCGTCGAGGTGCCCGAGCTCCGCCGTCTGGTCTCGGAACAGCTGCCGGTCAGGCATTGGCAGGCCGACGGCACAGGGAAACGGCAACGCTCCCAGCCCGCAATGCTTTTGCGGCGCGTCTACCTCCGTGGCCTCATGGGCAAGAAGGCCGAGGGCTTCATCACTCAGAAGGGTGCCGCGATATTGTTTCGGACGAGTTCCTACCGGTGTTCTTGCAGCGCCTTCCCGACGTCGACTGGACCACATCGGCTTCCTGACGGTGTCGAGGTCCCCCCTCGCCCGCCCAGCGAGCAGCGAGCGAGCGAGCAGCCGCTGCGGGTGTGCCGCCGGCGTGCTGCCAGCCCGTCCAGCCGCTCCAGTGGCAGTTCTGACGGCCAGTCCTCCCGCTCTGGAGATCTCTCCGCTCACCGCAGACGCGGCGCCGGCTCCCCCGGCTCCGCTTCCAGCGGCTCCCACGGGTCGGAATCGGGGTTTCGTTCAGCTCAGCCCACCGACGCCGTCCACGGGCTACGAGCGAGCTCCCAATCCGGCGGCTCCTCTTGCGAGCGGCAGGCAGGGGAAGGCCGCGCCAGCCCGTCAACGACCCTGCCAGCGACGAAGCGCCCGAGGACGACGTCGACGCCGATCCGCCTGGCCCGTCTGCCCCCGCCATCGGGCCGTTCGCGCGAATTGCCCAGACGCCCATTGATTCGCTTCCGAAGCCGGACCTGGCCGTTGTGGTGCATGGGCGGGTGCAGCTGGGCTTCAGCCAGTCTCGGCTCTGGCGCGAGCATCGGGGGCGCACCCCAGCAACCCAGGGTGATCCCCAGAAGTGCGACGCCAACTTTCTACGGCAGTTCCTCGCCCGCGACGACAGGTACAAGCCCAAGCAGGGCGGCAGCGAACTTGCTAGTTACCCACGTGCCTGCTTCGGGGCAGCCCCGCGGATACACGGCGGCCAACGCTTATCCTCCTGCCGCACTGCTGAAGAGCGCAAGAGGGAGGCCGTGCCCTGGGGATACCGGATGTCTGGATGGGGGCTTCTCTATTCCATCGTCCCTCCCAGTAAGCTTTTTTCCACGCTGACCTGAAGCTCCTCCAGGCTGGGTTCTTCAAAGGTCTTTGCGCCGCGTGGGATGGCGACCGCTTACGCGACTGGCACCAAATGGACCGCCGTGCCAAGAGGGCCCTCGCCCGCATCTGCACGAGGCGTCGTGGCGCACCCTCCCGCGCCCCCCTCTGGGGCGCGGCGGCGTCCAGCGAGCAGCGCGCTCCCCCTGGGGCAGGAGGCCGCGGCGGTGGGCAGCCCCCCCGCGCCCCAAACCCGACCTCACGGCGGCGGCCCGGGCAACTCAGGCGCGGCGGCGGGCAGTCCCCATTGCGTCCAAGTCCCGCCGCTCTTCCAGGGCGCCTCACCAGTGTCCGGTGCCCCATGACCACCCACAGCCGGTGGGCGCTGCCCCGCTGACCCCGAGACGCCCACCTGGCGTGGGAAGTCGACAGGCACCTCGAGCGGCCTTCCCTTTTCGCCTCGCGGGAGGCCGGGAGCGGCGGCCTCCGGCGTTGGGCTTGTCGTCGCGCCGCGCTAGCCTGCTCCTCGTTTTTTTTTGTCGAAGCTTTGATGGGCAAGCTTTCCACCACCATTAGTTACCATATGTAGGACGGGGAAGAAGGGTGGATGAGAAGGTCCTCCTCTTCCTCCTCCTCCTCCTCCTCCTCCTCCTCCCCTCCTCTCCTCTCTCCTCCTCCTCCTCCTCCTCCTCCTCGTCCTCCTCCTCTCCTCCTCCTCCTCCTCCTCCTCCTCCTCCTCCTCCTCCTCCTCCTCCTCCTCCTCCTCCTCCTCCTCCTCCTCCTCCTCCTCCTCCTAGGTGGCGGCTCGAACGCGCACAGCTGCCCGAGAGCCCGCCCCCAGCGCCGAGGGCGCGCCCGAAGCAGAGATGTGGTGACGGCCTGCTGCGGGCGCCGATGGCCGAGCACTCGAGAGCGCCCCTGGCAGGGGAGTGGCGCCCGAGGAAGAGCCAGCGGCGCGCGTGGCGGCGGCTGCGCCTTGCAACCTGCAGACAGGTTGCACTCGACTTCGGTTTCGGTATCTGGCCGGACCTGTTCGACTGCGGGGGCATCGAATCCGCCCAACACATCGAGCAATGGTTGCAGGAGCCAGAGGTAGAGCCCGACTCCATCAGCTACAACGCTGGGATCAGGGCATTCTGTGGTGGCAGCTTCAAGAAGCATGGCGGCATGGGGAAGGCGACGCTGGAGCCCGACATCATCGCAAGCCTTAGCACTTGGAACAGCGCGTGCGAAAAGGGAGAGCAGGAGCAAAAGCCCATACCGACACGTGGTGCGCAGTGTGAGAAATGTGATAATGGTGCATCGGGGGAGGCGAAGCCGCCGCCCAACGTCATCAGCTACACCATCAAGGGAGGTGCATGTGAAACGAGCGCGTGCGAGAAAGGCGCAATGGGGAAGGCGAAGCTAGAGCCAGACATCATCGAAAGCATCAGCACTCAGAGCAGCGCGTGCGAGAAGGGAGTGCAGGAGCGGCAGTCTCTACCGACACGTGGCGGGAAGTGTGAGAAATGCGAGAATGGTGTAACGGCAGAGGCGAAGCCGAATCCAAACGTCATCAGCTACACCATCAAGAAAGGTGCTTGCGAAACGGCCAGTTTGGACGGGCAGTGGCTGCCTCAAGAAGGAGCGGACTGTGCGTGCGAGAATGGCGAGCACTGGCAGCTTCAAGATGATGGTGTCTTCGGTGCGTGCGAGAAGAAAGAGCAGTGGCAGCCTCTAGTGGGAGCGAACAGTTCGTGCGAGAAGGACGGACAGTGGCAGCTACAAGAGGGAGCGGCCAGTCCGTGCGAGAAGGACGGGCAGTGGCAGCTACGAGAGGCTGTCGGTGCGTGCGAGAAGGACGGGCAGTGGCAGCCTACAGTGAGAGTGACCAGTTCGTGTGAGAAGGACGGGCAGTGGCAGCTTCAGGACGGCGCAGGCTGTACGTGCGAGAAAGACGGGCAGTGGCAGGTGCGAGAAGCTGGCGGTGAAGCGGAGCCCACACGTGCCCAGCTACAGCTCCTCGTAGCCATGGCTGGATCTGGATCTCAGCCTCCAGCGGACGGACTGCGGATGGACGGCACCAGCAGGGCCACGTGGATGGATCGAGAAGTGATCGCATCAACGTGGCTGGCAGGAGGCAAAGGCCATGGCAACAGCACGTGCGAGAAGTGGGAGGCGACGGGCGAACCCGATGCGATCAGCTACAGCGCTGGGGCCAGGGCATGCGAGAGCTCTGGGGCCCAGTGGGAAGCGAAGGATGTCCTCGGCGAGTGGGCCCCCCTCCCAGAGGAAGACCAGCAGCAGCTCGAGACCCGATACCAGAAGTACAGCATCACACCTAGCAGGAAGTTCAGCCCCTTCACCCTGCTTGGCTCAGACGGCAGGCCCACGTGGCCTCTCAGGCCAGACTTCGCGAATATGGTCCTGAAGAGCACGCAGGGCAAGAGACGCATCGCGATAAGGCGCGTGCGAGAAGAGAGCGAGAGTGAAGCGGCAGCCCAACGTGACCAGCTACAGTGCTGAGATCGGGCCGCCGTGAGAGAATGCGAGAAATGCGTGCAGAAGTTGCGAGGAGGACCTGCACCGCCTCGCGAGACGGAGCCAGGGAGGAGACTGCAGCGCCCTGTTCCAGACCCTCGCGAGCCTCCCTCGGTTGAACCCCGCCACGTCCCCCTGTGGGCGGGGACCGAGGGAGGGGGAGTGCAGTGCTGCGGGGCAGCGCTGAGCCGCGCGCGCGCCGAGCGCGCGCCCGCGCGGTCGTGCCACGACGTGGCGGCCTGAAACAGCTCGGAAAAGAGCTCCTCCTCCTCCTCCTCCTCCTCCTCCTCCTCCTCCTCCTCCCCTTCCTCCTCCTCCTCCTCCTGCTCCTCCTCCTCCTCCTCCTCCTCCTCCTCCTCCTCCTCCTCTTCCTCCTCCTCCTATCAAGTTTTGGTTTCCGTGTGCTGTGCATTTCCTTGCTTTCGCCGTTTGGCGCGCGCTGCACATTTCTCGCGTTCGCTGAGCCCCTGGCCTTTCCATTGCGCTCACCGCTTGGGCAGGTCCCTCGGTCAGCGTGGCCCCTCCCTGCCTTCCACGCCTGGATGGCTGATGCTGTTCTCCGTATCCCATGCTGCCGTGCGAGCACCGCCCACGGTATTGCGTGCTCCCTCCCCGCTATCCACGCCTGGATGGCTGATGTCGATACGTCCGCATCCTAAGTGATGCTTGGGGGCCTGGCAGCCGCGCGCATTGCCTGTACGCTTTGTCCGCCCCGGCGCCGCGCGCGAGGTTGCAAGCGCGTGTTTGTTTGTGTGCGTGCGTGCGTGCGTGCGTGCGTGCGTGCGTGCGTGCGTGCGTGCGTGCGTGTGTGCGTGTGTGTGTGTGTGTGTTTGTGTGTGTATGTGTGTGTGTGTTTGTGCGCGTCTGCGTGTGGTTGTACATCTGGTGCGCCCAGGAGTCCTGCATGGCTTCTGTACGTCTTGTCTGCAGTGCGATTGTACTGCATCGCGCTGTCTGTATGCGTATCATGGCGCGTAGCCCATAGGACTTGCTCGTCGGGTTAAGCTGCCTGTGATCTGGTATGTCCATTTGGTATTCATGCGTCTTGCATTATGTTTGATATCATGGTTGCGCATTCCTGTGTACGACCGTTTAACGTAGTCGTCCTGATCCTTCTTTGTCATCTGCGCTTGTCTGTATTAGTACCTTTTTTTTCTCCTCGCCGCTTATAAGTGGCCTTCACTCACGAGGAGCCTCGACTTGGGCGTGAAGAGGACTCCTGGGCATTGTCGGGGAAAGGGCGGGCGCTCACAAGCAGCCAACGGAATCGACGGGACGAGGGGTTGCGAGCAGAAGGCGGGTAAGATGAATCACCAGGACTATACTATGCATACTATGTAGCATGGTTGGGTGTAGCTATTCGTAACCTTACCTTTAGTGGGATCCATGGGCAGCTGCAGATCGAGGCTTACACAGATCCCAAGACATCAGGAATCCGACTTAGCTTGGCCAGTTCGTCAGAGGCAGGCAGGTGCAACATGCGTGACGTCGCAGCAAAAGTGGGGGCGGATCGAGGGCTGTGTGGTGGTGCAGGGGAGGCCATCGGAGAGAAGAGCGCACAGCGAAGTTTAGCACTCGAGCTTGAAGCCTAGCATGCGATCGTTGGTGGAAGATACGGGCGAGTAAGTCTACCAGGAAGTTGGATTCACTATGTGTGGCCGACCTTGGCGAGAGCTGGATAATCTGCGCCTGCATATCTTTCCAGCGCTCGGCCCCCGTGTGGCGGCGGCGCCGGCCAGTCGCATGTGCATCCCGCGCGTGGCCTCTGCTCTGCCCGCACGTGAATCTGGCGCTGCACGCGTGCTGGTGGAAAGCCCAGTCCTGGAGGCGCCGTCGTACAAGATCCTGCCACGAAAGCGGCTGATGTACGACCTCAGCCGGGGCAGCGAGTTCAACATCCCGGAGGCCGTGGAGAGCACGCTGCTCAGCCCCGGGTCCGCGCAGTTCGCTGGTCGGGCAGGGAAGCGGCGCCCACACCGGAGAATGCGACCTTCTGCGCCTTCGCCTTCCTCTTCTCTCCAGTCTCCATCCCTCCCTCCCTCCACCCTCCATCCCTCCCTCCATCCATCCCTCCCTCCCTCCCTCCCTCCTTCGCCTTCGCCTCCCTCCCTCCATCCCTACCTCCTCTATGAGCCTCCCTTCTCCTCCCTCCTTGGACCAGGGATGCGGCGGCAGCAGCAGCGCGGATCCAAACGTGCGCGTGGCGGAGCCGCTTCAAGGAATCCGCCTATGCAAAGTCAAGGCGACCCTTCAGCCTGGACCGTCGGCACTGTCTTGTCCTGGCGA
>CAUYUJ010002825.1:22500-32500 GCA_963575745.1 Prorocentrum cordatum | reverse complement strand
ACCCCTGGGAGCGTGCGGCTACCTTGGGCCGGAAGTCGAGCAGGGACGGAGAGGAGGGAGGAGGGAGGAGGGAAGAGGGGGAGGAGGGGGGCATGATGATGACGATGATGATGATGATGATGATGATGATGATGATGATGATGATGATGATGATGATGATGATGGTGATGATGGTGATGGTGATGATTGTGATGATGTTGCTCCTGATTACGATGATAACGATTATGATGGTAATGCTGCTGATGCTGATGATGATGATGATGATGATGCAGATGATGATGCTGCTGCTGATGATGATGCTGACCTCGGTGATGATGCTGATGCTGATGCTGATGCTGATGATGCTGATGATGCTGCTGATGATGATGATGATGATGATCATGATGATGATCATGATGATGATCATGATGATAATGATGATGATGATGATGATGATGATGATGATGATGATGATGATGATGATGATGATGATGATGATGATGATGATGATGATGATGATGATGATGTGTGATGCTGCTGTTGCTGATGATGATGACGATTATGATGTTGCTGTTGCTGATATTGCTGACCTCGGTGACGGTGCGTCGCGGACGTCGCACACGAATTCGCATCCTTTGACTTTCTTTGCTCCAGACGGTGCTTATTCGTACTGTTCGAGGATGTATGGCCCGCCGGTGGAGCCCTTGGCTATGACCTAGCGTCCATGCCATGTTCCTTTCCTGCGCCCCGTCCTGTACTTTACTACTCTTCGCGGCGGCATTCGGGTAGATAGGATTGTGTTTTGTTGTTCCTACCTTGGTTGTCGCCCCTGCTCACTGCAAATTGTCTTCCTCTGTCTTTCGTTCTTCGCTTCCTTCTTTATCCCCCTTTAGGGTGCCCTCCTGCGTTTTTTTCATTGTGGAAGTGGCCGTTTGGTCCGCAGGGGATCTCCCCACAGCGCCGTGGCCCTTTCTCCTCCTGTTCCTCGTCTTCGCATTCACGCCTCATGTGGTGCTGGATTTTAGTACTGGTCGCTCGGGGCCGCAACGCCGCTCGCCGCTTTCACTTGCCAGGGCACTATCCCGTTCCTCCGTTCTTCCTTCCCTCTTGATCCTCTTCATGCGCATGAGAGATTCCTGTGCGCCGCTTCCCTGGCGTTTGGATCGGTACTGGCAAAGCGAGCGAACCTTGAGGTGACTTAGTTGCAGGATTCCATGAGGAACGTACCACGTTACTCTGAAATGTGTGTTCTGTTCAAGGCGTGTAGGGGCCGAACATTCGGATGTTAACATCTAAAAGACATTGTGTATGCGAATAACGACCAGGCCTCTGTCAGGGCTGCCCTTTAACCGCGAAGCGCATACATCTTGAAATATTCGTAAGTCGCTGGCACGCGCCCTTGTTTGCAGTTCCGAACTTGTTGCTTCAGCCATGTTTGCGAAGTCGTTGGCCTCGATGTTACCCTTTTCCCAACCGTCCTGTGGTGTTGGGTCCTCGTTTTGAAGAGACAGCGCCCCGCGTCACGCACTCACTCCTCCTTCCTCCTCCCCCTTCTTCCTCCTCCCCTCCCCCTGCCTCTGCCCTCCGCATGTCCTCCATAGGGTGGTCCACCGAAGGCTCCAGTGGCAGGGTCCGCATGCAGTTCCACCCCCAGTTCGGCGCACCCCTCACGCGATACGTGGTTCTCATATGGTGCTCCACCGAAGGCCCCAGTGGCAGGGTCCGCGTGTCGCCGCCATCCCACTTTGGCACACCCTTCATGCGCCCCCCCCCAACAAGGAGCTCCACCGAAGACGATACGCACGACTGCGGCACTCACTCACAACTGCATATGGTTGGGTCCTTCGCCAGGCTAATATGATTGGCTTCTGGCCTGTGCTGTCGATCGCCTGCTTTAAAAAAAAGAGGGCTGTCACCGCGTAGCGAGGAGCGAGGAGGTTTGAGGTTCGTGATGTTCGGATTTTCTCGCCCGTTCTTATATAGCTCAGCGCGTTCGTTTCCCAGCATAACCACCTCAGACCATGCACCTCTGGCCTGGCAGCGCGCGAAGCGGCGCCTCTTCCGCTGGGACCCCTGGGGGGTGGCAATCCGATCTGGGACCCCCCCTCCCCTACCTACGTACCTACCTGCCTACCTGCCTACCCCTCCCACCCCCTACCCCCCCTAGCCCCCTACCCTCCTCCACCCCCGTCCCCCTCCCCACCCCCTACCCCTCTCCCCCCAGTCAGGGAAGGGGGAAAGGGTATGTAATCGACGTAACTACGACGTTTTTTTATGTTCGTTCCTCGACTTTGTTGGGACTGGCGACGACGACGAAGACGACGACTGCGTCTCACACACGCCGAAGGGTGGCGGATTTCATAAGAGGAAAGGGGAAGTCTGATCTGTGGGGTGGACAGACTCTAGTTGTTTTGGCGGACGTCGTGGGGTTTGAAGTAGGGAGAGTGGTTGGGTTGTGGCCCTGATCTACGGTGAAATCTGGTGTCGTCGCTGGCTGTTTGTCGCTTGCTGCTGTGGCCTGGTTGGCCGTTTTGCAAGCGCCCAAGTTTTCCAGAGGGGCAGTTGAATGCGGGGCCCGTCCCCTCACATCGAAGCAGATGTATAATAATCATGTCGTCTGTCATTTGGTGAAGGTGTATCAACTAGCAGAAGTGCGAGTGGCCAGGTAGCATGCTGTTTTGTTCGACCAGCGCCATGCTAAACAATATGTTTGCATGTGTTGGCGTTTCCGCCGAGACCATTATGATTACTGCCAGTGCTGCTGTCACGACGGCTGCTTCTGGTGGATATATACACCTGATTGTTTGTTTGTTTGTTGGTTATTATGGTGTTTGTGTGACCGTAATTGAATTGGTTGGACTCCTACGTGTTGCAATTTGCGCGTCACGCCTGCATGCACGAGGCGCGCATACATACACTGTAGTATAGGCTCCGTGGCGGGCGCGGTCTGGCAATTCCGCTTTGATAGCATAATGTTAGAGTGTGTGTGTGTGTGTGTGTGTGTACCGTGAGGCCTTGCGGCCGGTGCCGCCGACCCTGGATGGGGACGAAGACGACGAAGGCGACAAAACGACGCTCGCGAGCCCTCGTGGGGGCCCTTGTGGAGTCTGTTGGCCTCGGGACCCCCTCTGGGACCGCCCCCAGCGATCCCTTCCTGGGATCGCCCCCCCCCGGCCGGGAATGTATCAAGGGCCTTCCTTCCCTTCGGCTCGATCGGTGTTCCTCCTCCTGCGGCTCTATTGGGCTCTGTTGGGCCGTCTTGTTCGGAGGGGGGGGGTCACGACCCCCAGGACATCCCCCCGGGTTGGAGGGAGGTGGGGGGGGAGGGGGGGGGGGGGGGGGGGGGGGGGGGGGGGGGGGGCGACGCCCCCCAGGCCCCCCCTGGACCTCCTCCCCCGCCCGGAGAAGGGATCAAAGGGAAGGAAGAGGCTCCCCTTCGACTCGATTACGACGGTGTTCGAGTTTCGTCTGGGTGGGTCGCTTGAGGAGGACGGCCCAGGGACAGGGGGAGGGTGAAGACGGCGACTCAAACGGAAAAGCGTCTCACACACGCCGACAGGGTCAGCGCATGTGCTCCGTTCGGATCTGCGCCTCTCCCAGAGTCGGGTGGGTGACACAGAGCACTATTATGTCCTTCTGCATCTTGTGACTGATTATTGCCCTTGGCCAAATGACAAATCGGGATAATGTTGGCAGCAGTCTGACTTTCACAGCGGCCTGCTAAGTAAGGGGATGTGCTCGTGGATGGATGCGCTCGTGGATGGGGGAGGTGCTTCAAGCTGTGCGCATGATCCTTCAGGGCGGAGTGAACCTCTTGAGCAAGTGTGAGATCTGACCAAGTGACTGAGCTATTCAAGCACGAGGCCCTGTCACCATATCGGCGTGACTGTGAGCCGACCGTATCGCTGGTGCTCGTCCGAGCGTTCGCAGTGGTTGTACGCGTTTCGGGCTGCGTTCATTCCGGAATCCCTTGCAAGACGACAAGGGCGCATTTTTTGCCACGAATTGCAGATAGAGTAGTGCTCGATGCAGGAGCAGTGTAGGGCTGCTGTCGCCACGACCCGCAGGATATTGCTGCAGACTGGCGCCGGATAAAGCTGTAGTTCACGCTTCCATCCGCTCCTGCCTGCAGTCTGTGCATTCATAGTTTTCCCGTCGCACCGACATCCGGTCCTGCGAACCATCCCAGACAACGTGAAACATCACAACCGGCTCGGCACCCGTCTCCGTGCCGCGCCTTTCGGGCCGGATCGCTCCGTGAGGCTCCCGGGGCTTGGCACGGGCGAGCCGCACTGCGGTCCGCGGGCCACGGCGGCCACCGCGGGCGATGTCCCCGGACCTTTGCGGGCCACAGCTGGCCGGCGACCAGGGCGTCCTCTTTCGCCCGCCGGGCCGCTGCCTTCCTACAGCGGCCTGGCGACGCCAGCGTGCACGCGCAAGGAGCTGTCCGCGGTGGAGGAGCACTGCAGCCGGCAGGTGCAGCGCAGCGAGGGTCTCTGCGGGGCAGTCCTGGGGATGCCAAGGGCGCTGGGAAGGAGGCCGAGGGGAGTGAGATGCCAGCGGGAGGGCGAGGTGAGAAGGGAAGAGGGGCCTCCCAATAACAGAATGCCAGCCAGGCGTTCATGGTTTTGTATCCCTCCACAGACCGTCAAGGGGCACGGTAGCGGACAGTTTAAGATGTAGAATCGGCCAGTTCTGAGATTGCACAAGTGGCTTAATCACTTCGACTAGGCTGTCGCCGGAAGCTGACCCCCTCCCCCTCGGCCTTGTTCTCGAAAAGCGAATGGCCCCACGATGGATCTTCAATTTCAAAGACGTTCATGTCTCGCCTCTGGGCCCCCATGATAAAGCACAATGTTCCAGCTCTCTGGCCATGGGATCTGCTGTAGGAGAACAGATCGTCTTATCTCCCAGGCCAAGGGATCCGATTAAAAGCACATGGTTTCAATTCCCAGGCCACCGTGAGAGTCCAGAGCCTCGTAACTGTCGCATCCTGGACCGCTAGGATGCTGGGGACCCCACGGGAAGCCCCGGGAGGCCCAAACGAGCAAGCTTCGCACAACGAATCGGTGATGGTTGCGAGGCCATGAATGTCCAGATTTCTGGACACACCGGCTTCTCTTCACCCGTAGTTCCCAGACAATGGAGTGGGATGGCAAAAATACATGTATTCAGCCCCCAGCCCATTTGTTTTGAATATCTCTTCAGCTGCCAGTCCATAGGATCCTACGTGAAATGCCCATGGCTTCAACTCCCAGGCCGTAGCATCCTTTTGAGAAGCACGTGGTTCAGCTCCCAGGCCATCTGACCATTTGTCGGACAAATAGTTTCAAATCCTAGGCCATATCATCCTATGTAGAAGCACATGGTTTTCAGCTTCTAGGCCCCCCCTCGAGAGTCCAGATCCTCGTAAGTGTCGCCTTTATGGTCGCCTGCAACAGCACATGTTCAGCTCCCATGTCGTGTGATCTTGAGGAACAGCGGTTTGTCAGCTCCCAGGCCGCCACGAGGTTCCAGATCCTTGTAACTGTCGCATCACGGGACGCTGGGATGCAAGCCCCGCCAGGGGAAAGCAAAACAATTTCTAATTCGGAATCCGTTGCGTTTGTGGTATCCAGATTTTCCAGTTCCTGGACACGGGTTCTTTTTCGTCCGTAGTTCTTTGGCCTTCGAGTCCGATGTTGGGCATCTGGTTCGAGGTCCCTGGCCATGAGATCCGATGTAAAAGCATCTGGTTTCAAGTATCAAGCCTCCGCGAGAGTCCAGATCCTCGCAAGTGTCGCGTTCTGGGCTGCCAGGATGCGGGTGGGGCCCCGCGGGAAGCCCCTGGAGGCCCAGACGAGCAGGTATGACATAATGAATGTGTTACGTTTGCGAGGTCTGGGTTTGCCAGATGTCTGGACACACGCTTCGCTTTCACCCGTAGTTATAGGCCATAGAGCCCGATGGTAGAAGCACATCCATTCAGCTCGCAGGCCATCGGATCCTATGCTTATATTTTCACCTACACATCTAGGTCGGCACAGACACATATAAACATATATCAGCCATATATATATATATATATATGAACCATATCCACACCTATACACACATATACATCTATATACATATATATATATATACATATAACGGTTCAGCTCCCAGGCCGCACGGTCTGGGACTAGGGCTGGAATTGGAACTGAAATTGAGCCAGGTGTGGAGCTGGAATTTGGGCTGGAGCTGAGGCTGGAGCTGAGCTGGGGGCTGCCTGGGCTGGAGCTGTTACTGGCGCTACGAAACCAGTCGCAATTAACTCGACGCCGGCAGGTGGCTTCTGACGATGCGCCATCGTCGAGCGGCCTCTGCAAAGTTAAAGGTCGGATTTGGGTACACTTTGTTGACGGGCGCGCTGTGCTCCTTGTTGGATGCCCCCCCCGCGCGCGGACCTCGATACGCTGGCCTCAACTTTGGAGGGCGGGTGCAAGCTCTCCGCGACGCGACTACAATTTTGCTTCGGTAATTGTGGCCAGACTTGTGCGGCCCTGTGACCTCGGGTTGCTGGGAGCTCAGGGGCGGGGCGAGTTCCGATCGCAATGTTCGCAAGTCTTTACTTCCGCCGGGTTCGCGCGAGAGCACTCGCCATTGTTCGCCCTTCTGCCCGCCGCTTGCAGACCTTTTGCAGCGAATGTGTTGAGGGCAATGCCTCGCGAAGTTTTCCTGGGAGCTTCCTGAAGCAAGTGCCTGGGGGCCCTGCGCAACGCAAGAAATCCAGTCGCTGCGCGTCTGGGTGGCGCCGAAGCAAGAGTTTGCCGCAGGCGCGCGGACAGTGGCTTTCGCCGCGCCGTGCGCGCTTGCGGTCTATTGGAAGAATCTGCTGATGTCGCCCGAACCTGGTTTGTTTTTTAACCGCACCAGATACGCGCAGCAAGAACCCGCGCCAAGTGGCCCCGCTTTCTTTTGACATAGAGTGTGGTCGGGTTGATGATGTTTTCGGATGGTGCAAGTTTTCATGTGCGTGATTCGAACTCTGTCTAGAGTTTTCAAGACAGCGATCGCCCTGCGCATCTGGTGCTAGAATCAGACGGAACCTCTCACCATTCCGGATACGGTCGGGTGTGCCTGGTGTTTTCGAATATTTTACAAGGTTCTAATGGATTGGATTGGTTTTTAGCTTTCCACTGCAGCAATAGCCCGAGCGCATCTGGCGTGGTGGAGCATCGGACGGGGCAATATGTTCTTGCCGCCATTCCACTGAGCGCACAGGCGCGTTGTCTTATTGCCGGCGCGGAAAGTTTCAGTTTGGAAATAGATACCGTCAAGTCTGGTCGCAATTGCCGCGACGCTTCCCAGTGGCTTTTGATGATATGTCATCGTTAAGCGGTTGTTGCAATATTGATACGCGCATTTGTGTTGTCTTTGTTGAGCGGTCCCTTTGAAGTTGACTGGGCGCGCTGGGCTCCTGGCTAGATTTCCCCCCCGCTTCGATGCGCTGGACTGAGGGCTGGAGTTGGGCTCGAGCTGTTTTCGGGGCTAGGGCTGAAGAAACAGCTGGGGCTGGAATTTGAACTGGAGCTGGGGCTGGGGTGGATTTGGGGTTGGGCTCGAGCTAGAAGGCTAGAGCTGGAGTTGGGCTGAAGCTAAACCTGGAGGAGGATCTGGGCTCGAGCTGGAATTTGGGCTGGAGCTGCAACTGCGCTGGAGCTTTGGTTTGGGCTACATTCAAGCTCTGGTAACCTGAAGAGCACCAATAGTTAGACAGCTGGTTCCGGACTCTCACCAACATCAGTCCCAGGAATGGGGCTCGGGCCACACGACGAGCAGGCCAGTTGCAGTGGTTGCACCCAGATGATCAAAGCAATTCCCGTGAATGGAGGTCTGGAAGCACGAAGGGCCAGGCCCGTAGGGGAGTTGCACCCGGATGGTCAAATCGGCCCCAGCAGTAGAGTTCTGGTAACACGGAGCGCCGGCTGGCTGCAAGGGTCGCGCCCAGATGCCCTAAATACAAATTTCTCTGGAGTGGAGTTCGGGCAGCACCGGGGGCCTGGCTACACCCACCGCCGACCGCTGGTGGCCCCAATGTGCAGCAGACAGAGAGACCACCCAGTCAGAGGCAAACGATGGCAAGATCGAGGAACTGCGTTTGCCGAAGAAGAAAACGGCACAAGCATAAACTTTCGGAGCTCCGCGCGGATTTCTTGGATCCGCGCTTGACCCCCCTGGCGGCGCCTCTGGCGCCGCCCCTGGCGCGCTCCGCGCGCCAGGGAGGGGGTCCAACGTAGATCCAAGAACTCCGCGCGTACCGTCCAAAGTGTGTGTTCATGCCGTTGTTTCCTCCTCTCGCCTGGGAGGGGGAGGGCCCAGGAGGTTGGCCGTTGAAGGCCCCGGAGCAGGGCGTCCATGGCATCCTCCGCGCGGAGCAGGCCCGGCTGGGCCGGGGGGTCGGAGCAGAACGTTGCGGCCGTCCGTCGTGGCGGCCCGCTTCGCTGAGCCCTGCAGTGCCCGCAGCGCCACTGGGAACAAGTAGCTGGTTGACCCAACATCGGCGTCACCCCAGCATACTGATATTAAGTCGGGCCTGTCCCTCTACAGGAGGAATGTTCAAAAATAGTCCAAAAATCATCAGGAGACGATTTTTCGGCTATTCTTGAATATTGTTGACTAAGTTTTGGGTATTTGTTTAGTTTTCGTCCAAAATCAAAATCCGCCTGTAGGGCGACACGCCCGACCTAATACTGATACTATGTGTGCTTCGCCCCCCCCTCCCCCCCCCCAGGGGCGACGCGCGCACCGAGAAATCTTGTAGTACATGCGTCGTGGCGGGCGCTTTCTGGCCACACCGCTCGGGAAACGGCATTCTACAAAATGGGTATGCTATATGTTCGGGTCGGACGCGCGCCTCCAAGGAGGACATACAGTACTATTGCGTCTCTGTGCGTCCCACGACCGGAGGTCCAGCGAAAAGAGGATGGAACAGTAGATTTGGTGCAACAAATTTGTGGGGTTGCAGTAGATTTTGGGCGTGCCATACATTCGGATGTGCAAAGTGTATTGCTGGATTTCCGCGTGCCATGCACTAGTTGTAGCACAACGCAATACAGTTCTCCGGCGCAATACATCTGCAGTACACTTGCCCCAAATCCACTGCACCACCCCCTTTTTAGCCGAACCCCTTCTTGGCGTTCAGCTGAAAAGGGGTCGACCAAAAGTAGGAGCCCCTTTTGGGGTTCAGCTGAAAATGGGGTCCAGCTGAACCCCTTTTGGGGTCGACCAAAAAGTAGGAGGGGGGGCGGAGTGGTGAATCGGCCACGCGCAAGAGGGGGTAGGGGGTAGGGGAAGGGAGAAAGGCTTCTTATAAGAAGCGGCGGGTCCTGTCTGTAGATGTAAGGCCCGCGCCTTCTTAGAAACAGCCTCCTTCTAAGAAGCCTTCCCCCCTCCCCCCACCCCCTTGAAAAGGGGGTCCTGCTGACCTCCTTGTGGGGTTCAGCTGGGCCCTCTTAGGGGTCGACCGAAAGTAGGAGGGGGGGTGGGCGGAGTGGTGGAGGTGCAGATGATGATGATGATGATGATGAGGAGGAGGAGGAGGAGGATGAGGAGGAGGAGGAGAGAGAGCAGGAGGAGGAGGAGGAGAAGGAGGAGGAGGAGGAGGAGAGAAGGAGACGAAGGAGGAGGAGTGTGGGAGGAGAAGGAGGAGGAGGCGGGAGAGGAGGAGGAGGAGGAGGAGGAGCAGGAGGAGGAGGAGGAGGAGAAGGATGAGGAGGACAAGCCGTGGCGCCCAGCAGCCTGCTCAACAAGGAGGAGGAGGAGGAGGAGGAGGAGGAGGAGGAGGAGGAGGAGGAGGAGGAGGAGGACCGCGCGCGCCCGCCGGCAAAGCGCTCCCGGGGGCCGCCTGCCCAGGGCGCCGCGCCGTGCTCCTTGGCGCGCGCCCCCGCCTCTCGGCTCACAAGCGGGGGCGGGGCGGCCAGGCGGCGCCCGCCTCCAGCGCGCCGCGCCGAGGCGGGCGGCCGAGGCCGCCTGGGCATCCTCTCTCGGGGGCCCGCGT
>CAUYUJ010002825.1:0-17500 GCA_963575745.1 Prorocentrum cordatum | reverse complement strand
CAGGTACTCCGCTCGCCGAGTTGGGTTTGAACCTTTGTGTCTGCACATCATCTTCAAGAACGCCACAGCGTTTGCTCGGGTCGGACTCGCGTAAAAAAGGAGGAGGAGGAGGAGGAGGAGGGGGAGGAGGAAGAGGAGTAGGAGGTGATGTAGGAGGAGGAGGCGGAGGCGGAGGAGGAGGAGGAGGAGGAGGAGGAGGAGGAGGAGGAGTGGTAAGCAAGTTGGTTTCCCCTCGCTCCCCCTTCTTCAGGCTAGCTGTTGCTGGCTGCGCGATGGAACGACGAGGTGCGGAACAGAGAGCCGCAGAGTCTCGGCTGGACCACAGTCTGAAAAGGACCGTTGGGCTGGACTGCTCAGCGTGGATTGTGACGAAACAATGGTGTAACAATCACGATGACGATAACGACGGCGACTAAAACGGCGAGGATGACTATGGTATTGTTGATGATGGTGGTGGTGATGATGCTGGTGATGACGATGCTGATGGTAATGACGATGCTGGGGAGAAGGCAGGGGAAGAGGGGGAGGGGGATGCGGATGAGGATGGGGATGAGTATGATGATGTGGAGGAGTAGGATGGGGAAGGCGAGCCATCCACGGTCCAATCCATACTGTTTAAAATCTGTGTGTGGGCGATCCCGTAACATGTTCCTTTCCGAATGCAGCTGTGGAGTGTTATGGCAGTTGGGAGTACAATGTCGTTTACTGAGCGCAACGATCTGCATCCAGCGTGCAGTAGGACCGCAGACGCAATCCAGGATCGTGCGACAGATGGTAGATTTCGGAGAGCTCGAGGCGAGGGTCGGGTGTGGACGTGGTGAACCAGGAGCTGGAACGGAAGCGCGCCGAGAACAGGAGGCGGCGTGGCCGAACATTGCGAGACCACTCCGCATTCTTGGAGCTCAAGCAATGGACGCCGTGACATTTATTGCACGGTTCACATCGTGGACAACAACAGGGCAGCGTGAGCTCGATCCCTGCGTTTGGCAAGGCTGGTGCCGATGTGCCGCCATCGAGGCGAAGGCCATGCTGACACCGACGCGGCAGATGGCATGCGCTATTCGGCGATCAGCTCGATGCGACACACTTGCAACATGTGCAACGCGGAAGTGAGCCCACCCATGTCAAAGTGACGTGGACGGGTTTGGGGCGCCCCACGCATGTCGTTACGTGGTCAGCAGCCCCGCGGTGGGTCATTGCGTCAGAGACTTGCCAGACGGTTAGACATGGGGCTGAACACCAAGATGGTAATAGAGGCGCGCGTTGCAGCGCAAGGGAACCGATGCGCATGGTTCGCTCATGGGGCGTAGGGTCGATGCGCGTTGCCTGGTGGTTGTCTCCTGGAGTACCAAGAACGACTCGATTACGATAGTGATGGGTTGTGACGGAGGTGAGGAGGGAGAGGAGCGGGGTGATGATGACGGTGATTATAATGATGTTGGTAAAGATCATGTTGCAGATTGGAGGATGGACGGTTCCGGTCGGGAAGTAAGGGTGTACTTGATGGCTGGTATGGTATGTGCAGAATCATGAACGGCGTCGGGGGGGATGAGGATGAGGATGAGGATGAGAATAAAAATGATGATGGTCTAACTCATGCTGCACGCAAATCGCTTTAGCAACACTGTTCGGTGGATCGCAGTGGATGATGCGCAGGCAAAGGGATGATGATGATGATGATGATGATGATGATGATGATGATGATGATGATGATGAGGATGATGAGGATGATGAGGATGATGATGATAATGAGGAAGTGGAGGAGGAGTGGGAAGAGGAGACGCAGCATCATGAGGAGAAGACAGACGGGGGCGTAATGCCATCTGCGAAGATGTGGTCGATTACAGTTATGCTGTTGCTCTTGCCTTCTTGGTCCTGCCGCCGATTTTCCTCGCAATCGCTTCTCAATGTGAATGCGGGTTTCTTGTCACTTCGTTGTCTTTTATTGTGTGATACTTTTGTGATGGGTTCAAAGTGTATTTTTCTGCTAAAGAGTCGCTCTAGATAGTGGCTGGATGCCACTTCGTTTCATCACCGATGTTTCTGCGTAGAACTGCCAGCCAAATGTGTTCACTGATTGCTTATTTGCTCACTTGATTCCCGGCGTTCTTGCCTGCCTGCCTGTCCCGCTGTGTTGTTTTTCTTGCATTTTGCCATTACTCGTAGTGCCATTGGTCGATCGATTGGGCCAGGCTTGCTTTACCATTGCACCCTTGTTATTTGATCGGGAGGCCAACCCTGCGGTTCACATCAACAGACTCTGTCTGAACCGTCAGTCTCGGAGCCCACGTGTTTCGTCACACACTTCGTATGCAGCCGTTCTGGCTCGCACTTCTCTGCCTGAGAAATCCGCCGATTTTCGCCTAGTTCTCTACCGCCAGCCCTCGCGGCGCCATGGCCGAGGAGGAGGGGCAGGAAGTGATATTCACCGAGAACACCGCCCCGGATCGCGAGATCTGGGACGAGAAAGGCGGCTTGATCAAGAAGGGCGCCGCGGAGATCGCGGAGCGCGACTCGGACCACGTGCCCGAGGTAAAGATCCTCACGACGATGGGGATGTTTGCGGTGCCCGTGACCGCGGAGACCACGGTCGGCGAGATCCGTCAGAAGGTCCAGGAGTGGAAGCCCGAGTACTCTCTGGAGCAAATCGAGCTCGTCTGCAAGGACAAGGATGCGTGGGGGCCCCTGTTCAATAAGACGTCGCGGCCGCGCGACGACGACGAGACAGTGGAGTCACTGTGGAGCGACTGGGACATTCCGCGGCGCATGATGCAGGTGGCTCTGTGGATCAAGGAGAAGAATGAGGAGACGGGCGAGTGGGAGAGCACCTTCTGGAAGATGCTTGAAGAATCCAAGTGTGACGATTGGAGCTTCCAGGGGCACACGATCTGAGATGGCCTGGGACTCTCCACTCTGAATAAGTGCTGCCGTGCGCGTCGGCGCGTAGATCACATTTCCCGTGAATGGGCACTGCGCGTTTTGTCGTTGTTGTTTGATGCCGCGGAGATATTGATGCTGAACTGCGTAGTAAGCCGAAGCATTCGTGTTGTGCAATGTTAGCCAGCATGGCACGGTCAGCAGTGTCAGATCAGCGGAAGCAGGGATGTTTTCGTGCTTGCAGTTTGCTGGGGCAGCATCAGGAAGAAGTCGGGAGGGAGCCTGGGAAACCTCGAAAGTTCCATCGGTGATAAGGCCAGAACATGCACAGCGGAAATCGCACCCCATGTGGTGCCCGTCTCTCTGGTGTTTTTGTTTTGCTTTGTTTTGTTGTACACTGGCGAAGCAGTCTTGGATCTCTGTAGTGAGGCCGCCCCACGTGGGTCGCATGCTTTGGTCAACATCTCATCCCGCAAGATTGCGATCTGTCTGCGCCCGTGCCAAGCAGGAATGTCGTTGACAGCGTTCACCGCGTTCTTCTTCAGCCCACCGACCGAGTGCCTGATTCTGGCGTGTTCGTGTCGCTGAAGACAGGGCTCCTGCAGGCGTTGCTCCCTCTCTTGAAACACATTCGGCAGTCATTGTTTCTCGTGTGCGGCATCTGATGTATATCACGCCTGGTATAACGCTCATGCGTTTTCCTTCGACACGTCCCAAAAAACGTGCAACGGGCAGCAGGCGCCGTATGCTGTCGTATGTAAGATGTAGTGCTACACCTGATGCTAGCCGTTGAAGGTGAGAGCTAAGCTGGATTCTAAGATAACCATCAGATCGTATCCACACACTCTATCACAGATGACCTACGGCGATGCTTTGTACGCGAGCAGTCAATCCAGTCACTCGACGCCAGAAGACCAAGACACTGTTTGTGCTATCGCTGAAAGCCAAGGCCAACCTATCAGGCAAGTCGACAGACAGTGATAGGGCTACAAGTTTAGCAGGTAAGCCCTACGCAACGCCAAAGCCACGACATCTCGACACCACGGTTCCAGTGCATGACGACACCATGACATAGGGACGCCGGGACACCGCGGTTCCAGGACACCGAAACGCCCCGTCCTTCGCCTACGGGCACCGCCCGGAGCGGCAGCTTGAGGACACACATGTCTCCATCGCTCGAGGACGCTCGCGCAAACTTCCGATTGCACGTCGCGTGCGAAACGAAAGACAAAACCATGAACCACGAAAGTGATCGTTTTTTTTAGTTCACTGTTTTGCCGATCGGCTCGGGCCCTGGCACCTCCCCCCTCCCCCCCCTGTGGAGTGGATCTTGGCTGTTTTTTGGCGCCTCCTTCGAGCAGGTGGAGCCCCTCCCCCACAGGACACACTGTTGCAAACAGTCGCACTAAGCAGAGGTCCGGAGCCAGATCCTGCCCTCCCCCCCTTTCCCCCAGTGTGTAAACGCGGAATAAGAAAACGCTCACAAATTACGAGCACTCTTGTTGTCTCGCCATTGGCCTCCGAACCATAATTACAATGAGCTTCGAGATTTGCGATAGGTTCTCCCGTGCATTTCAATCGCTACCCAGAGGGTGGACTCCTTGTAGATGTCTTGACTGCTGTTGTTAGCGATCAGCGAAACCTGATATATTCGTGGTCTGGCGGCTCTCTTTCTGGAATTCTTTACGCTTCGCGTATCCCCACCAGCCCATCTCACAGCAGCAACTCTCGCGAAGCATGCCGACAGTCGTGTTTTTCAGGCGTGTGTCCGCTTGGCCCCGCATATCTCCCCTGTTCCTCCTTCCTCCCGCCTCCTTGTACATCCTCCTTGTGGGGGGAGCGGGAGAAGGACGAGGCGAAGGAGGAGGGAGAGAAAGCGCTCCTCGTGGTTTGAGTCGTTTGGGGTTTCTCGTCCTGGTCTGAGTCGTTCGGGCCCTTCTTCCTGGTGTGAGTCGTTCGGGCTCTTCGTGGTGTGAGTCGTTCGGGCTCTTCGTCCTGGTGTGAGTCGTTCGGGCTTCTCGTGGTGTGAGTTGTTCGGGCCCCTCGTCCTGGTGTGAGTCGTTCGGGCCCCTCCTCCTGGTGTGACTCGTTCGGGCTCCTCGTGGTGTGAGTCGTTCGGGGCCTTCGTCGTGGTGTGAGTCGTTTGGGCTCCTCGTGGTGTGAGTCGTTCGGGCGCCTCGTCCTGGTGTGAGTCGTTCGGGCCCCTCTTTCTGGTGTGAGTCGTTCGGGCTCTTCGTGGTGTGAGTCGTTCGGGCCCCTCGTCCTGGTGTGAGTCGTTCGGGCCCCTCGTGGCGTGAGGCGTTCGGGCACCTCGTCCCCTTTTGGGGCATCTTGGGGGCGTCTTGGCGGCCCCAGGGGCTTCTAGGAGCGTCTTGGGTGCCTTGGGGGAGCCTCTTCGGGCCTCTTGGGAGCCTCTTGGAGGCCGTTTGGGGCGTTGTGGGGGCCTCTTGGCGGCCCCAGGGGCTTCCAGGAACGTCTTGGGTGCCTCGGGGGAGCCTCTTGGGGCCTCTTGGGGGCCTCTTGGGGGCATCTTGGGGGCCTCTTGGAGGCCTCTTGGGGGCCTCCTGGGGGCCTCTTGGGGCCTCTTGGGGGCCTCTTGCGACCTCCGCAGAAGCGCAAATGAGCGCGAGCCCCTGCGAAGGACAACATGAGCCCAAAACCTTCGTAAAATCAATGATTTTGAGAAGAAGGAAGAGGAGCGCTGCCCCCTCAGAAGGCCAACATGGGGCCGAAACCGTAGTAAAATCAATGATTTTGGCTTCACAGAAGAGGAGAGGGTTTTTTCAGAGCCCCCCCGTCGGGGCCAGAATCCTCGTGAGGGTCGTCGTTTTTTGGCCTTCCCAGGAGTCGAAAAAGACCCCCCTGAGAACACTCGGGACTCCCTGTCCAGGCCCAGGGGGAGGGGGTAGGGGGAGGGGTAAACCCCTCCCCGAAGGGGAAGAAGGGGGGTTGGGGGGTTGAGGACAGAGAGAGCTCTCTAAACCACTCACGCCCAAAGGGCTGTTGGGATTTCCAGGCATTAGTCACCGATCTCATTCGAAATGCTTGGATCATCATAACAGGTCCCTGGTGGACTTCCGCGAGTCATGACCTGGGCTTTCTTCACAAACGTTGTAGATACACACGTTCTTGCGCATCGCTGTGTAGTCTTAGCTGGAAGTGGGAGCATGTCTCTGTTATCATGTATGTGTGAGAGAGAGAGAGAGAGATAGATGGAGAGCATGTCTGTGCACAAAGAGGTGTGTGCGTGTATATATACACACAATATTACAGATCTGAATATCTAGGCATGTGAGAGATTCCGCGTCCAGGCCCCAGCACGCGGTCGGTGCCCCCACGGCGGCTACCCACGGGGGCGCCCGGATAAGGAGGATGAGGGTGAGGATTAGGAGGAGGAGGAGGAGGAGGGCGAGCAGAGGAATGGGATGTTGACGGAACACGTTCCCGCTCAGTTGATGTTGATTCTCTTAGGTGGGAGGAGGAGGAGGAGGAGGAGGAGGAGGTCAGAGGAGGAGCAGGAGCATGATGATGATGATGATGATGATGATGATGATGAGGAGGAGGAGGAGGAGGAGGAGGAGGAGGAGGAGGAGGAGCAGGGTTGGGGAGGAGAGGACGGCGACGACGACGACGACAGGAGTCGAGCATCACAGCTTGCGAAGATCTTTCGGTCTGGGAGCTCTTGCTTACACGGCCAGATGGCCTCCAGACTGCCCAACAGGCCTCCAGGACACCCCAAGAAGCCTCCAAGAGCCTTCCCAAGAGAGCTCCAACAGGCAAACATCGTCCCAATCCCTGGGGGAAACATACATTTTAGCCTCTGCGAGTTTTTGGCCTTCACGGCGTCCAAGACGGCCCAAGAGGCATCCCAAATCATCCTAAGACGGCCCAGGAGGCCCCCAAGAGGGCCCCGAGACGCCCCAAGAGGGCAATAAGACGGCCCACGAGGTGCCCAACACGGCCCAAGAGGGCCCTCAGAGGGCCCTCAGAGGGGTCTACGAGGGAGAACTCGAATTGAGATTTCGAGCCCTCCGCCCCAAAGGGGCTCCCGAAACCGCCAGCAGGCCCCCCAGAGGCCCCAACAGGCCCCTTCAGAGACCCTAGAAAAGCCCCGCCCCCCAAGGCACACAAAATGCTCCCAAGAGGCCCCAAGAGGCCTCCTGACAGGCCCAGCGCCATAACCGTTCCAACCGATTCACATCGAAAATTGATCCAGGATAATTCCGGGTGCGGCCAGGGAGGCTGGGTTCCGAGCGCCCCAGGAGGGCCCAAGACGGCCCACATGGCCCCAAGACGGCCCCGGAGTGCCCCAGGAGGCTTCAGGAGGGCCCGACGAGCGCCCCGATGGGCCCAAGATGGCCCAAGATGGCCACTCGACGGCCCGACGGGCTCCCCAGATGGCCCACGGGGGCCCTAAGACGACTCCCAAGAGGCCCCCGTGAGGCAAAACATGTAGGTCTTCCTTAGGTTTCCGTGCCATCTTCGCATGCTCGGCGTCTCGCTCTCCAGAGCGCTCGAGACGGCCGAAGTGGCCCCCGAGAGCGTTCCAAGATGGCCCAATGGGCGCCCAAGAGGGCTCCAAGACGAGCGCAGGACGGCCCAAGAGGGGCCCAAGACGGCCCTAAGACGCTCCAAGAGGGCCCCCGCAAGAGCTCCAGACGGCCCAAGAGGGCCCCAAGAAAGCCCAACTGGGCCCCTGGACCGCCCCAGAACAGCCCCAGGAGGCCCTCAAGATTGCCCTGAGGGACCAAGACGGCCCCAGAGGGCCCCAAGACGGCCCAGGAGGCCCAATGCGACGGTTTGGAAACGGCCTAAAGAGACTCCGAAGAAGGCCCATTCGGGACCATACATTAGGACGGCGACTGTCAGAAGACGTGTATGTATATATATATACATATATATATATATATACGTATGGATATGTGTATGCGCATGTATATGTACATGTACAGACGCACACACACATATATATACACATATGTATCTTTGTATGCATATATGTATACATGTATATACATCTGTTTATGTGTATATATATGTGCACATCGAAGATGAGGCGTGCGCCTCTTCCGTGGCACCATCGTGGATGATGTATTCGGCCAGTGCGTCTAGCTACTCTTTGAAACCAACCCTTGGAGGAGCGACCTGGGGACTCACGGCCAAGTCTCGCAGCTGTTCTGTGGAGGACCTGCAGTGCAAAAGTACCCTCGGAGCCGATCCGTTCAGTAGATACTCAGCCGATACCCTGCCTCGGAAGTAAAGAAATATGTACAGGTGAATGTATACGTACATGTTTATGTATATGTATATACATATGCATATCAACGTATATACATATGTATGTGTGCATGCACATGTATATGTATAGGTACACCTGTATGTGTATGTGCAGTTGTATATGTGTATATGTATGTGTATGTGTATGTATGTAGACATGTGTAGGTGTGTGTGTTTGTATATGTATATGCATGTATATGTGTACGTGTACATGTGAAGGTTTGCGTATTGGTAGGTGTATGTGTAGATGCATGTGTACATGTACATGTATATGTATCGGTAGTTGTCTGTGTAGGTGTATATGTGTGTATGTGTATATACACTTATGTGTATATGTATGTATGTAGGTATAGCTGCGTGTACGTATATGTAGCGGTTCATGTATACATGTGCACGTGTATATGCATAGGTATGTGCACATGTATGTGATATGTGTATGTTTATGTATGTGCATATGTCTATGTATATTTAAGTATATGTGCATATGTAAATGTATATATATATGTATGTATGTGTGTATGTGAGTGTGCAGGTACATGCTTCCATATATGTACATGTATGTATATAATTAGTTGCCTATGTATATGTACATGCGATTGTAAACGTAACTGTATATGCACATGCATGTGTATATGATTATGTATATGTATATATGTACGTATGCTCTCATCTCCTCATCTCTTCTTTTGCACTCTCTCTCTCCCGCGCTGATCAGCTTAACTCCGTGTATTAGTTTTCGGTAGGCAAGCTCTATTCTTTATAACCGAATCCCTGGTGATTAGACGGCGGTCGCAATGATGCGGGTATTTCGCGGCAACCTTGCAGCGCTGGTGACCTGGGCCCGGAAAGAAAAGGGCCGGCCAACCCTTTACCAGGAACCTGGGAATCAGCAAAATCGAAGTCCTTGCAGCAGTTTCGGACCAGGGCACACGTGCCAGTCTCGCTCCAACTGATTTCGAAGGGCGGAGGTCTCACTGGTTTTGTACAAGCGGTGTTTGACACGTAATTTTGGTAGAATGAGCGTCATTCTGCTTTTGCGCCCCCCTCTCTCCATTACGTCCTGTTTCGAGGCCTCATCTGGCATGGACGAGCGCAGCCTACTGGACTTCCTCGACGAGTTGGAGCCCAAGCCGCCAGTGCTGACTTTTCTGGCGGCTGTGCACAAGCACCGCAGCATCGCCCGAAAGCAGGTGCTTGTTGGACAAAGCTGGGTGTCCTCCCCCTCCCCATCCATGTTGGGCTCCAAACCTGCAAATACAAAGTAAGGTGTGTATAGTCCTTTGTGACCGCGTCAAGGTTGCTGCCGTGGTGGCGATCCTGATGAACGCGGAATCTTGGAGGAGCACGCTGCATCGTGATCAGGAAGTCGGGGCGCTAGCATGTACTGCCGCGAAATCGCACGCTAATGCTTCCACCTGCGCCCTGCATCTGCGTTTGTACGTGATGCGACGCCAGCAGATGGGCAGCACGGGGGAGACACTCACCGAGGGCACGCCTCTTGTTCCTCCTGTTCCTTTCCCTCCTCAACCTCCTAACGTGAACGCGAAACGACAAGATGCAATCTCTGTGGGGAGCGCTCGTCTGCGAATCATCTGCCCCATTGTCCGAAGACCGAAGGTTCACGCGAGGAGGAGCAGGAGAGATGAGGGAGGGCGCACGGAGAAAGGAGGCGGGAGCAGGGAGGAGGGAGGAACGGAAGGAATGAGAGGAGGGGGAAGAGGAGGAGGAGGAGGAGGAGGAGGAGGAGGAGGAGGAGGAGGGGGAAGAGGAGGAGGAGGAGGAGAAGGAGGAGGAGGAGGACCAGGGTACACGCAGGATGCATCAACGAGGTTGCAAGACACCCTCACGTGTCAAGGGCCCTTCTCATTCCTTGTAAGCCTTCCTTTTCACTGCGAGAAGCTTCCCTTTGAAAGACGAGCACCTGATGGGTCTGCCCTTCAGGCGAGAGCTCCGTTTTGAACAGAAGTTGTCTTGCATACTTCTAGTGAGTTATATCGGGCACGACACACATGACCGTAATGTCCAATGAGGTGCCCAGCGATAGCCCAGTTGTGAAAAGGAACCACCCCCACTGTTGCACAAGTGTGCACATACAGTCACATAGTTTGAGGACGTCCCGAGCGAGAACCCCCATTTTGATATGGAACCGCCCTCCACCCACGCATCTGTTACATAGGTTCATGCTTCGGGTCAGTAACACCGAGAACGTCTCGAGCAAATCCACTTCGAAAACGCACCGCTCTCCAGGCTTGAAACAGTTGCGAACGATGAAGACGAATGTGCGCGGTGCTGAGGGGAGAACGCCATTCTGAAACTGTACCGCCCTCTATCCGCGTGGCTCTTCCAAGCTTTTCAAACGAATGCGCACGGCGAGATGGCGAGAGCCCTATTCCGAAAGCGTACAACCCTCCATCTTTGCAGCCATTGCGAACGTTCAAGACAAATTTGTGGAGCGTGAACAGCGCAGAAAGTGTGAGCGTAACATTGCACATGCGTCGTGGTCGGGGTATGGGATGGCGAGCCTGGCTCGGAGTCGTTCGGAGCCCATCCCTGCGATCCGTAGCCATTTTGGCTCAAGTGGGTGAGTCTCTTCCACATTCTCATTTTCAGCATTCGTGTTAGGCAGGAGCCGTGCCGTGCTTACTTATGGAACCGACGCCTGAGCAGGCGTCTTCATTGACTTCGATCGATTCAGTCGCCGGCTGCGTTGGGCTGCCGCATCGTGAACAAGGCGGCAGTGCACCTACTTCACCTCGTGGGAGCTGAATTGCGCATATCGGCGCAAGCCCGATGCTGCCCTGTGGGACGGTGGCGGGCATTACGGCCACCAAGTACGAGAAGCTCATCGAGACGTGGACGATTGACGGCAATACTCCTTCAGGCGTCCAGCAAGCTATGGTGGCCACGATGGGGACTGCCTGCCGGATATCTGCAGGAGTCGAGAAGTCCCGTAAGGTGGTGGTTGAGGAGCAGAAGATCTTGCGAGAGCACACCATCAAGTTGGCGACATTGCAGTCGCAGTTTTGTGGGTGTGAGTGCAACGCCCAACGCACCTGTTCACCAAAGCGGCTGGTGAGGGCCGGCTGATCAAGGGGGCCGGTGGGTCGACCAATCCCACAGTGGCGAGGTCCAGCCCACGGACGACGAGGATATTGCGTACGAGCGTTACCGCATCAAGATGGGCGACCTGCCGCGGCCCGAGGAGGACGTCACACGCGAGCAGCTCGCAGGCCTACGTTGTTTACCAACCAGGCGCCGCCCTTTCGCGGACTTCGCTACATTCGACCCGTTCGGCAGAAGGATCCAAAAGCAGCAAGATGACTGGCCTGGTGATCGGTGCTTCCGGCGCCTTGCAACAGCAGCCGCTGCTTGGACCACCGACGGTGGACGATTGGAGGGCGAGTTGGATGGTCTTCCGGACTGGGGCCATCATGCTCAACCAGATCCCCCCAGCCACGGCAGACCACTACATGAACCACGTTGTCGAGTATGCGACTCGCTACGGTGAGAGTGTGTGGCCCCTGATCTACCAAGCAGGTGTGCGCGCTCGGTTGGAGCACATATCCCGTGTTGCGCGCCGGGGGCTGCTGACACACAGGCGCGCTGTGGCTAATGGAGGCGTCTCGGACTTTGTTCCAGAGCGCCCGTGGGAGTATTCCTTCAGAGCACTAGCGGAGGACGTCACCTTCTGGCGACGCGAGCTTGAGGAGCCCGCGCAGGTCATCAAGACCGGGGGGAGCAACCTCCAAGAGAGCCTCTCGGGCGACGCCCTTACGTCGCGCGGGGCTGGCGGCCAGGGCAGGCATGCCCGCAGCTCTGGACCTGACCGTTCCAGCGCTGCTCCGAAGGCGGGCGGCGGAGGCGAGCGGCCTCCGCAGCGCCAGAACCGGAACCCGTTGGACCGCGTCCACGAGGTTGACGACGAGGGGTACTTCGCCCGGAACCGCAACGGCAAGGTGATTTGCAAGGGGTTCCAGGATGGCAGGTGCGAGGGCAAACACCTCCAGTGCCCCCAGGGCCCCCGGAAGGTCCACCAGTGCAGCAAGTGCCTCAGGCAGGGCCACGGCTCCAAGGACTGTCGCCAAGGGTTTGCCAAGGATCCGAGGGGCAAGGGCAGCAGCAAGGGAAACGGCGGAAAACGCTGAGCAGCTGATGGGCCGACGCCTTCGGGGGCGGTGGATGCGAGTGAAGCGCGCGCTGGGATGGTGCCATTAAGGCAGCCTCCCGCGCCGCTGATTGCACAACCGGCGACCCCAGGGGAGATAGGTGCGAGTGAAGCGTGCGGGGAGGCGGTGCCGTTGCGGCAGCCATCCGCGCCGCTGACTGCACCGCCGGCTCGAGGGCCAGCAGAGGTAGTGAGTTCGCGCGGCGCGGTGCCAGCTGCTGCCGTTGATCTACTGGCCGCGTCGATGTGCCAGTTGCTTGACCGACTGGCACCCTTGGGGTGGACCCCGATGTCGGGCACTCTATTTGTACCAATGGTTGCAGGAAAGCTCCAGGAGCACAGGTGGGCCGCATGGCGTTTCCACTGGAGGCCTCCCTGCAGTCCACATTTTTTTGGCTTCTCTGGGCCCGACGAGCGTTCTGATAGCTTTGTGGACTGGTGCCGTTTATTGGGCGGCCTGTTGGGTTTCGACGTCGCTGTGTTCATGGCAGACGCGTGCAACGGCACCGACTTGGCAGATCTGGAACCAGCTGCGTGGAGAACTTGGGCCTAATGGCAAGTACTGCGGCTCTGTGTGGACCCCTCCGTCGTCCACATGTTCTTCACGTTCGTGCTTTCGCGGCAGTGCCCTCCGCGGGACGTGCGGTGCTGATCTGCTGGTATGCCAGGGCTCCCACCGCCTGAGAATGAGCAGGCTCTATTGGAGACTCTGATTGCGAGTCGCAGCGGGGACGGCAGTCCTGGGCAGCTCCAGGCCCGGCGCCCGCGGTTCCTGGTGAACCCGCCCGACTCGGGCGGGTTCACCAGGGGGAGCAGCATCCCCCCCTCAGGGGGAGCAGCATCTCAGCCGCAGGGGGAGCAGCATCCCAGCCTCTTCCGGGTGCCGGCCGTTCTGGAGGCAGCCGGGGGTAATCAAGTGCTCGGGCGCGTAGTCCCCAGCTGCTCCTTTGGCGCGGCCCTGGGCCCGTTGGAATTCCGAGCGTCGCCCCCGGTTCTCGGCTCGTGCCGTGGGCCTGCCGGGCGTCAGGCAGCTCGCGCCGTGGGCCCGGGCGGGCTGATGGGGTGATGCACTCGTCTGTGCGTCGGTCGTGCGGTAGGCTGTCGGGCACCAAGCGTCCAGCTGTGGTGCTCGAGGCCGTCGCCGCCACGCGCAGGAAGCCAACGATGTGCAGCCCGCTTCGCGAGCAGGCCGTTGACGTCAAGGCGGCGGAGGATCTGCGCGCAGTGGGGGGCATGCGACGACCGCACCAATCGGTGGCGAAGTTGCCTACTGTCGTCGCCTTGGGCAAGTCGCTGCACGCGTTCCTTGACGGATTCCTCGCGCAAGCGCCGGGCCTAGAAGTATCCATTCTGGACGCTATCGGCGCCGAGGAGGAGAACGCTGGTCCACCAGATGAGATCTTAGATCCGCTCATGGCCCGCATGGTGGAGTTTCTTGGCGTTGTCGATTGGGGTTCAGTGGTAGACGGGCATTTCTCCACGTGTATTCGGGCTGGCTTGCTAGCCGGATGGCAGCAGAAATCGGGCGATCCAGATCGAGCCGTGCCGCAGTGGTTGATGGCCGCGGGCGTTCTCTCCCTCCTTCTCCTCCTCCTCCTCCTCCTCCTCCTCCTCCTCCTCCTCCTCCTCCTCCTCCTCCTCCTCCTCCTCCTCCTCCTCCTCCTCCCGCGCCCCCGATGTTCGTCCTTCTCGTCCACCTTCTCCCCCCAGTGTCCTCCTTTTCCCTCCTCCCTCTTCATCATTCCTCTTTTCTCCTCCTCCTCCTCCTCATCATCATCCTCCTCCGCGTCTTCCTCCTCTCCTCCGTCATCCTTCTCCTCCTACTCCTCCATTCCTTTTCCCTCCCCCACCTCCTCGTTTTCTGCCCTCCTCCTCCTCCTCCTCCTCCTCCTCCTCCTCGTCCTCCTCCTCCTCCTCTATCCATCTTCTACTCTCTGGTCTCTGTCCGAGTCATCCTGCAGTTGCTGCTCATCCTCCTTACACTCCACTTTCCGGATCTTCTTCTTCCTCTTCGTGCTCCTTTTCCTCGTCGCCCTCCCCCGTGGCATCTGCGACCACGGCTACGACGACGCCGCCTCGCGGCGTCGAGCGCCGCCGTGCCCCCCCGCAGCGCCAAGGCGTGCGCCGTGCTGCTGGGAGGCGCCGCCGCGGCCGCGGCGGTGCGGCCGGAGGCGGAGCGCCCGCGCCGAGTGCCGACAGGGGCGCGGGTCACTGCTTACCACGGCCCTGGGCCACCTGGAGTGCCCCCCCCTCCTTGGGGCTCGACGAGCCCGACGGCGTCTTCGGGTTGGGTTCGGGCTGTGTCTTGCAGGTGGTCGGAGGGGCCCCGAGATCCGAACGCTGCAACTTCATCATGCCGGGCCCGTTCGCCCAGTCTCGGGCCCCGACACCAGCACGGATCGATCCCAGCACGGATCGATCCGGCGCGTAGAGTGCCGCAGAATGATGGGGTCTACTTTTTCGCGATGTATTTTTTCGCAAAGTCGGGTCTCAGGGGATGGGGGAGGAGAAGGAGGAGGAGGAGGAGGAGAAGGAGGAGGAGGAGAAGGAGGAGGAGGAGGAGGATGGGCTTGCCTGCGATTTCGAGGACCCACTGCTGCTTCGATGCCTTACCGATGCTAAGTTTCGCCTCCAGCCACCCATCCTGCAGACGAGTCAGTCATTTCGAGATGGGCTTTCGAGCGGACGTGCGTTGTTCTCGGGACTTGCGGCCATCGATGGCTCGTTGTTGGATCCTGACAGCAGTTGACCCTCAAGGGCAGTCTTAGGGAGCTATCGTCGGAATTGTATGTAATTCGTGTCAGGAGATTAGTCTGGCCGAGCTTTCTTGGCTTTTACAAGTGTCTGTATCTCTGCCAGCTTCCGATCACCATTCTGATCGATTGCCAAGCCATCATCGACGGGCTAACGGTTGGCCGAACCAGGTGTTGCCGTCCTTCAGGATCTATTCTGAGGTGTAGCACAAGATATGGTTTAAGATCGAGGATGTTGGCCTCGTTATTTTCAGATTCTCAGAGCTCCCTCCCATCAGTCATGGACGAAGGCCCAGCTGCGAGGACTCCCTTGGCCCCATTTCAGGGGCAACAAGTTGGCATATCATCTTGCGAAGACAGGAGCTCGCAAACTCCCCAGGGATCAGGAGTGGACTCGTCGTCTGGGGCTTGCGTGGTCGGCGGCTATACATGTGGCGTACTACACAGGTCGAGTTGTGCACAACATTTCTTTGTCACGGTTCCCTGACGTAGAATAGCCCCGCTTCAAGCGGGGGGCGGATCCGTTAGATCTCGTTTCTGACCCTTGCGGCCACAGGCTGAAGCAGCTCCTGCATCGAGGCCGTGCCTTGAGGTCCCAGACATTCTCAGCAGGGCTCACCCGTCTCATTCGCTCTGGTGGGCTGGTTCTGGGACCCGTGGCATGGTCTGGTGCATCAAGCGTGGCTCCCACGGGGCCCATCAGATCCTCAATCTTGGCAGGGAGTGTCGCCCGCCCACGGCGTGGGGACTGCGCTCTATCAGATCCCTCAAGAGGGGCAAGGACCCCTTTCATGACGCCCTCCTGTCGCGTTCATTCCTCGCCTCCGTTCATTTCGAGCTCCTGGAGCGGGGGTGGGTTGAGAGGCTGTATGAGGTCGAGGACGAATCACGATACCTCGAGCCTGAGTACGATTTCGCTCGACCTCGGTGCTGTGCGAGCCCTCGGAGCTCTCTCTCGCTCTCTTTCTCTCTCTTGGCCTCGCCGCTATTTAGGCGTCTTGCAGGCCTCGCGGGGGCCTCTAGGGCCGTCTTGGGACGATCGTGCGGGCCAGTGGAGCCGTCTTGGAGCGTCGGAAGCAACGGCGAGAACGCTGATATCATTGAACATCCATCTGGAGGCCGTCTGGAGGATATCTTGGGCCGTCTTGGGTCCATCTTGGCCGTCATGGAGGCGTCTTGGGACTGTCTTCGAGATCATCCCGGGCCATCCCGGCCATCTAGGAAACATTTTGGAGGCCACATTCGACCATCTTGGCCTTCTTGGCGGCGATTTGGGCAACGGGACGCCTGTGGTGGGCGGCTCTCCCGGGCTTCGGGTGGCCGTCGGGATCGGCCGAGCTCCCACCGGGAACCTCACAGACGTCCAAGCCGCCAGATATCTGGCACGCCGTGCATCCCTGTGGTAAGCCAGCTGGGGGCGGCGGGTCGAAGACGCCTACGGCACATCACCGCCGTCCCTTGCCTGTTGACATTGCCCATGCGGCCGGCCGTTGTAGAAACCCTTCGGGGAACACTTTGGGGAGGATGGCGGGGAAGATCAGGAGGAGGAAAGGGAAAGGAGGATGAGGAGGATGAGGACGAGGAGGAGGAGAAGAGGAGGAGGAGGAAGAGGAGGAGGAGGATGATGATGATGAGGAGGACGAGCAGGAGGAAGAGGAGGAGGACGAGGAGGAGGAGGAGGAGGAGGAGGCGGAGGAGGAGGCGGAGGAGTAGGAGGAGGAAAAGGAGGAGGAGGAGGGGGCATCTTGGGAGCCGCTGGGGGCACTCTTGGGGCCTCCTGTGAGCTCCCTGGGAGCCTCTTGGAGGCATCTTGGGGCCTCCTTTGGCCTCTCGGCGGCCTTTGGGGGCTTCTCGGGCGCCTCTTTGGCCGTCTCAGGGCATTCCTGGCCCGTGTGACGCCGTCGGAAGCCGTTTTGGGGGCCTTGCTGGGCCCACTTGAAACCCTCTTGGGTTGCTCCAGGGTCGTCTTCTTGGAGGCTATCTTGGGAGTCTTGGAGGCCTCTTGGCCGTCTGGGGGCCCTCTTGGGGCCGTCTTGGGGGCCTCTTGGGCCGTTCTGGAGCCATCCTCGAGGCCTCCTGGGCGATTTTGGGGCGATCTTTGGGGGCTCTTTGGCCGTCTCGGGCCGTCGAAAGGCCGACAAAAACGCAAATGCCACAATCTTTCGACAACCTAAGGGCAATCAATGATTTTGGCCTCTTCGAGCCTTCCTGGAGGCCCTCTTGGAGGCATCTTGTGCCGTCTTGGAGGCCTCTTGGGGGCCTCTTGGGCCCTCTGGGACCGTGTTGGAGGCTTATTGGGTGGATTTGGAGGCATTTTGAACCCTCTTGGGCCATCTTGGAGGCCATCTTGGACCATCTTGGGCGAACCTGGAGGCCATCTTGGGTCAACGTTACCATCTTAGAGGCCGTCTTGGGCGGTCTCAGATGA
>CAUYUJ010002824.1:40000-85246 GCA_963575745.1 Prorocentrum cordatum | reverse complement strand
GGGCGAGAGAGCCAACTCCAGGCTGCCCTTGACGCGCGTGGGTGGAATCGCGCGATGGCTACGATGGGGGCTGTCGTGCGTGGGACGCCAGGGGGTGGTACCGCGTGGAGGGAGCTTCGGTGCGCGCGGTGGGGGGGTGCTGGAACGACCTTCTCGGGGGGGGGGGGGGGGGCGCACCTGGGGTACTGATGGACCAGCCAAGGGGGCGCTCGGGTGCGAAGGTGACGGTAAACAGGCACTGCTGCACGCGCGGCAGGGAGGCCACAGTTCGGATGCAGCGACGACAGACCAGCATCGCATTGCAACCTGGGCTGCGTAGGTTCATACGACCTTGTGATATCATGGTGCACGTTCCCGGGGCTCACTCCATGTCCACAAAAATTGCATCCCACAAATCTCGTGTCAAAGACGAAGAAACAGACGCAGATAACAACAAATGGAATCTTCTGAAATCACTACACCTGAGAAAACCCAATCAGTGTCAAATTAACACTATGGATATTGAGATCGATTGTGAGATCGAGAACGAGATCGATAGTGGAATCGATAGTGAGGACGATTGTAAGGTCGATCCTGAGACCGAGAGTAAAATCGATTCAATGAGATCGATAATGAGATCGATCGCGAGATCACTCATGCGATCTCTAGTGAAATCGCTTGTGAGATCGATAATGAGATCGGTTTTGAGATCGATGGTGAGATCGATAGAGAAGTGGGTAGTGAGATCGATGGTGAAACCGATCGATAAGAAAATCGACCAAACACCCGGGAACCCGGGAACCTCGCCGCCCTCCGAAATCGACCCGGAACCCGGAACCAGGAACTCGGGAACCCGGAACCGGGAACCCGGGAACCCAGCCTGCGACCGAACTCGGCGGGAAACTTTCGCCAAATCCTTCAACCTCCGCGAGGACCCCTTCAGTGCAAGCACTGATTGGGGAATCAGGAACTGAAATTGAAAAGGTCCTGGTTCACATTGCGTATATATACACGTTTATGTGTCCGCCATCGTGCCCCCTGTCACGGTGAGGCATGGTAGAATGCCAAGTGCTGCCTACTACGCTGTTGCTAAAGCTCGTCACGCCTTATGAGAGCGTCAAAGTGATGCAGGTTTCGTCCGTTATTTTCGCGCGAACGGGCGGGCGAAAGCCGACCCCTCTCCCGACCGCGCCAAGCTCGAACACACCCAAACGACCACTTAGCAAAAGGCGGTTAAGTTTCGGGCCCGGGGGCGGCAATCAACATCCCAAGAACATGTGTGGTGACCTCAATTTCTGAGCCGATCTAGCTTAGGCCAGGTGCACCGCTACTGTGAGGCCCGATGACCTGAGAACTACCCGTGGCAATGGCTGCCTGGGCACTGCGGGGCCACGCAATTCCCAACGGCCCGCCCAAAACCACCTTGTCAGCCCTCTGAGGGTAACGGTCCGGACCGCTGAAAGCAAAATTGGGAATGGACACATCCTTCCCCCTCAAGTTCCTAAGAGTTCTGATGGACACGATGCCTTTTCATCGCATTCTGCAGACGAGCTGCTGTGAAGGGTGAGATCTCTCTTCGGGCCCCCAAGACAGCCTGGGATGGTCACAAGAAAATCCCAGGAGGGCCACAAGATGGTTCCAACAAGGCCTAAGGGGGGCCAAAGTGGCCCCAGGAGGGCCCCAAGAGGGCCATCGACGGATGCTACAACAAGCCCCACTGTTGTAGCATCCGTCTGGGGTCCTCTTTGGAGCATTCCTGGGACCCTTCTGGCCCCCATTGATACTTGGAACCATCTCGAGCCCTCTTGGCGCCTTCTTGGGGCCTCCCCAGGCCATCTTGGAAAGTACCAGGAAGGCCCTCGACGGATGCTACAACGGAACCCCCTGTTGTAGCATCCGTCCAGGGCCTTTTTGGGGCCCTCTGGGGACCCTTTGCCCCCCCTTGGGGCCGTCTTGGGGCCATCTTGGGGCCCTCTTGGGCCTCCTTGGGGCCCTCCCACGCCGTTTTGGAGGACCCTTACAAGCCCCCCGACGGATGCTACAACGGACCCCCTCTGTTGTAGCATACCTTGAGATGGAAAATCGACGGGAAGCGGCCCATGGACTGGGCCTCGGCGGCGGGAAGGACGGGCAGCCGATGCCTCGCGAAAACGGGCCACGTACAGACCGGCACTTAGCGGCGGGGGCGCGGTGCACGTCGGGTGCGGGCGTCGCCAGTTTCTCTGTGCACTCCGCCCCGCTGGCTAAGTATAATTACATATAGCGGCGCACCGGGCTCGGGGGCCGAGGGCCGGAACCTCGACCGCAAATGTGGGTCCCAGGGCCCGGGCCCAACTCTGGGAGGCCTAAAATCGCCCCGGGGAGCCCTTAGACAACAATCCCGGGCGGCCCCAGACGGTCTCGAGACACCCCCAAGACGCCGTCCAGGGATGGGGTCTCTGGCGACGCACGATGCGTTTTGAACTGCCCCGGAGGCCCCCAAGACGCCCCAAGAGACCTTCAAGATGCCGCCCAAGAGCGCCCCGAGAGGGCAAAATCGTTGATTGTCATTGGTTTTTGTTGTATCATGTTTTCTGCGTTCTCGCTGTTTCTTGTTTCCGGCGCTAAAGCATCGCCTAAAAGACTCCCAAAATAGCTCCAAGACGGCACAGGAGGCCCCCAAGACGACCCCAACACGGCACAAGAGAGCCACGAGACGGCCCCAGACCCTCCCAAAACGGGGCAAGAGGGTCCCAGAAGGCCCCAAGAGGGGCCCAAGGGAGGGAACGCGAACTGAAAAATCAAGCTCTCCGCCCCAAGATGCCCCCAAGAGGCCCCAAGAGGCCCCCAGAAAGCCCCCAAGAGAGACGGCTCAAGAGGCCCCCAAGATACCCAAGAGGCTTCCAAGAGGTCCCCCAATAGAGCTCGAAGATACCAAAACACATGTATGTTCCATAGGCTTTTTAACAATTTTGGCGTTTCCGCCTGTTCCGCTTCCCGGCGCTGCAAAACGCTCCGTGAGGCTCCGAGGATCGCCCCAAGACGGCCCGATCGGCTTCAAAAGGGGCCCAAGACGACCCAGTAGGCTTCAAAGGCGCCGAAGAGACGTCCAAGACGGCCCGAGAGAGCCCCGACCGCGGCCCAGGATCGGGAACGTGAACCGAGAACACGAGATCTTCGCCCCAGGAGACCCCAATGAGGCTTCAAGAGGTCCCCAAGAAGCCCCAAAGAGGTCCAAAAGAGCCCCGAGAGAGGCCCCGAGGGCACTTGAGAAAAACGGGATGTCCAACACGTTGTTCAAATTTCGTCTGGCAGGTTCGCTACGCTTGTCAAAATCGAAATATCAGATTCCATCCTCCTCCTCCTCCTCCTCCTCCTCCTCCTCCTCCTCCTCCTCCTCTTTCTCCTCCTCCAGTTCCTCCTCCTCTTCGGCCTCTTCCACCCTCTCCAACTCAACCTCATCCTCCTTCTCCTTCCCCCCAGAAAAACCATTCACCTCCCCGTCTCCTCCGTCTTCCTCCGGTTACGTCCAAAAGCGTCGAATAAAAGGGCCCCCGAAGTGCCTTTTGAGCCTGTCTTCATCAAGACGTCGTGGGTGGACCGTTGGAAGTCTTGGAAGCCGCTTCGACCGTCTTCGTGGTTCTTGGAAGCCTCGGAGAAGAAGTGCAATGGAGTAGAGATCCCCGAGAGATCGACCATCCAGCCTAGCTAGGTCTTGAGCGCGCGCGAAGCGCGCGCGATGGTTTTAGTGCACATCTGTACGTGCTCCGTTTTGCGCGGATGTCACAGGCGAAACCAGCACGTACAGATGTACACTGAACGGCCAGCTAAGTGTACATCTGTACGCGGTGGATGTCTCGGACGGGGCGAGCACGTACAGACCGGCACTTAGCGACAGGGGCGGGGGGCGGGGCACAGGGCGGGTGCGTCACCGCGCCCCTCGGCTGAGTCAGGGGGACGGGAGCCGCTGAAACTCCTCACTGACAACGCAGGGGGAACCAGCAAACTACGTGCAAGACGAGAAGCGCAGACTTCGCCCCGCACTCGAAGCGAGCTCCAGAGGAGGAGGAGGAAGAGGAGGAGGAGAAAGAGGACCCAGAATGCCCCACTGCATCCCACGCCAAATGTTTCGTTTGTACTGGACACCGTCGAACCGACGACGACGATGACTACGACGACAACCGCAACGATGACGACGTGGGAAAAACGGTTGGAAATGGCAAAGGAACTCCTGGCTGTAGTTGAGAAAGGGGTCGCCTGCGCATGTGGGACATTGTCGCGTCAGCCTGCCTATTGCGAAAATAGTTTGCATTGCGGGTACAGCTTGGCTGCAACAGTGTTTGCTTACACACCTCTGTGTAATTTTGGTGGCACGCCCTATTTCAAGTGTGCTCGTCGCCTTCTTGTTTTGTCACTGCTCCCCCGAAGGCCCTCTGCGCCCTTCGCCGATTCCTGCTCCCCCACAATGACGTTCGCTATCCCCGTCCGCTGCTCGGCCCTGTCCATTCCCCTTCCCTCCTAACTCCCCGTGCGCTTCCCCACTGCCCCTCGCGCGTTGCGCGGCGGCGACCGCCCCCCTCCCCCGCAGCTGCAAGGCTCGCCCCGCGCTCCTCCTCCCTTCCATGCGCGAGGCAGCGGCCTTGATTCCAGACCGACTTTGGTTAGCGGCATCGAGGCCCTAACAAGCCCGACAAGCGCGATCGCCCGCCTCGAATGACGCGTGAAAGGAAACAATAAACGACAGCCCAATATTAACTTTTATGTTTCGGGTGATCCGCGCAGAAAGCTAATCTACCTGCACAACACGTACTTCTATACCTGTCCGACAAGCTGCCCCCCTTCTCCCCCTAGAATCCTAGCGGGCTGGGTCAAGAGCGGTCGGATCAAAGATACGGGACTCTAAATCCAGGATTTCCCCCAGTTCAAAAACTATATAATTTAAGCGAGGTGTTTCTCTAAATCCCGACGTTCAAACCACACGGTTTTAGACATCCCGCTGGGCGGGACCCTGTCCTGCAAACACAAGATGCTGAAACTCCAACTCATGGCGAAACACATTTGCAACGCCATGCAGTAGGGCTTCCGCAAGTCTTCTCAGGGCCCCCCTCCTTCTCAGAGCACTCCGTTCCGCACACATCTCCCCCGCTCCCGAAGCTCCCGCGGTGCCCCGACGCCTCCCTGGCGCTCACCCAAACGTCCAAGCTGGCCGAGATGGTCTCCAACATTCGCGGGGCAGGCCGCCAAGATGGCCCAAAAGGGCACATCAGGTCAGGCCGCATTGCACCAGACGCGCAAGAAAGAGAACTCACCGCAGCACAGAGTTCAAAGGTGCATTGCGCAGACAGCTGGCTCCCACGTCGGCGCTGCACCGCCCTCCGGACGGAGGTGGTCAGCAAGATGGGCAGGGGCGCCAGCAGTGTCCAAACAACTCTTCAGTACCTTTATTCCCCACGCTTGCCCGGGACGCCCTTTTTTTTCAGGGACCTGTCGGTTGCTTGAGAGCGAGACTGCCTGGTTCAAACATGGACTGTCGCAGAGGGTCGTTGCCCACGCGCCTGGCGACCTGCCCGAAGAAAACCACATGTCGTTTGAAGATGAGCTCGCTGAGCGGCCGCTCGCAGGGCATGCTTAGCACAGCATTGTTCGACACGCGACTGATCTAAGCACCAGGGGCGCGAAATGTTGACCTTAAACGACACACCTGGAAGCCGTCAACTCTTTCACGTCCTTGTTGATTAGAACAAGCTGCAAACAGACAGCAAACAAGCTTGGAAACAATGCTCGCGTTAAAGTATGTTATTTTCTCTGCCTGCTAAACGAAGAATGCGACCACACCGACGCACATGCTTTGAAATCTTGATTGGCAATGGCGATTACCCAGTTCAGCTCCGATCCGCATCGCCCGTCCGACGCGAGCTGGGTGAGGAGATAAGCCAGAACTCATTGTTCTTGCACTTGATATATGGCGCCTTTCTGCAGATGAGCGTCAGAACGGACCTTCATCAGCTCAACTCTTCTCCGGCTAAGACTCAAACCATAGTGCTCGCCGTAATTCTCGACGCGTGCAACCAACTCGCCCACTACCAATCGATCAACATCGAGAAGCGAAACTTCGCCCGCGTAAACAAGATCTGGACGAAGTGCGCGCCTGAAAGGTACGGCAACCGCATCCAGAGCTCCTTGCGTGCGTCTGCCGTCAACGTCGCCATGACGATGTGAACACGAAAAGGGGCCATGGGCACCCTTGGAAAATGCCGACCGAACACTGGTCCCGCTCAGCGGACCACGCATAGAAATCGGGCACCACTGACGTCCTGGCAATGCAAACGGACGCAACCATATCGACGGATCTGTCTGGGCACCCTAATCTCTTGAGCGAGGTTGCCAAACCGTCTGGCGCCACCGAATCGAAGCGCTTCAATAATCGGTCGACCTGGGCGTCCTCTATGACTCGTCTGGACACGAAGAAAACATTGGGAACGCCTCTTTTGAGAAGCATGCTGGAAGGGTTTAAACAACGCTGGCCCTGAATATGTTTACACCTACCTACCTACCTACCTACCTACCTACCTACCTACCTACCCGCCGGCCAACCTGCACATACATACATACAGACATACATTCATGCATACATATACACACATACATACATGCATACTTATTTACATACATACACACATACTTACTTACATACACACATACATACACACATACTTGTTGCGTCGGCGGCTGGGCAGAGGGCGACTGCTCCGGCGGATAGGCAACAGGGAACACGCTGTATGCAAATCAGGGCCGCAATGCACGGAAGGAGGAGGAGGAGGAGCCCCAACGCGACGGGAGGAGGGGAAGCTGGGCCACTCGGAGCTGCCGGCTGCGGCGGGGGGAGCGCCGGGGGTGGGAGCAGCGCTGGCACAGGCTGCACTGAACTGCATATGATACCGGAGAAAAACCCCAATCAGAATTTGTTTGGGGCTATAGGGCTATAGGGCTATAGGGCTATAGGGCCATAAGGCTATTATAGGGCTATAGGGCTATAAGGCGATAGAGAGATTGGGCTATATAGCTATAGGGCTACATGGCACCGGGCACCCGGGCACCCGGCACCCGGCACCCGGGCACCCACCCGGGCACCGGGCACGCGTCACCCGGGCATCCGGGCACCCGGGCATCTGGGCACCCGGGCCCGGCCACCGAATCGGCGGCGAACCCGGGCACCCGGGCACCCGGGCCCGGCCACCGAATCGGCGGCACACCTCACCTACCCTTAAATCCGCTAGGACCCCTACAGAGGCAAGCTCTGATTGGGGAACATACATACATACATACATACAGACAGACAGACAGACAGACAGACAGACATGCATACATACATACACACATACACACACACATACATACATACATACATACATACATACATACATACATATACATATACATATACATATACATACACATACATACACATACACATACACATACACATACACATACACATACACATACACATACACATACACATACACATACACATACACATACACATACACATACACATACACATACACATACACATACACATACACATACACATACACATACACATACACATACACATACACATACACATACACATACACATACACATACACATACACATACACATACACATACACATACACATATACATATACATATACATATACATATACATATACGTATACATATACATATACATATACATATACATGTACATACATACAAACATACATACATACATACATGCATGCATGCATGCATGCATACATACGTACGTACAGACATGCATGCATGCATGCATGCATGCATGCAGACATACATACATACATACATTTACACGTACATGATGCCGAAGACGCTGTCGCGGTGGAGGGGTGCCGCCTGGCTCCACTTGAGCGCGGCTCGCCGAAGAGAGGCGGCAAGGGAGGAATTATGTCGGAACGGGGTGCTCGCTGATGATGGTGATGAAGAAGAAGAGGCGGAGAAGGACACTTATACGGAGGGGCGCCCCCTTCCGCCTCCGCCCGCTCCAAACCATTTTCGGGTGATGTTTCGGCCTGGCAAGAACCTTTTCTGGGGCTCGGAAAAGGCGCGCTCTGTAAGTATTAACATGGCTTCGCAGGAGCATGAACTCGATTCACTCGTTGGACCCTCTTGGGGCTTTCCTGAGTCGTCTGTGGGTCCTTTCCGCCCGTCCTTGAGCCCTCTTGTGCTGTCTTGGGGCCCTCTTGGGCCGTCTTGGGGCCCTGTTGGAACCCTCTTTTGGGCCGTCCCGGGGCGATTTGGGGGGCCTCTGGGGCCGTCTTGAAACGTCGAGAAACCGAAAAGGCGAGAAGGCCAAAATCATGAAACAACCATTCGAAAAATCAACGGTGCTTGCCTCTGTGGGCCCCCTTGGGAGGCCGCTGGGAGGCCTCTTGGGACGGCTCGGGGCTCTCGCGGACCGTGTTGGCAGCCTCTTGGGCCGTCTTGAAGACATGGTGTCCGAAGTTGGAGGTCTCTTGGTCCCTCTGGAGCCATCTTGGAGGCCATCTTGACCCCGCCTGGGTTGAGGCCTCTTGGGAGACAAGTTGGGCGTGTTAAGCCTGGGCGTCCGCCGGCCGCCCCCCTCGAACTCCCCCTGCTTTGATTCCTTCCAGCGAACAAATCGCACGCTACGCGCGCTTTCCGTCCCCTGGGCTTTCGGGTGCCAGCCCCCTCGAACTGCCCCAAAACAAATTCTTCTGGCTAGCGGATCGCACGCTACGCGCGCTTTCCGTCACCTGGGCCCCGCCATGCCACCTCTCTCGACCTCCCCCATTTCAAATTGCCTCGACCAACTCATCGCACTGTACGCGCGTTTTCCGTCACCTGGGCCGATACGGGATCGGAAAGGGAGCTTCGGAAACTTGCCTGACATGGCTCATGGCACCGTTCGTTCCTGGGGCATTGATGCGATGAGTTGTTTGCATCACCGCTCGCTGATGGGAGCTTTGGTGTTAAGGACTGCTTACGTTACCGCTCGCTCTTGGGAGCCTTGGCGTTAAGAGTTTCTCACGTCACTGTGGGCTCTCGGGGGCCTTGGTGTTCAGAGCGTTTTACGTCACCGTTCGATCCTCGGAACCTTGGTGTTCAAAGCTTGTCGCGTCACGATGGGCTCTTGTGAGCCCTGGTGTTCAGAACCTTATATGTCAACGCTCGCTCTTGGGAACCTTTTCTGTTCAGAGCTTGCAACGTCATCGCTCGCTCTTGGGGGCCTTGGTGTTAAGATCTTGTCATGTCACGACTATGGGCTATTGGGAGCCTTGGCGCTGAGAGTTTCTTACGTCACGGCTCGCTCTGGGGAGCTGCGGTGCTAAAAAATGTTTATGTCACCGCTCGCTCTGGGGAGCCCCGGTGTTCGAGCTTGACGTTTCAGGGCCTTCTTGGGGGTCCTGTTGGGGCCCTGGTAGAGCCCTCTTGGGCAGTCCTGGAGCCCTTTGAACCGTCTCGGCAAGCGTCGGCCGTCATAGGGGTTTTCCGTGCACATGGGGCCTCTTGGAGCCCTTTTGGGAGCCTCATGGGGAGCATTTGGGGCTCTCTTGGGAGCCCCTTGGGGCCCTCTGGGGCCCTCTGGGGCCGTCCTGGTGCTCTCAGGGGCCGTCCGGGGGGGGGGGGCCTCTTGGACCACCAGGAAAAACTTCGATCGCCCGAAAAAAACGAAACGAAACTCAAGGGTTTTCACGTGTCGGGCCCTGGGAAACACTCGTTCGACACTGTTTCGACACTGTTTCGGCACCCTTTTGACGCTTTTCCGGGTGCTCGAAGTTATTGTTGGGATGTGGTCCGATGAGAACAACATAAATCTTGGCACGATATTTGGAGCCTTTTGGGCCGCCCTTGGCCGCCCTCGTCTCGAAAAAAAACGAAAACCCAAAACGCCATCCAAAAACCTCAGGAACATCAGTTTTCTTGGTTTCCTCAAGGTCCTGTCGGAGCCGTTGGGCCCCATTGGGACCCTCTTGGGCCGTCCTGGGGCCCTGATGGGCCGTTTTGGGGCGCCCTTGAAGGCTTCGGTCGTCTTGGCGCTTCCCTTGGGAACCACATGGGGCCTTTTTGGGAGCCACACGAGGCCCAATTGCAGTTTTTCTGGGAGTTTCTATCTAGGTGTCCTTTTGGGGCCCTCTCGGGGCCCTTTTGGGGCCATCTGGGGGCCTTTTTGGAGCGCCTTGGGACCCTTGGGCTTCTCGTCAAGGAAAGACGAAAGAACCCAAAACGCCATGCAAAAACCCAAGGAAAATCAATGCTGTTGGCGTCCTCAAAACCCTGTTTGGGCCCTGCTGGGTCCTCTTGGGGCCCTCATGGGCCGTCCTGAAGCCCTCTGGGGCCACTTTTGGGGCGTTTTGGAAGGCTGCGTCCGTCTTGGGACTTTCCTTGGAGCCTCTTTGGGCCCTCTTTGGGGCCACTTGGGGCCCACTTGGGGCTGTCTTGGGAGCCTCTTGGGGCCCTCTGGGCGCCTCCTGGAGCCCTCTTAGGCTGTCGTCAGGCTCTTTTGGGGCGACTCAGTCCTCTTGGAAGCCTCTCAGGCCATCTTTGGACGATTTCGTGGACCTCTTGGGCCGTCCTGGGCCGTTCGTTCTTGTCCGCGACGACCTGTGGCAACACGCTTCGCCAGCCACGAGAGCCCGCGTCAACCTGGTGGCGGTCCCAAGCGCCAGCGCCTACCTACAGTCGCCGCCGTGCCCGGCACTCGACACCGACTTTCCGCCCAGCTTGATGCCAGTGGCGCTACAACGCCGCCTGCGACACCAGCTGCTCGAGGAGGAAGTTGTTCTGCCCCGCGCGCGGGGAGGTAATGGAGGTGTTTGCAGGCCACGCGCTCACCTGCAGCTGCCGCGGCGACCGCACGAAGCGCCACAACTGCATCCGGAACCAAGCCTGGCACGAGGCGCTGGCCGCCGGCTACGCCGGGGCAGGACACGAACGCCCGGGCTTGCTGCCGCTGCGCGCGCCCAGCGGGGGCCCCCCGGCCAGGGAAACGGGCGGCGACGACGGCGACGGGAGGCGCCCCGCGGACGTTTTCGTTCGGCGGTGGCGAGGCGGCACGCCGGCGGCGTGGGACTTCGCCGTGGCCTCGGGCATCCGCTCGAACCTGCTCGCGACTTCGGCCGCGGAGGGCGGCGGCGACGCGGCGGCGACCCGGCACGAGGAGTAGAAGCGCCTGCACTTGGACACTGCGCGCAGATGCTCGGAGGCCAGCCTGGCGTTCATACCGATGGTATGCGAGGCCCGCGGCGGCGGCTGGGGCCGCGAGGCGCGATGCGCCTTCGCACTGCTCGCCAAGCGCGCGGCCGACAGTACTGGAGACGACGCCGCGCTCGCGGCCGACCAGCTTGCCGAACGACTTTCAATCTCCCTGCACAAGGAAAATGCGCGGGCAGGTGCTGCGACGCCTCCAGCCGCGAGCGGGCGCGACGGCCGCGCGTTTGGCCGCGGCCACGGCAGCCGCCACGGCGGATGCCGCACGAACTGCTTCCGCAAAGCCCCATGGCAGCCCCCCTCTCCGCTTCCGGCCCGTCCCTGCACCCGCCCCCGCCGGCGACCCCGCCCGCCACGCCTGACGCCCGGCGGGCCCTGCTATGACGGCCCTTAGACCCCCAGACCAACGACGACCCCGATGACACCCCCCACCCACGACGACCCCCGACGACCCCCTGGCTGCCGCCGACGCCCCCCGCCCCCCCCCCGCCCCCCGCCCGCCCCCAGCGTGCGCGCTGGCCTGCAGCTGCCGGTGCCTCCCGCTCTCCTCCTGCATGTTGGCGCTTGCTCGCCGTGATTTCCCTCTTCCCTCTCCCTCATCTTCCTCCCCCTCCTCCTCCTCCTCCTGGCCTCCCGCCGTGCTTGGCGCGGGCGCGCGCGCGCGCCAAACCGGCGGGGTCTGGTAGCTCGCGCCCAGCGGCCGCGTCCTCGCCCCGTGCGCTCTCGCCGCGCGCTGTGCGCAGCGGTCGCTTCCCCCTTCGTCCTCGTCCTCCTTCTCCTCCTTCCCCTCTCTTCTCGTCTCCCCTTTGCGTTGCGGCGGTGCCGCCTTGCGCGCGCCCGCCCGCGAAGGCGGCCAGGCGCGGCCTCTGCGCGGCCAGGGCGCCAGACTAGTCTCTCGCTCTCGCCCAGGAAAAGCGCGGATATAAAACCCCCCCCCCCCCAAAAAAAAAAAAACGCAGGAAACAACAATGTGTTTGACCTCTTCAGGCCCTCGAGGGTCCTCTGAAGGGCCTCTGGGGCCATCCTGGGGCCCTCTGAGACCGCCATAAGGCCATTGTAGATCATCTTGGAGCGCTCTTGGGCGGTCTTGGCTCTCTCGGAGCCCTCTTGGGCCGTCTGGGAGCTATCTTGAACCTCTCTGAGGCCGTCTTGGGGGTATCTGAGGCCGTCTCGAGCGCCTCTAAGGCCGTATTGAGGCCAGGCGCGCGTGTTCACACCAGTTTGGGCCCCCTACGCCCCTCCCCCCTGGACCCCTCCCTAGAAAACTTCACCCTACCTGAACGTCATCACTCGTACCTCGCTCCGCCCGTCATTGCATAAACTCTTTGAGCATTCGACAAGCATGGGAAGCTGGGCGAGGGCTGCTAAAACCGTGGCTGCTAAAACGGCCCTCCTGGAACGAAAAAGCAACTTCCCGGAGTGAGGCGCGGCACGCGAAACAGTCAACGGGTTTCTTCCCGGAAGGACGAAGACAACTTCCCGGAGGTAGATTTTAGCAGCCACGGATTTAGCAGCCCTTGCCCGGCTTTAGGCAGTGCTCGCACTTGGGGGCTCTGACTCCTCTTTAAAGGCAACTGGGCCCCGGAGCCGCCCTGCCCAGCTTGTGGCTGCCCGTCGCCGCCGTCCGTCGCCGCCACAACTGGGCCCCGGTGCAGCCCCAGCCGGTTTCCTCCTCCTCCTCCTCCTCCTCCTCCTCCTCCTCCTCCTCCTCCGTCCTCCTTCCTCCTCCTCCTCCTCCTCCTCCCCCTCCTCCTCCGTCCTCCTTCCTCCTCCTCCTCCCTCCTCCTCCTCCTCCTCCCTCCTCCTTTCTCCTCCTCCTCCTGTCGGTCGCCGCGGTGGGCCCCGTTGCCGCCCCGGCTGGCCTGTGGCCGCCCGTGACCGCCCGTCGCCCGCGTTGCGCCGCCGCCGTCGCCGCCCGTCGCGGCCGTGCGTCTCCGCCACCGGCGCCGCGCCGCGTTGCATCTTTGCTGCATCCTGTTGCGTTGCTTTGCAGTGCTTCGCAGTGCTTCGCAGTGCCTTGCAGTGCGTTGCAATGCGCTGCATGTTGGTGCATATTGCTTTGCACTGCTGTGCGTCGCTCTGCATCGCTGTGCGCTGCTTTGTGCGCTGCGTTGCAGCGCATCGTTTTACATTGTGTTGCACTGTGCTGTACGGCTTCACATTGAGTTGGTTTGCTGTGCGTGTATGTGGCTTGCTTTGAATCCCACCAGCCCTTTAGGGCGTAGGTGGTCTAGAGAGTTTCCTCTGCCAACCCCCTTCTTCCCCTTCGGGGAGGGGTTTACCCCTCCCCTTACCCCTCCCCACTGACCTGGACGAGGCGTCTCGCGAGGTGTCAGGGACGTCCAAGATGGCCCAAGACGGCTCCAAGAGCGAAAAAGCGAGAAAGCAAAAAACATTGATTTTACCTAGGTTTTGGAAGGATTTTGGCCTCTTGGGGGGGCCCAAGAGGCGCTTCGAGGCACTCTAGAGGGGCAACCCTAATTGGAGCTCCCCCCTTCTTTGATAGATCTCCTCCAAGATGGCCCCAAGTGCGCCCCGAAGGCTCCCAAGAGCGCCCCAAGACCGCCCCAAGAGCGCCCCGAGAGACCCCAAGAGGCCCCCAAGAAGCCTCTAAGAGGCTGCCAAGAGACCCCCAAGAGGCCCCAAGAGAGTCCAAGATGGCCCAAGACGGCTCCAAGAGCGAAAAGGCGAGAAAGCAAAAAACATTGATTTTCCTTAGGTTTTGGAAGGATTTTGGCCTCTTGGGGGGCCCAAGAGGCGACTCGAGGCACTCTAGAGGGGCAGCGCTAATATACGACCCTCCCTTCTTTGATCGATCTCCTCCAAGATGGCCCCAAGAGCGCCCCGAAGGCTCCCAAGAGCGCCCCAAGAGCGCCCCAAGAGCGCCCCAAGAGGGCCCCAAGAGGCCCCAAGAGGCCCCCAAGATGCCCCCAAGAGGCTCCCAAGAGACCCCCAAGAGGCCCCAAGATGCTCCCAAGATGGCCCAAGACGGCTCCAAGAGCGAAAAGGCGAGAAAGCAAAAAACATTGATTTTCCTTAGGTTTTGGACGGATTTTGGCCTCTAGGAAGGCCCAAGAGGCGATTCGAGGCACTCTAGAGGGGCAACGCTAATAAGCAACCCCCCCTTCTTGATAGATCTCCTCCAAGATGGCCCCAAGAGCGCCCCGAAGGCTCCCAAGAGCGCCCCAAGAGCGCCCCAAGAGGGCCCCAAGAGGCCCCAAGAGGCCCCCAAGAGGCCTCCAAGAGGCCTCCAAGAGACTCTCAAAAGGACACAAGAAGCTCCCCGAGATACGCAAGAGGCCCCCGGGACCGCCAAGAGGCCCCAAAGACGGCCCAAGAGGCCCCCAAGCTCGCCATTGTCCTCCTCCTCCTCCTCTTTTTCTCCTTCCTCCCTCCTCCCCCTCCCCCTCCTCCTCCTCCTCCTTCTCCTCCTCCTCCTCCTCCTTCTCGTCCTCCTCGTCCTCGCCCTCCTCCATCTCCTCCTCCTCATCTTCCTCCTCCTCCTCCTCCTCTTCCTCCTCCCCCTCCTCCTCCTGCTCCTCCTCCTGCTCCTCGTCTTCCTCCTCCTACTCCGACGACGACGACTCCTCCTACATCCTCCCCCTCTTGGAACGTATGGCGGCTTAACCCGCTCTTTGTTCTTCTGCATGCTCCCCCGCTTCCCTCATCACCTCCACTCCTCTGGGGCTCATTTCTGGACGGGCTGGTGGGGATACGCGAAGCGTCTAGAATTGCTTTGAATTGCTGTGTATTGCGTTGCATTGGCTTGCATTCCGATGCATTCCGATGCATTGCTTTGCGTCGCATTGCATTGCTATGCACTGCGTTGTATTGCTGTACGTTCCTGTGCATCGCTGTGTACTGCTTTGCATGATGTTTGCTTTGCATTGATTTGCATTGCGTTGCATTGCATGTCATTGCGCTGCGTTGCTGCGCATTCATTTGCATTGCTTTGAATTGATCAGGTTTGCTTTGCACTGCTTTGTATTGCTGTGCATGGCGTTGCACTGCGTTGCATCGCTGTGTATTGTTTTGCAGTCCGTTACGTTCCGTGGCATTCCGTTGCATTGCTTTGCATTGCGTTGCATTGATGTGCATTGGTTTGTGTTCCTCTGCATGAATCTGCAGACCGTTGCATTGCGTTGCTCTGATTTGATGTGCGTTGACTTCTTAGCATTGCTACGCATGGCTTCGCATCCCAAAGATTGGACCTCATGAATCGCGTCGCCTAGGTTACACCACATTGATCGCACCACCTAGATTGCCCTGCATACTTTGCACAAAAAATGCCTGGGGTCGACGCTGGTTAACATGTTTTGACAATTGCCCATGGCGTTAGGCTGACCCGCTGGCCACGAAGAAAAATTCCCGGGCCACTCTCATAACAGAGAAGTTACACACTGCCATTACTGTCAGGGCCCCAAACGAGCGTTTCGCCCGATCGTTGCTCACAGAGTGGAGCAGTTGGCCCAAGACGGCCCAAGGTGACCTCCAAGACGTCCCCAAGACGCCCTCAAGACGGCCAAGATGGCCCCAGGACGGCCGGCCCAAGGTGCCCTCCAGACGGCTCAAGAGACCCTCCAAGACGTTCCAAGAGGGCCCCCTGAGGACCTACAGGAAGCCAAAATCAGTGATGCCCAAGGGATCAGAGCATGATTTTAGCGTTCTCGCTTTTTCGGGTCTCCGACGCTCCAAGACGGTTCCACAGGCCCCAAAGATCGGCCCGAGGCCCCCAAGACGGCCCCACAGACCTCCAAGACGGCACTTAACCTCCCAAAGGCGGACCCACGACTGCCCAGAAAGGCCCCCAAGACGGCCTGCAACTGCCAAGAGGCCCCTCAGAGACCCCCAAGAGGCCCCCAAGAGTCCCGAGGTCTCCGAGAGGCCCATTCGAGGCACCCAAGAGGCTCCCAAGAGGCTCCCAGGAAGCCCAAAGACTGCCTCAAGAGGCCTCCGTTTTCTCATCCTCCTCCTACTCCTCTTTCTCCCTCTCCTCGTCCTCCGTTCTCGTCCTCTCCCGAGTATTCCCCCAAGGGGTTTCAAAACGACTGGGGGAGCACATAGCCCAGTAGCTCGGCCAGGCGTTGGCCCAGCGTTTGGCCGCAGAGGGGGTGGATCCAAAAGGCAGGAGGCGGCGGTGGTTCGCCGCAGGCGTCTTCAATAACGGAGTAGTAAGCTGTCCGCTAAGTTCCCTGTGGGCAGCCACCACATAGTATGGCAAATGGCCCAGACTTCATGGCATCTCACACAACTCAAGGTGCTGGCAAGAGGAGTGCACAAGAGGTCATGTTTCCTGCCGCGCTGTCTCTCTACCAGAAAAAAAAGTCGCTAGACGCGATGAGATCAGCTTGCATGCGGACTGGAAAAAACACGGGAGCTCACGTAAAGAGATACAGAGGGAGCAAGAGACAGAGGACGGGAGGATAGGTATGGAGCGACGAAGTGCGCGTGGAAGAGCGCGCACAAAGAGAGACAGAGAGGGCGTGAGAGCGGGTGAATACATTCGGAGGTGTACAGATGGGGATTGGAGGAGGGAGAGGGAGAGGGAGAGCGAGAGAGAGAGAGAGAGAAAAAAAAAAAAAAAAAAAAAAAAAAAAAGAGAGAGAGGGAGAGAAAAAAACAACAACAACAACAAAATGATAATACGAAAACTAGGAATAATAAAGAATACTAAGAATAAGAAGAGAAAGAGAGAGAGAGAGAGCGAGAGGACTTATATAGAGGCAACGACGGAGAGCAAAACGCGCGCAAAGACCGGCACAGAAGCGGGGAGACAGAGGGAGACAGAGATAGGAACGGAGAGAAACAGGAGAGAAAGAGAGACAGAGACAGCGACAGAGACAGAGGAAAGCACAGCGGCAGAGGAGAGGGCAGAGGCAAAGCGTCAGACTGGGCCGGAGGCAGAGCGCAGACGGGGACGGGCAGGCAGTCAGGAAGCCTGGCCAGAGCAGCTGGGCCAGTCCAGGGCAGGCCAGGCCAGGCAAGAATCAGGCCAGCGTCGATACCACACCTGGTTAAGAGGAGGAGGAGGAGGAGGAGGAGGAGGAGGAGGAGGAGGAGGAGGAGGAGGAGGGGGGGGGATGGAATCAAAACCAAGACCAGAACTTGGCCCAAAAAACTGTTCATTGCAACCGCGCAGAGAGTGTGGATGCCTCCTCCTCCTCCTCCTCCTCCTCCTCCTCCTCCTCCTCCTCCTCCTTCCTCCGGCCCCTCTCTCCTTCTCCTCCTCATCCTCATCCGCCCTCTTTTTCCTCCTCCCTCCTCCGAGGGGGCTGGTCGACAGCACTCCCAAGCAGAAGTGCTACTCCGGCGAAGGAAGAGAAAGGGTGCCAACCAGATGAGTGAAGCAAGGCTGGGATTCGGCCCGGAGAAAGAAAATGGGCAGGGGGCAAAACAGATTGACGGAAGAATCAGGTGAGGGACCGACCGATGGGGGAACTTACGGGAACGGCGAAGTGAACAAGAGTCAAGAAAGCAAGAGCGAGATCCGGGCGACAGTGGCGTGAGAGGCGACTCTGCGGCACAAGATGCGACAAAAGGCAGATACTGCAACCCAGTGCGGGCAAGAGAGAATCAGAGTGAGAAGGCCGGGAACACACCTCCCAGTCAACACAGAATCCGACGCCGCCAGGCAACCTCCCAACTCCGGAAATTCGGAGGAGGACGAGAGGAGGAGGAGGAGGAGCAGGAGCAGGAGCAGGAGCAGGAGGAGGAGGAGGACCAGTGCAAACCCAAGACGCTCAACGCTGTTGCAGTACACCCTCCCTCCAAGTTCCCTCTCCATAGGTCCCTACAAGAATTCATGCTCATTGCGAGGAGCGGCCCCTAAGAAAAAAAACGTCTGACAATCCCCAACCGTTCCAAGACACCTTTCCCAGGAGTGCAACGCTGCGGATCAACGTGACGGTTGCGTCCTGCCATTCCTAAATCGTGCCAGAATGCCCATGGATTTCAACAACTAGAATAAACGTGAACGTTGCGTTCTGACAATCCTAAATCGGGCCAAAACGCCATTCCTGGGTCTTCAACCATACGAACCCATGAAAATGCTGCAAGCACTTCAAACGAATGTGCGCGGCGCTAAAGCGGGAACAACATTCAGAAAGGGAGCCGCAATCCATCCACGGAACTGCTGCAAGCCTTTCACACGAATACGAGCGGCACTGAAGCGAGAACCACCTTTTGCAAACGGGCCGCCCTCCATCCGCGAAGCTGCTGCACACATTTGAAACGAATGTGGGCGGCGATGTGGCGAGACCCACGTGCTCAAGAGGACCCGCCCTCTATCCGCGAACCTGCTGCACTAGCTAAAACGGATGTGGGCGGCGCTGGCGCGAGAAGAGGAAACCGCCCTCCACCCGCGAAGCGGCTGCGAACTGTCAAAGTGGATGTGCGCGGCGCTGTGGCGAGACTCACATGTCGAAAACGACCTGCCCTCCGTTCGCGAAACAACTGCAAGCATTTAGAACGGATGTGCGCGGCGTTGGAACAAACACCACATGTTGAAAAGGACCCGCCCCCCCACCAGTGAAACTGCTGCAAGCGTGTACGACGGATGTGCGCGGCCTGGTAACGAGACCCCCACGTTGGCACGCGCCTTCCATCCTCGAGACTGCTGCAAACGTTTAAGACGAATGCGCGCGGCGCTAAAGCGAGAGCCACACGCACTGTTGCTTTAAAGGCATAGGCGAATGTACGCGACACCGAAACACGTTTCGAAAACGACCTGGTGCGGCTTCAAGATCAGATGTCCGTAAAACTGCTGCAGCTTCAGGATCAGATATGTCGAAGGGAACGTACGCGAACCGCCAGGCCCGCCCTGCCAGACTACCCATCAGGACAGGGGGACGAAAGGAAGGAGGATGAGGAGTTCGTCCCTCGTTCTGCTATGCTGGAGCCCACACGCCCCACAACCACTGGCTGCTCAAGCGCCAGCGGCGGGGGGCCCGGGGTGGACCCGACTACCCCCCGGGCACCCCATACCGTTGCATCGAAGCAGTCGCGGACCAGGAGGAGCACCGCGAACGGTTCCTCGAGGGGCTCGGCGAGCCCGAAATACCCCCGCGGTGTCCAACCCAGGCGGGGAGGTCCTCCTCCTCCTCCTCCTCCTCCTCCTCCTCCTCCTCCTCCTCCTCCTCCTCCTCCTCCTCCTCCTCCTCCTCCTCCCACGCCCCCACGGTGTCCACCAAGGCCCACGCCTCCGAGGCCGCGGGCCACCCTGGGACCGCCCGACCGCTGCCTCGGAGCAGTCGGGGACCAACGGAGAGGCCCCGGCGAGCCCAACAGACCCCCACACGGGAGCAAAGACGACAGAAAGGGGGGAAAGGGGGAGCGGGAGAAAAAGAGCGAGAGAGAGAGAGTTGTGTTGCTCCCATCGTACGTAAGGACCACATCCCAAAAACAATTTCGAGCACCCGGAAAAGTATCGAAAGAGTGCCGAAACAGTGCCGAACGAGTGCCTCCCAGGGCGCGACACGTGAAAACCCTCGAGTTTCGTTTTTTGGGGTGCTCGACATTCTTCCTGCTGATCCAGGCTAAAGTATGTAGGAACATCATACAAAGAGAGAGAGAGAGAGAGAACAAAAAAAAAAAAAAAAGAGTGATCGCATCAGCTCGGGCCGCGCGCCAGCACTGGCCCCCAGGCTGCGAGCGCCCGGCAGGCCGTCCTCGCACGAGCGGGATGCGCCGCACATGTAACAGGGGTGGAAGGTTGACCCCACCCGTGGAGCGGCCCTGGGGGACCCCGTCTCCAGAATATGTATGTATGTTTGTATACATCTATATATATACATACATACATACCTACCGACCTACCGACCTACCTGCCTACATACCTACATACATACATACATACATGCATACCTACCTACATAAATACATACATACATGCATACATACTTACCTATACATTAAAAATATGGCTCAGTAGTATTCCCTTGTTTACTTATTTTGTATGCATGACACCAAACAACAAAGCAATGATTAATAGATTTCTATATATATACACATATAAATATAGGTGTGTATATAGATATACATATATATATATGTATATGTGTAGATGCATGTGTGTATATATAAACATAATAAAATTAAAGAAAATGAGATCAACCAATAATCTTTATATGAGAAAAAAGAGGCGGGGCCCGTCTGCGCCCCCGCGGCAAAACCGGCACCTCCACTCGCGCTGTGGCTTGCTTGCGCGATGAAGCACGCCTTGGTCGCCCCGCGGCGGCCCGAACTGAGCGGACGACAGCGCAGGTGCCAGCTGTGCGCGAAACCCGCGGGAGGGGAACTGGGACCAGCATTCGGTCGGGCGTGTCCCCCCACAGGCGGACTTTGGAGGAAAAACCAAGCATTGCTCCCCCCAAAAAAAAACAAAAACGGTTGAAAGATCGTCGAAGAACAGGCCCGCCTCAATGGCAGGGACGGATGCCGCCACAGCGGCAGCGGGCCGGAGGGCCTGCTGCAGGCCAGGCCGCTCCTGGCCCCTCGCGCCCCGCGGAACCCGCCGACCGGCGGGGCTGCGTGCTCCCGCAGCTGGCGGGGGGCGACCGCTAGCTGGTTGGCGCGGTGCCGGAACGCTTGCACGCTGGCGGTGGGAATTGCGCAGGAACCGACCGTCCAGGCACTCCTATACGTTACCACAAGAGGTTCCTGCAAGCCAGAAGTGTTCTCAGAACAAAAGCCGTGCCCTTCGAACATAATCCGATGCGTCAAACCAAGACGGTCTCAGCCAGAACCGGTATAAGAACATTTCGTGAACAAAAAAAATATTAGAACATTCTTTCGTGGGCCTCCGGACGCTCCGCCGCTGCTTTAGAGTGTTCTCGCGGCCCATTTGTTGCTGGCTGCTCGCCGCAGCGAAGCGCTGCATGAACGCGCGCCCGCGGTCCGTGCGCTGGGCGGCCCCGCGGGCCAGCGGCCGTCAGTCCAAGGCTGGCGGCCGCCCTTGTCGGAGACTCGGGTCGGGCATGCCCCCCTACAGGCGGACTTTGACCCCCCCAAAAAATTGCTCCAACAAAATCATAAATCGTAGACAAATCGCCTCCGTACTATGTTGCACTCGTTTTGGATATTCCTCACGTCCGACTTAATCGGAGACCTGGCGGGCCGACTGAGTGCGCTGGCTGCCTTGGGCGCCACGGATGGCCGCCGCGCTCCGACTCGCCCAGTCGCCGGCGGGCCGGGCGCGAGCTGGCGCGACGGGGTGGCCCACGGCAGCGTTGCTTTGGTCTGGGAAGGGGCGTCTGCGAGTGGGGAAGTCGTTATCTTTCTCTGCATTGAGATAAGCACTGAGCCCTGCCGGTCGAGGTCCTCGCCGTCGAAGTCGTCCGAGGGCGTGAAACAAGGATCGTCGAGTTCAGTGAAACCTGTTCGGCCATGCCCATCCCTCCTCCCTCCGACGCGCGGCGGCGCGCGGGGATGGCGCAGGACGGCAGGCGTTCGTCCATCGCGCGGCCGCGAGGCGAGCCGACGCGGAAGGCCTCGCGGGCTGCAGCCGCGCTGGCGGGCGGGCCGTCGCCCCCCGGGGCTGCGAAGTGCCCGCCGTTTTCTTGGGCGGTGAAGCTTGGTGCTTCACTGGGTGGGGCTACGGGGCTGTCCCATGGCGCCGTAGTCTCCCCGCGCGGCTCGCCGCGGCCCTCAGGTTCCGCCCTGATGTTGCAAAATTGCGGCTGGTCGTAGCTTGTCTTCGCTTGTTTGGGAAAGCTACTGGAGCCGCTGGCAAAGCCTTCGGAATTGCGAAGGATCATAAGCTGGCCTGGCGCCAGCAGAGGCGGGTTCGGCCCCGGGCGCGGCCGCGCGCGGGATGCCTGCCGGGGGCGCCCGCGGCGCCGCGCCACCGCTGACCGCAGCAGCTGCCCCTGCGCGCGATGGCCGACTGCGCGCTGGGCGCGTCCGCGGCGGGGTTTGTACATTGCCCTCGGCGGCCTCCTCGGCTTTGTCGAGCCTTTTGTTCGCTTCCCCTGGCTTCCCTGCCCCGACGTGATCTCTGGGGGCCAGACCGCGCATCGCCGCTCCCACTGGCGGAACTGACTTCCCCCCCTCGGCGGCCCGAGTGGCGAGGGGTGGTCCGCTTTCTTTCACCCCCCGCCCATCGCCGCGTCGCGCGCGGCCCACGGAGGCGGCCTCGGCGGCCGCCGCTCGGCGGCGCCACGCCGCGGCGCGCGGTCGCGAGACCGCCCGGGCGCCAGCGGTCGGCTCGCGGGCCCAGAGCCGGCGGGACTGGCTCAGCGAGCCACCATGGTCTATCCCGCCCCGTCGGCGGCGGACCCGGCGGCCACCTTCGCGCCCACTTAACACATTCAACGCAAACCGCTCGCTGAAGCGGAAAACCCCCCGAGCGCCGCCCGCGCCTGCACGAGCTTCGAAAACGAAGAGCTGTCGGCGCAGCACCGCGGTTTGCCACGCTGGCGCCACCACTTTCAACCCGCTGTCGTCTTGGCGGAGTTCCCTGACAATGAATTCCACGATGCGCCGGGCGTCGACGGCGCGCACGCCTTTGCTCCTCGGCGAGGCCCGAGAGGGCGCGCCGCCACGGCGAGCGGCCTGACTTCCTATATATAGGCAAGGCCCTCCTGGATATCGTTGCCCAGGTGTAACGTGACAACGCCTCCTGCCCTGGAATGGGGCCGGTCTGCCGCTGCACTGTCATTCCCCTGGCGGCGGGGCGTTCGGCGGCGGCGGCGCCGCCGCCGGGCCCAGCGCGGGCTTCAGCGGCGCCTGAAAGCGCGGTCTCGCGACAGCCCTGTCTTGCATAGGCGGGGGCGACGCCTTGACGATGGCAAAATCGCCCCCGACAGTCCCGCCCCACCCTGCGCGCGGGACTTCGCACGCAATTTGATGGACGCCGAACCAGCGGCGGCCCCCCTGCGGCTCGGCACCCGCGACGCGGCAACTAGGATTGGCGAGCGCGCCGTCAATTCCCCGAAGGTCCAGGGCGGCTTGTTTCGCCCCCCCAGCGTCGGCCTGGGCGCGACTGCCCACTCTTATGTTGACTACCTACCAGACCACCCCAACCCAACCCGACGACCCGAATTTGACCCGAATTTCGGGTTGGGGGGGCACGAGCTCCGCGTGTTTTTTCAACGTTCCCCGGCCCCCCCCCCACTGGAAATCGAAGGCAAATTGAAGGCTTCGGATTGGGTTGGGGCGGTTTGGTAGGCGGTGATATATCTGGAAGCACTGCCCGCGTGCCTCGCGCTTGGTTGAGGTGTCGCGCGATTCCTGCAGCATGGCCCGGCGACCGTCTGGGCGCCACACAATCGGCCAGGGGCGCGGACGTCTGCCAGTTCGACCCCAAACTGGGCCGCGAACTCACGCACGCCTTGTGCCGCGCCATGGCTGCACAGGAACTCTTCGACTTGAGCGGCGCAGAAGTGGAGCGCGAACACAGCTGCAAACGCGTCGGTGAGGTTGCCGCGTAGCAGTTGGCGCGAGAGGCCCCATTTGGTTGACGCGCGGCTTTATTCGGCCTTTGGTTGGACCGCGCCTGATCCGCCTGGGCAAGGGCTGCCGTTGACAGGCGCCGTTCCAGTGACCTGGGCCGCGAGGAAACCCTCCAAGCGCGGATGCGACGGCAATGGCGTCTACCCCGCAAAGAGCAGCACGGACCCAGGCGACGTTGTCCGCTGGGTCGAGGGTGACTCGGACAACGCTCTGGAGGCACATATCTTCTTTCCGTCCTAGCTGGTACATGGCCCCTTGAATATGCCCTGGCGTCGACATGGCACCCTTGGCCGCGCGGCGGAGGACTGGCATTGGTAACTCGTTTACTGGGCCGTCGGTGTCGGCGGGCCCCAGGGCGGCAAGCGCTAGAAGTTTCTCTTGCATGTGAATATGATGTAGTAAGCGGTCGTCTTCCTCGAGCGTGCGAAGTGAGATGCTGCTGGCGCACGACGCCCAGTCGCCCTCTCTGACGGGCGACGCGGCAACGGGGACTTCCCAACGTTGCACATCGAACCTGGTGAGATGGGCCATGCTTTTGCCATGGTGGGCATCGGCGTCGACCGTTCATGCGTTCGGGCTTTGTTGTGCGTGACAGAATCGTACATCATGGTGTAACTGATCTCGCTGTCCCCGCACAATCTCATTAGCTCGCTCCTGGGCTTGCGTTGGCCAGTACGGTGTTGCTGGCATGGGGTATCGAGGTCGGCGTGATGTTTGTAAGCGAATTCGTTGCACGGACCGACTGTTCTGTCGACGCTACCGCTTGTCTGGAAGACGGCGACGCAGGCCTCCTTTTGGGACGGGTTGCTCTCAGGTGAGGTTACATTTGCCTTTGGGCGGCCTTTGCCTGGTGGTTTGGCCTGCTGTAGTGCAGGGGGCGCGCTGCGGGGACTTTTCGGATCCATGGGGCGCGTGGATACTGAGAGGCTTTGACACGAATCACTCACACGCTGTGATGGCGTCTGCCCAATCTCGCGATGCGGTCAGCGGAAATGCTGACCACATCGTGTCCTGGCTGCGCGCTGGATCAGAGGCCCTCGAGCCGAGACTGGAGCAAGAGAGAGAAAGAGAGAGACAGAGAGAGAGAGAAGGCAGGATGACCACGAGGGGGAGAAAAGGTGGAATGCGAGGACGAAACCGAAAGGAGCGGGAGGAAACAGGAGGGCGAGGAGGAACAAGACGAGGACGCGTGACTAGGAACGGGAGGTGGAGAAAGGGGGCCTTAGCCCCTGGTGCACTGCAACATAACATACAGGAGCCAAAGCACCAGCAGCCCAAGCGACAGCTCGACCCTGGCTGTTCGCGGGCTCGGTGCAATCTCCATAGGCCTCCGGCGGGGGGGGAGGGGCCTCTGCTGGTACAGCAACCAGGGGAAGAGGAGGAGCCGGAGGAGAAAAGAGAAAGGAGGAAGCAGGAATGAGGAGGAGGGAGGGAGGAGGGAGGAGGGAGGAGGGAGGAGGGAGGAGTGGGGAGGAGGAGGAGGAGGAGGAGGAAGGAGAAAGGATGGAGGAGGAGGAGGAGGACAAGGATATGGGTCCTCATCCTCATCCCCATCATCATGATTAATCCCCTCATCGTAATCCTCCTCATCATCATTATCATCATCAACAACAGGTTCAGCATCATCAGCATCATCAGAATCACCATCACGGTCATATCATCAGAATCATCATCAGCAGCATCATCAGCATCATCATGAGCATCACCAGCATCATCATCATCATCACCATCAGCTGCATCATCATAAGCATCATCATCATCGTCGTCACCGTCATCAGCATCATCATAATCATCAGCATCGTCAACACCTTACCATCCTCATCATCATCATCATCATCATCATCATCATCAGCATCATCATCAACATCCGCATCAGTATCATCATTATCATCATCCACATCATCATCGTCATCATCATCTGCATCATCAGCATCATCGTCGTCGTCATCCTCATCCTCACCCTCCTCCTCATCCTCATCATCCGCACCATCATCACCACCATCCTCCTCCTCCTCATCCTCATCCTCATCATCTTCATCATCCTCATCCTCATCCTCATCCACATCATCATCAGCAGCATCAGCATCATCGTCATCATCATCATCAAGATCCTCATCGTCATCTCAATCATCACCAGTTTCTTAACCTGACTTACCGAACAATTCGCGCCCTGGCCCCCAACTAGCCCCATGCCTTAGAGCGAGAAAAAATACGGGCGCAGCACCACGCTGGATGCGAGAATCTAAAATCTACAAGCTCGCAGCGTGAGAGTGTCTGCGCCGAGGACAGCACTGGGTCGAGACCTCTGGACTCAAACACACGCGACCGATGGCCGTCGCCCCAGTTTCCAGCACACAAAGTAGCTCGCAGTGACATGATGCCAAGAGCTCTAGGCCCCACACACAGGACTGGGGTCGAGAACCTACTCACTCTGAACCCGCTCTTAGAAGCACTGGCGGGAATGTGGAGGGGGCAGGAATACACCGCAAACCATCGTTGCACGCTGGACTGCTGGTGATGGCGGCGGTGCGCTGTGGGGGTTGTGATGGTGATGGTGGCGATGACCTGCGGTTGTTGTAGCGATTGCATGACGATTACGGGGGAATTGCCGCCCTGGTGATTGCTCCTGGGGATATCACTGCCAGTAAGCTACGTATCCTCACCGCCTGGCGGGGACTTTACTGCCAGTTACCTACGTCTCCTCACCGCCTGGCCCAAAGCTGTCAGCGGCACGTCCTTACCCACTCCCCTAAAACTGCATCCAACACCAGCGGCGCAAAGCTGCCAGCAACATATCCTTGCCCGCTGGCCTAACACTACAAACAACACATCCGAACACACGGGGGGGCAAAACTGTCCGCAACATATCCACATCCGCTGGGCTAACACTGCCAGCAACATATACTCTCCCACTGGCTTCCCCTGGCCCACAATTGCCAACTATCCTCATCCGCCCAAGGGTAAAACTGCCAGCAACACTTACTCACCGCCCGGCCTAAAATTGAACTGCCAGCGACCTATACCATCACCCACCCGCCTAAACATGCAACCAAACTATCATCGCCCAACCGCCCAAAACTGCAACCTATATCTCGCCACCAACCTGCTTAAAACTGCAACCAAAAATATCACCCAACCGCCTACAACTGCAACCCAAATATGCTCACTTAGCCACCCCAAAAACTGAAACCAAAACATCAAACCGTCAAAAACTACGGCCCAAATATCTACACCTCCAGTGGAAACTGTAACGAACGGATTCTCATCCATACGCTCAAAACTGCAACCCAAATATCCCCACACACAAACACATAGACACACACCAGAAACTGCAATCCAAATCCGGCACCGTACCGTAGGCACTTAGTGGAGTGTCCTCAGGTCCCTTCAAGTTTCCTGTATTGAATATTTCAGATGCTACTTTAAGAGCCCAAGGCCTGGACTTCAAGGCGCTCTTGGGCACTTCTGGGCGCTTCCGGAGCTTCTCGCGCGGCTTGTCTGGAGGCCACGGGAGCGTGCCGACGAGTCTACACTCTTAACATGACATAGAGTGGAGACACATGCCACGAAACACCCTGCTTGCCTCCAGGGTGTCCTGGGTTTCATGGGCTTCGATAGTTTTGCGATGGAGAGCGCGACGTTCCCACATCGAAAATCCGCGGACGTTCCTGGGGTCTCAGGGATGGGTTTCTTGTGAAAAACTTCTTGTGGACTCGCCTCCGCTGCAAGATTGCCCCAAGGCCCGGCCTGGAGCCTGTGGGGGCGCCTCTTGAGCCGCCTTGGAGTCCCAAGGGGCCAGCCCAGGAGGCCGACAGCATCGACACGCTTCGTCCGTCAACAGCTCGTCAGCACGGGCTCTCTGTCTGGCTCGTGAAGAGGGGCCAGGTGGATGCCGCTGCCGGCCCTTTGGATCGACGACGCGACAGTCCCCCGTATGGTCTCGCCTATAAATGTCCCGTAGGGTCTACCGTATAATCTCCCAGTGGGGCCGTCGCCAACTCCCGGGTCGGTGACCTGATGGTCTCCCGTGTGGTCTCCCCGTATGGTATCCCGCGTGGTCTCCCGCGTGAACTGTGAACTCCTGTGCTGCCCCCCGTTCGGTATCCTCTGTATTTCACGTGCGGTCTCCCGTATGGTATCCAATATGAGTTGTTTCCAACATGCCCTCCCGAAAAATATCCCTGATGGTCGCCAGTAAAATCCGCCACCGTGCCCCCTGGCACGTAGAGGCGCGGAAACCTGCCAAGGTTTGGCTTCTGTCATCTGATACGGGGCCGCCCCCCCTCTACTCGCGGACTGTTGCATGCAGCGCCCCTCCTTTTCCGAGGCCCCTTCCCTCGTGCCAGCTCGAGCGAGGTGCACTTCCATCATGGCAGGTGGCAAGAGCACCGAAAGCAGCACTGTCCCACGTCCTGAAACTGGCGCGAGGTACATCAACCGTTCCGTTGTGTCTTCCAGGCAACTGCTACTACACTCGGGTGCGCCTGCAGCAGATGTCGTCTAGAGCGCCGCTGTGGCTGTCCGGGACTTCGCGGCCCACGCGTAATCGGCCGCACTCGTGAATTCGATTGGGAATGACAACGAGGATTCCAGGCCGTACACATTTGCAGCGGCGAGTTGTCTTTTCCTCTTCCAAAACCCTCTTGGGCCCGTTCGTTTATTTGGGGCGATCACGCGCGTGATCGCGGGGGGTGGGCCGTCGCGCCGATCACGCCACGGCGGGGATGCGCTTGCGGTGTTGAAACATGCCCGTAAGCACCGCAGTGCGCCTGCGAAAAACAACCCCCTGCGACCCGACAATCCCGACGTGCCTGTGACCAGGACCACAAAAGCTTGCGATCCGATCAACGCGACGTGCCTGTGAAAACCACAATGCTTTTGAAAAGCACAGCGTCCGTGAACACAACAGCGCCTGCGAACATCAATTCGCCTGTGAACACAGCGCGTGCGAACACCACAGCACCTGTAAATACACATCGCCTGCGCACACTACACAGCCAGAAAACGCTACATCGCTTGTGAACACCACAGCGCCTGTGAAAGCAGCGCGCGCGAACACCGCAGAGCCAGCAGGGGTCCGGCGGCAATGCGCAAGCACTAGCAGTAGAAGTGGAAGTAGCAGTCGCAGTAGTCGTAGTCGTAGTAGTAGTAACAAGCAATAGTACAAGTAATAATAAAAATAATAAAAGTAGTACTAGTCGTAAAAGTAGTAGTAGCAGTAGTAGTAGTAATAGTGGACGTAGTAGTAGTAGTAGTAGTAGTAGTAGTAGTAGTAGAAGAAGTAGTCGTAGTCGTAGTCGTAGTCGTAGTCGTAGTCGTAGTCGTAGTCGTAGTTGTAGTTGTTGTAGTAGTAGTAGTAGTAGTAGTAGTAATAGTAGTAGTAGTAGTAGTAGTAATAGTAGTAGTGGTAGTAGTCGTAGTACTAGTAGACGTAGTAACAGTAGCAGTAGTAGTAGTAGTAGTAGTAGTAGTAGTGGTAGTAGTAGAAGTAGTAGTAGTAGTAGTAGTGGTGGTAGTAGTAGTAGTAGTAGCAGTGGTGGTGGTAGTAGTAGTAGTAATAGACGTAGTAGTAGTAGTAGTAGTAGTAGGTAGTAGTAGTAGTAGTAGTAGTAGTAGTGGTAGTGGTAGTAGTAGTAGCAGTGGTAGTACAAGTGGTAGTAGTAGGACTAGTAGTAGTAGTAGTAGTAGTAGTAGTAGTAGCAGTAGTAATAATAGTAGTAGCAGTAGTAGTAGTGGTAGTGGTCGTAGTAGTCGTAGTAGCAGTCGTAGCTGCAATAGTCCGACTCGCACTAGTAGTAGTAGTAGTAGTAGTAGTAGTAGTAGTACTCGTAGTGGTGGTAGTAGTAGTAGTAGTAGTAGTAGTAGTACTAGTAGTAGTAGTAGTGGTAGTAGTAGTGGTAGTAGTGGTAGTGGTAGTGGTAGTAGTAGCAGTAGTAGTGGTAATAGTAATAGTAGTAGTAATATTAATATTAATAGTAATAGTAATAGGAATGGAATCGTAATAGTAAAAGTAATAGTAATAGTAATAGTAATAGTAGCAGTAATAGTATTAGTACTAGTATTCGTATTAGTATTAGTATTAGCAATAATAATACTAATAGTGATAGTAATAGTAATGGTAATAGTAATAGTAATAGTAGTAGTATTAGTAATAGAAATAGTAATAGTAATTGTGATAGTAATAGTAATAGTAATAGTAAAGTACTAGTAACAGTAATAGTAATAGTAATACTAGCAGTAATAGTAATAGTAATAGTAATAGTAAAAAGTAATAGTAATAGTAATAGTACTAATACTAGTAATAGTAATAGTAATAGTAATAGTAATAGTAATAGTAATAGTAATAGTAATAGAATTAGTAATGGTAATGGTAATAGTAAAAGTAATAGTAATACAAAAAGTAATAGTAATAGTAATAGTAATAGTAATAGTAGTAGTAATAGTAGTAGCAGCAGTCGTAGTACTAGTAGTAGTAATAATTATGATAGTAGCCGTAAAAGTCGCAGTAGTAGTTGTCGTAGTAGCAGTAGTAGTCGTAGTACTAGTAGTAGTACTAGTAGTAGTAGTAGTAGTAGTAGTAGTAGTAGTAGTAATAGCTGTCGTAGTAGTCGTAGTGGTGGTAGTTGAAATAATCGTACGAGTAGTACTGGTAGTAGTAATAACAAGCGTGCTAGTCGTAATAAAAAAAGTAGTAGTCGTCGTGGTAAGCATAATAATTGTAATAGTAGTGGTGTTAATGGTAGTGGCACTAGTACTAGTACTTGTATTGGTACCAGTACTAGTACCAGTAGTAGTAGTAGTAGTAGTACTAGTAGTTGTCGTAATAGTAGTAGTAGTAGTAGTTGTTGTTGTACTAGTAGTAGTAGTAGTCGTAGTAGTAGTCGTAGTAGTAGTAGTGGTAAGAGTAGTAGTAGTAGTAGTAGTAGTCGTAGTAGTAGTACTAGTCGTAGTAGTAGTAGTAGTAGTAGTAGTAGTAGTAGTAGTAGTAGTAGAAGTAGTAGTAGTAGTAGTAGTAGTAGTAGTGGTCGTAGTAGTAGTAGTAGTAGTAGTAGTAGTAGTAGTAGTAGTAGTAGTAGTCGTCGTCGTAGCGGAACCTTGCCCACACCCTGACGTTGCACCCTCACGTTGTCCTGGTGATCAGTGGGCGATTGCGAGCGAGAGAAGGCCCTCATCCTCCTCCTCGTCTTCGTCAACGTTGTGAACATCCTCCTCCTCCTCCTCCCCCTCCCCCTCCTCCTCCTCCTCCTCCTCCCATTGTCTTGCCCTGGACACGGCCCTGCATTTGAGCCCGCAGTGCCTGCGCGCGCCACGGTGACTATGAACGCCGCAACGTTCATATACTAGACAACGTCCGCGTGCGCATTCAGTGCCCGTATACACCACTCAGCGCCTGCAACTGCGAGCGCCGCGATCCGACCGTCGCGCCAATGCCTCTCAGCAACAGAACAACACTGCGTCCCTGAGAGCACCACGCGGCACGCACGCAAGCACAACTTTCCCTCGCGAGTGCCACAGCGTTCCTGTGAGCAGAACAACATTCTTTTAAACACCACAGTAGCCTGCGAGCGCCACAGGACGTCCGCGGTCGCCACCGGACGACCGCCGCGATGTGACTACGTACAGGGGGGGGGGGGAGGCGGGGCCGCTCACGCGCGTTATCGGCCAGGTTTTTTCCGAACGGGCTCCTTCCCTTCGGGCAAGGGTACCCTCCCCCTCATCTCCCTGAAGTTTGTTTGGGGCGGGCCGCGATCGGCAAGGGCGCCCAAGATGGCCCAAGATGGCTCCAGAAGGGCCTCCGATGCTCCAAGATGGCCAGTAAGGCGGCTCAAGATAGCAGAAGATGGTTCACGATAGCTCCCGACACACCTTCAAAGGCCCGGCGAAGGCCACAGGACGGTTCCAAGTGCCCTCGGAGCCCTCCCCAGACCCGCCAAATGCCTTCTCGCAGTTTTATTTCCGATGCGCTTCCGGGGCATCGAGACGGCCCCAACATGGCCCAAGAGAACCCCAAGCGGGGCTCAAGAGGCCCCAAAAACGGCGGCCCCAAGACCGTCCAAGAGCGCCCCAAGAGGCGATGTTGATGGCCCCAGGGGGGGGGGGGAAGAAACTTAGAACCCCAGTCCTGTGATTGATACGTAGCTTCCAAGATGGCCAAGAGGCCCTCCAGGGCTCCCATGAGGGCCCCAACACGGCCCCAATAGCGCCCAATAGCGCCCCAAGTGCGTCCCACGAGGACCACAAGAGGCGATTTGCCTCTTCCTCCTCCTCCTCCTCCTCCTTCTCCTCCTCCTCCTCCTCCTCGTCCTCCCCTCCTCCTCCTCCTCCTCCTCCTCCTCCTCCTCCTCCTCCTCTCTCCTCCCTCCTCCTCCTCCTCCTCCTCCTCTTCCTCCCCCTCCCCTCCCTCCTCCTCCTCCTCCTCCTCCTCCTCCTCCTCCTCCTCCTCCTCCTCATCCTCGTCATCGTCCTCATCCTCCTCGTCCTCGCCCTCGTACTCGTCCTCGTCCTCCTCCTCCTCGTCCTCCTCCTCCTCCTCCTCCTCCTCCTCCTCCTCCTCCTCCCCCCTCCTCTCCTCCCTCCCTCTCTCCTCCCTCCCTCCCTCCCTCCCCTCCCTCCCTCCTCCCTCCTCCTCCTCCTCGTCCTCCTCCTCCTCCTCCTCCTCCTCCTCCTCCTCCTCCTCCTCCTCCTCCTCCTCCTCCTCCTCCTCCTCCTCCCCCTCCTCTCCCTCCTCCTCCTCCTCCGTCTCCTCCTCCTCCTCGTCTTCCTCCCCCCCCTCCTCCTCCTCCTCCTCCTCCCTCCTTCTCTTCTCCTCCTCCTCCGCCTCCTCCTCCTCCTCCTCCTCTTCTTTTTATTAGTAGTATTACACTTATTATTCGTATTCGTAGTATTGTTTTTCGCGTAATTATGCTTATTATTAGTCTTAGTACTTGTTATTACTATTATTAGTATTAGTACTATTAGTTTCATTATTGGTATTCTTATTATTCGTAGTATTATTCTTCGTATTATTAGTATTAATATTCTAATTGGTATTACTAATATTATGATTGCTATTGTTCGTGTTCGTCGTAGTCTTCTTATTATTCTTCTTACTTTTATTTTTTTCTTCCGATTTCTATTATTCTTAGTAGTATTGATATTAGTCGTATTACTCTTCTTCGTTTTCTTCTTATTATTATTCCTCCTCCTCATCCTCCTTCTCCTCCTCCTCCTCCTCCTCTTCCTCCTCCTCCTCCCTTCACCCGAGTTCTTCATAGATCAGCCGAGCTCTGTTTCAATGTATGTTTCTTTTCGTCGTGGGCAAGTTTTGTGAACGGGTTGGCGAGGATACACGAAGCGTGAAGAATTGACAAATGTAAGAATTCACTTGCGGCGCGAATGCGTTGTATACGCGCACGTTGAGCTGCAGCCAGAATCCGCGCTCCGACCAAAGGTGGACCCGCTTGACCTTTTCGCCGCTGCTTGAACCCACTCCGACTAACAGCGATGAGGGCCAAGTTGAACCCCGACATACGCAGCCCGCATCGCGACCTCTGGACCAAGCCACTGGGGCAGCATGTCCCGCAAGGAGCGGCGAAACTGGTGCACGATGGTCAGCCCAATGGGATTGACAACTGTCTTTGCCATATTCAAGCACAGGCCGGAAACGCACCAAAACTTGCGCAGGACGGCTGCATCGTCGCCCGCGTAAGCTCGCACGGTGCACCCCGGAGCTTGCTGCTAGATGCGACGCAACAACACGTCAATGGCCAGCACAAATAACAACGGTGACAAACGACATCCTTGCCAGACACCGCAAGTTATCGAGGAGCCTTTAAACACATCACCTGAAATTCAATGATGCAAACGATATCCCAGGACAGAAATGAGCTGGCATTGCACATCATCGGCGGGATGCCAGTAGCATCCACGGCAGCGACCCGACACTCTTGCAACATAATTGAAAACGCAACTTCGAGCTTAAATGGAATAACGGCCGCACTGTGCTCGTGGAGACTCGCGATCACGCTTGCATTATATATAGATATGTGTGTCCCATGCGTTGCGCAGGATGGAACGTCCCTGCAAGAGGCCCCGCTGCATGGGCGATATCACCCACTCCGCGAAAGGCCCCCAAAAAATACGTCCCGCGCTAGCAATCCACCTGTTTTCGGTGTTGGTCAGAAACCAAATCCTGGTTTTTACGACCGCGCAATACTCGCCAAAAGCAGGATATAAACTTGCCGGCCCATTAGGGAGGCAGCGCAAAAAACTCTCATTGAAACTGGCCGGCAGCATTTCGCATGAATCAGAATCCTGCACAGGCACCGCTGCATCGAACAAAATGGAGGCAAGCATAGCCCCTCCATCTTTCTCCACGCTCGGCAGAAGATACCGCCCAGACCAGGAGTGAGACCACTAGGGTCGCGCACGGCTCGCCGCGCGCGCGCGTCACGCAACTGCAAGTTGGGATGGTTTGCTGGCAAACACCTCCTGCGACAAGAACGCCGTGCTGCTCGCGCCCCAATTGCGCATGCGGTCGACTGCGCGACGGGAGAAAACGCCACCCCAAGCGACGCCTTTAAAAACTATTTGCGTTCTGGGGGGGCGGTCGCAAACCGGCGGGAACGCGAACGCAGAGTGATGGGCATCCATCCCCATGGCAATAGTCTCTGCGGCTTGCGGGAAATGCGTTACTTGCGGGATGTCCGCTCGAACGGGGGCAGACGCCTCCGCTGGGTCCTGGGGGGCGCCCACCCACTCCGAAATCTCGCCCCGCGCCGACTGAACGCAGTCGTCGAGCAGGGAGGCTGTGGCCCGAGCGGGGGGGCCAGGACAAGAAGGGAAATGAGGACACGAACTACAAGAATTGGCAGCCCAGTCCACCCCCCGTTTCGAGAGACCTGAACAGGCCCATCGATGCATGAAACTGATTTCCCACGTTCGAAGCATCTGGCGCCACTCCTGAACGACACATGCGTTCGCACGCCTCGCGCAAAATGCTCCCCGCCATTCCCAATCGATCCACGGCAGGGGCGCGCGGGGCAACTCGAAGCTGTCTAGCGCACTCCTGCTGCACGCGGCTCTCAAAATCAGGATGGCCCACGATTGCCGGTGAGATGAATCTGTCCGCCGAGCCAACATTTGCACGTCAGGCTGTTCCCTCGGCAGAAATCGATCAGCTTCTGGGCGGACGTGCGAGGAGGAAAGGGCAGCACCGTCGCTTTTCTTACCCAGCACCTCACACTTATGCTGGTTACAACGCATGCGATCAACGCGGGAATTGGCATTGCTGGTCTCGCGCGTGAAAACTTCTTGCGTCCACGCTTCAAAGGCTTCAAAGTCGCAGGGTCACGCAAGTGAGATTGGAATGCTGTTGCATCCGCGCCATCCGCGCGCCTGGACACCTCTGCTACCTATGTTCGCGCTTATGCGATGCAAACTCGAAAAGAAAGAACAAAAAGAAAAACAACAAAATGGCACTGACAGGGCGCGATCAATCCGCAGCAGCCCGTTTCAAGCTCTGGGCACTGGCGGAAAGGGAGCGCGCATCAAGGTATTCGGCCAAACGTCGAGGCATCCAGCCTGGCCGCGACATCGTAGCTCAGCAACCGCCCTAGGTTCATTGGGTTCCCATTGATACAAAACGAAGTGAACAAGACCCTGCAAGCTAATAAATTATGCAACTCCGGCTTGGGATTGTCTCGAGTGAACCGAAAAAGCCCGATTGTCCAGAAGCCCGAACAACGCGAGCACCCAGCCTTCCGTGGCGTGGACCTCTTGCAACCCAGCAGAATCAGCCCTACGGGTGCGCAGCTCGACAAATCTGCGTCCACGCTGCTAGTCTCGACCTGCTTGGAAAAGAACGCATGAGGAGTTCCAGAAGCAACGGAAAACATCGCCGGCAACAGGACCAGGAGGGGAGGGAGGCAGAGCGGGAGAGGCACGAGGAGGAGACGAGCCGACGACAAAACCCCGAATCAATTTCGGGACTACTCCCGCAATTCCCTGTCCACCGTCAGCTGCAAGTCGTCACCTTTGAACTGCCAGCCCACGTTGCTCACGCTGCCCACGTTGATTTCCACTCCGACCCGACACCCTTCGCTTTTCAGCACCCCGATGCGGATGTCGTTTGCCATCAGCACCCCCATGCCGACGTCGAATTCTTATCGTCCTCCACAACGATTTTGTCTTTCAGCACGCTCTTCACGATGGCAAGAGCTTAAGATCACCATGTCCTCGTTCCTCACCTTCCTAACGTAGTCGTCCATTATCTCTTTGATCTTGAAACATGCAAAGCCCTGCTCACTCCATGTCTTCTCCGCGTACGGATTACGCACCCTCCAGCTCCTCCACGTACTCCCCCCGTTTGTCTTTGATGAATGTTTGATCGCGCACTCCTTGGTATCCTTGGGGAAATCTCGAAGACCACAGTGCGCATGAGTTACTCAGCGTTGTCCTCTGGCGCTGGGCCTTGAAATCGATCGACCCACTTCGATTGCAGTCTTCTTCCTACCGCACTGGCCGCCAAGGACCCGGATTTGCTGCTCAGCGATTGTTTGACCAGCTTTGTCGCCTCGTCCCCGCTGACCCTTTTTCTTACCTAAGAGTAGCACTCTCGAACTTCACCAAGACCACCCCCTCCTGTGCCCCGCAAGCACGGGGTCCAACCCTGAGGATATCATCCTTGCTCTCCTTGGCATGCTCCTTCACGCCCCTGGTCTGTTCGTCAAAGTGCTTCGGAACCTCTGACTTTATACCGAATCCGTCAACGTAGCCACGCTCATCATCATCTTCTCCATCATCTCCTGCATCTGCCCGAAAGTGGGGGGCAGCATTCACGTCCCCAGCCACCGACAACGCCCATTATCGAATTGCTCCTTGCGCCTGTGGCCTTGTCGCACGCTATGATACCGAGACCGCGTATCGAGCACGGGCAAACCCTTAGCGTCACACGTACAACCCACCTGTGCGCGCGGCAGCTGGGAAAGGCGAAGACTGATGGGCGTGTTTTCCACCACCACCACCATAAGTTGGAGGGGGGAAGGAGGAGGACGAGGAGGAGGAGGAGGACGACGAAAAGGAGGAGGAGGAGGACCCCCTCCCTCTCCAACTTACGGTAGTGGTGGTGGAAAACAGGCCCATCAAAGACGATGCACCTGATGCAGCTCCCGTTGAGCCAGCCTGTCAGGGCGCCGTCCCGAACTCGAGCCTCTGCGCCTCCGTCGTCCGAGGCCGCACGTCCCTGGGCCGAGGCTCTTCCTGCGGTGCTGCCTCGATCTCTTGCCTCCGTTGGCCACCGCCCCGCGCACCGGCTCCCCGCATCCGCGCGAGCCCAGACTGGAACCCTCAGTCGTGGCCATCCCCGGCGATGTCAGAGAAACGTGCCACGATAGGAAGGCGTAAGAAAATTGAGGCTGGGACCGAGGCCTGAGGCTTGAAAGTGAGGGTCTCCCGTGTGACCTCTAGTACGGTCTGCTGTATGATTTGACGTCTGGTATCCCGTATGGTCTCTGGTATGGACCCCCGTATGGTCCCCCGTATGGTCTCCCCTGTGGGCTCCGGTATGGTATCCCGTGTGGTCTCCCGAATGGTCTCCCCTATGGCCTCCTTTGTATTCTCCCGTATGGTCTACAGCATAGTCTCCCGCATCGTCTCCCGTATGGTTCCCCACCTGGTCTGACACATGACATCCCGTATGGTATCCCGTATGCTCTCGCCCATACGATCAGCACTGCATTACGATCCCGTCACAGAGAGATGTTGGCAGTCAGGGTATTATACTGGCAGGATGTCATGGGTTGGGGGGAAGCAGTATAGCCATCAGCATACGAATCAGCATCAACAACATGCTCATCATCAGCATCACCTGCGTTAACAGCAAAAACAACAACGACATAAACAACAACATAATCATCAACGTCATCTCCATGTCCATCGTCATCGCCATCTACACCTTCATCACCATCGCCATCATACCATCATCAGATTTATCATTAACACTATCACAATCAAAACCATGATCATCAGTATTACCGTAAGTATCCACGCCCACATCCTTATCATCGTAATCATCATCATCACCACCATGATTATCATCATCATCATCATCATCATCATCATCATCATCATCATCATCATCATCATCATCATCATCATCATCATCATCATCGTCATCATCATCGTCACCATCACCATAATCAGAATCATCATCATCATCATCATCATCATCATCATCATCATCATCATCATCATCATCATCATCATCACATCTTCTGCATCGTCACAATCATTATCAGCATCATCATCACGATCAGCATCATCATCAGCATCATCATCCATAGCATCATCATCATGATCATCAGCATCAGCATCATTGTCGTCATCGTCGTCGTCATAACCATTTTCAGTCAGTCCAGTAACTAAACAACGAACATACCAAGAAGCCGACCGACCCAATCAACAAAGCAATCAAGCAAGCAATGATCATCAGCAGCATCATCGTCATCGTCATCGTAATCGTCATCGTCACCATCAGCGGCAGCATCAGCATCATCATCATCATCATCATAATCGCCATCGGCACCAGCATCAGCATCAGCATTTTCACCACCACAATCTACCCCCACCACCACGACCACAGTCATCATCATTATCATCATCAGCATCAGCATCTTCATCATCATCACCATCTCAATGATCATCATCATCACCACCACCAGCACCACGACCACCACCATCATCATAAGAATAAGCATCATCGTCATCATCGCCATTATCAGCAACATCGCCATCGGCATCGTCAGCATTATCTATCATCAACACCATCATCAACAGCATCACCATCATCATCACAACCACAAACATTGCCATCAACAGTACCATCAGATTCATCATCATCATCATCATCATCAGCAGCATCAGCATCACCATCATCAGCATCACCATCATCAACATGATCATCATCATCTTCATCATCATCGTCATCATCGATCGTCATCGGCATCATCATCGTCATCGTCACCATGATCTTCATCACCCAGCCTCGCCTCCTCGTTCTCCTGTTCCTGGTCCCGGCGCTCATTCTCTTCGGGTTGCCCAATCTCCCTTCCCTCGCTCCCGTCCGTTCCTTCCCCCCCGCACCTCCGTTACTCACTTCCTTCCCCTCCAGTCCCCTCTCGCTCCCTCCTTTTCCCTCTGGTCCCCCATGCCCCATGCAGTTCCCACTCCCTCACGCCGAGCACGCTCTCTCCTACTGGTGGCGCGCGCTTAAAGGGTTGGGGCGAGGGGGGGGCGGCCTTCTGGGCAGGCCAGGGGCCAGGGGCCTCCCTTCGAGAAAATCGGCGGCTTCTTCTCCTAAGGTTCCCCACTGGGCGGAAGACAAACACGAGGAGGAGGAAGAAGAAGAAGAAGAAGAGGAGCAGGATGACGAGGAGAATGAGCAGGAGGAGGAGGTGGAGGAGCAGGAGTAGGAGTAGGAGCGGGAGCAGGAGCAGGAGGATGTTGAGGAGGATGAGGAGGAGGACAGGGAGTCGGAGGAGGAGGAGGAACGAGGAACGAGGAACGAGCTACAGAGGCAGCGTCTGCTCACAGACACAGCTCTAGAAAAGAAAAACATGTAGTCCAGTCAGTCACCCCCCCCAGGGGCCTGCCAGACTTGAGACGCTCGCCACCCAGCAAGCGGTTGAGGACACGCCGCCTGCTGGGGGGCCAAGCCTTGGGGGTCAGGGCGGGGGGCCTCAAACGCCTTCCCCACCCTGACGGACCCGTGGGCCCCGCACCGACGACGCCCGACGACCGTACCCGCGGCGGCAACGTCGTGCCCCCCAGGCGCGGTGAGCCTCAGCGACCCCGCCTCGGGCTCCCCAGAGCCCGAGGCCAGACCCCCAGGGGCCACAGCCTCGCCCTCGCGGGCAGGCTCGGGCCCCTCCCCAGACGACCCAGCAGGGCCCAGGCCAGACGAGGCCCCGCCCACAGACGGCGCCCCCCCGCGCCCGCGCCAGGCGACCCCGCCCCAGGCAGCCCAGCGCCCACAGACCCCGCCGACGCCCCAAGCAGGCGGTTGGCGGCGGCGGCCTCCAGGATCCTGGCCCGCAGCGCGTGAATGGCAGGAGGGCGGCATCTTCGATCGGTGCCTCCTGCCAACTGCCGTCGCGCCTCGGGAGTTTTGGCCGAGCACCTACACGTCCTGCAAAACAACCGATCACCGATCTCCACGAGATCGTGATCATGGAGCAGCAAGGTTATTTTCCTTTCCGCAGGCGTAGGCGTCCGAGCGCCAGCAGTGAGCACCGCGGCCTCGGCCCACAGCTCGAGCTGGCTCCGCTGGACCGCCCCGCCTAAATACTTGGCAGACTGGGCGGCCCCTGAGAGACACCCTTTGTAAAATCTCGCATGCACCTCGGGAACCTTGATCGACAGGGCCCCCCGTTTGACGAACAAGTCAGCCCACATGTTTCCCACAAGCCAGAGGTAGGGAGGGGGCGGAGGGTCCTCAGGAGCACGAAGGAGAACCTCATCCTCGGTCATGTGGGCAGAGACCCAGACAAAACTAGGAGGCTCACGCTTCAGTCTCACAAGCTGCCTCCATACACCTGGGTACGCGGCGCTGGCTCAGGTCACTTTTTCAACCGCACCCTCGCGTCATAGCTCTCCTTCTTGCACAAAACCGAGCAAATCACGAACTAACAGCCTGACCGACGGCGTATACTGTAACGCCTTCAGACCAGCCATTCTCTCGGCACGTCCAACAGTCTGCTGCAGGCCTGCGAGCCAACCGTACACCGCACGCACGGGGACGCCATTGGCATTGAGCATGTCTCTGACCAGCCACAGCGCCGCAGATCTGGAACATCGTTGTGATATTCAGAGCCGTCGGTACACACAATCACTCCAGTCCGCCTTGGGCGAGTCCCAGTCGCCCCGGAAAAAAAAAACAAGATGGGTGGCTCGGCGGCTGCGGCAAATCAATGTTGGGCCACCGAGGGATCCCAATCGCAATCGCAAACGAGTCGAGCTCCTGCCGACCCTCACCGATAGGCCCGTGCTCCAACATGGCGTCGCGAGCCGCGGCAAACTTCGGATCGAGGCCACAGTCCTCCTCGCCCTCCAGCACTCGCTGGGTCAGCGCAGGACGCTCAGCGAACGCATGGCCAAGTGCATCAGGAGGAGGAGGAGGAGGAGGAGTGGGGAGAGCCCCCGACTGAAATCCGCTCAGAACCAGTGCCCCCGCCCTCCTGGGGCCCCCCCTGACCATTTTGCCAAGATGCGCTCGCCCGGGGCAGCGCTTGGGGGGACAAGCCGAGGGGGGGGGGGCGCACCGACCCCCAATCGCCCATTCATCGCCGATCGGGGCCCGATGACCCACCCCGCCCAGAACGTGCGGACTTGCTATCGGGGGCCTCTCGCCGAGCTATCGGCAATGTATCGCCGATTCGAGGACGACGCCTCCCCCGCTGAGCCTGACCCCCCCCTAACATTGCCCCTGCGTCGAGCCGAGTGCACGAGGGTCCTCAAAATGCGCCTAAAAATCGAAAAGCGTCAAAGTCCTACCTCGCCCCTCCAACCATCTACGCCGCCCCACCTATCCAGGCACGCTCCATCCCGACACTCCCCTCCTCGCGCGCGCCTGAGACTGGCTGCCGCACATGCCCTCCGGGCATGCTCGCGAGCGCCTCGGGAATGGGCGCAACCACCCCGCTTCCCTTGCGCCGACTCCTCCTCCCCCCTCTCCCTCCTCCCCACTCTCCTCCTCCTACTGGTCCCTTCCCTCGTCCTCTCTAGAGTGCTTGCGTTTCTCCCTCATCCCCAATCGTCCTCCACGACCCCCTTCTCGTCGTCGTCGTCCTCCTCCTCCTCCTCCTCCTCCTCCTCCTCCTGCTCCTCCTACTCCTCCTGCTCCTCCTGCTCCTCCTCCTCATCCTCCTGGGGGGCAAAAAGGTGACAATACTGCTACTCCCTGGACCTCTCCCGGGGTGCGTTCGGACCAGGATTCCGAGGCGAACTCAACCGTGGCGACGAGGGCCTCCCAGGAGGCCCAAAAAGGCGAGAACGGCATCGGTACTTGGAAGCGGCCAAGGGATTGGGATCCCAGAACATCTCAGGAGGAGGGAATCAAACCAAATCCGCTCAAAGTCGGTCCCCAGACCCCTGACGGGGTCCATCTGGTGCAGTTTTTCCCTACAAATTTCGTGTGGTTCTGGTTTTCCTACCTGCCGCATCGCACCCGCGTCTCCCGCACACACAAACACACACACACACACACACACACACTCCCTCCTCCTTCCTCCCCTCCTCCACTTCCTTCCTCACTTCACCCACACGCAACCCATGCACGGCAAGTGCATCAGACACGCGTCTCCCACACGCAACCCATGCACGGCACGTGCATCAGACACGCGTCTACATGCAGCCGCACGCATGCACACACTCGCGCACATATACACACACACAAACAAACAAACAAACAAACACACACACACACACACACACACACACAACACACACACACACACGCATACACCCCTGGCGTGTTCACTACATCATACACCCAAGACTACACATCACATACTGGGCACCCTCATGAGACACGTCCAGATACGGCCGCACGCGCGCATCATACACATTCACATGACACGCCATACACAAAACACACGTGTAGGATGCGCAGGGCACGGCAGGCGTGGTACTTTCTCGACACCAGACGGGGTGCGCAAGGGGTGGTCCCTCAGCACGGTCTCTATACGCGCCAATGCCGCAGGGCCTAGCAGGCGTGGCACTTTCTAGACACCGGAAGGGGTGCGCAAGGGGTGGTCCCTCAGCGCGGCCTCTATACGCGCCAATGTCGCAGGGCCTAGCAGGCGTGGCACTGTCTCGACACTCGAGGGGGTGCGCAGGGGGTGGTCCCTCAGCGCGGTCTCTACACGCGCCTTTGCAGGGTCTTGGCGCGGGCGCCTTTGCAGGGTTTCCGCAGGGTCTCCGCAGGGTCTCTGCAGGGGGCGGGGACTGCTCGCTCGAGTCGGGCGACTGGGGCCTCGGCAGCCGCGGATGGACCTGCCGGCTCCGACCAGCGAATCGCACCACCATTCGGAGGGAGAGGGAGGGCGAGGACAGGAGGCGGAGGACGGAGGAAGCGGGGGGAGGGGGGAGACTGCACGGTCGAGTCGAGCGCCTGGGGCCTCCACAGCCGCAGATGGACCTGCTGGCCCGCCGGGCCCGGGGCCGCCGAGCATTTTTCTTTCTCTCAGATCTGATCAGAGGCTTTCCGCCGAAGATCGCATTCCATAGTGTTCGTTGCCTCGTGGGCGCCGCAGATCGCTTTCCATGTGTAGCGAACGAAAACTTATCTTATCTCCTCCCCACTCTCCTCCCTCCTCTCCTGTTGACTGGCGTCACCAACGGTATCGGCGGGGCAACGGCCACCAACATCATTATCACATGCTTCACTTCAGCTATCACCACCCCAGCCGTAATATAAGTATGTGGGGTTCCTCGGTGGCGTAATTCACCCCAGATCCGTTTTTGACAGTCTCCTGGCCCGACGAAAACGGCCCCCAGAGGCCGCTAAAGGTAATAAGCCTTTCTCGACCCAAATCTTCGAACCTGCCCACCTTTCCTGCTGGCCGGAACCAATGCTGGGCTACCTGACCCCCAGCCAGCTCCTAATCGATACCTTCTCCTCCTCTAAAGCAGCAGGCGGGAAGAGATAGCTGCAGCAGGCTGGAGGAAGAAGGAAGAGAAGTAGGGGACAGGAGGGAAGCGAAGTAGGGAACATAAGGAGGAGGAGGAGGAAAAATAAAGGAGGAATGGGGAGGAGGAGGAGGAGGAGGAGGAGGAAGAGGAGAAGCCGCGGCAGCAGCAGGCAGGAAGGATCCTTCGGCGCGCGCTCCCAGCCGCCAGCGAGGCCGCCGCAGCCTCGGGGAGCGCCGCCGTCACTGCAGCAGCCTGGCCGCCGCGCGGCCGCGCTCCTCGGATCCAGGGGGAACGGGGGGGGAGAGCGCCGGCGGTCGAGAAGGGAGGGCGACTGCCCATCCTCCTCTCCCTCCTCCATCCTCCTCCTCCTCCTCCTCCTCCTCCTCCTCTTCCTCCTCCTCCTCCTCCTCATTATCCTCCTCCTCATTATCCTCCTCCTCCTCCTCACCTGTTTCTTCTTCGTCTTATTAGTATGACTACGAATATTAATATTATTCGTACTAGCATTTATAGTAATCTTAGTACTAGTATTATTGGCAGTGTTGTTCTAGTTGTTTTTTGGCATCAGTATTAGTATTATAAATAATAGTATTCATATTCGTAGTAGTAGTAGTAGTAGTAGTAGTAGTAGTAGTAGTAGTAGTAGTAGTAGTAGTAGTAGTAATAGTAGTAGTAGTAGTAGTAGTAGTACGAGTGTTACTACTACTGGTTGGTATTATCGTTATGGTTAGTATTGTTACTAGTAGTACCTCTATTAGCAGTACTGTTTTATTAGTAGTAAGAGTTTTAGTAGTATTCTTCATGTGATCCGTATTAGTATTGGAAGTAGTAGTAGTAGTCGTAGTAGTAGTAATAATAATAGTAGTAGTCGTAGTAGTAGTAGTAGTAGTAGTAGCAGTAGTAGTAGTAGTAATAGTAGTAGTAGTAGTCGTCGTAGTAGTAGTAGTACGAATGTTACTACTACTGGTTGGTATTATCGTTATGGTTAGTATTGTTACTAGTAGTACCTCTATTAGCAGTACTGTTTTATTAGTAGTAAGAGTTTTAGTAGTATTCTTCATGTGATCCGTATTAGTATTGGAAGTAGAAGTAGTAGTAGTCGTAGTAGTAGTAATAATAATAGTAGTAGTCGTCGCAGTAGTAGTAGTAGTCGTAGTAGTAGTAGTAGTAGTAGTAGTGTTATAACTAGTACTACAACTATTCTTAATAGCATGGGCATTCATAACAGTAATATTAGAAATACGGATAGTATTATTACAATTAGTACTAGTATTACTAGAAGTCGTAGTGGTAGTAGTGGTAGTAGTGGTAGTAGTAGTAGTAGTAGTAGTAGTACTAGTACTAGTAGTACTAGTAGCAGTAGTAGTAGTAGTAGTAGTGGTGGTGGTGGTAGTAGTAGTAGTAGTAGTAGTACGTTTACTAGTACTTAGTAGCGTGAGTCGTATTATTGTTAGTATGAGTAGAAGTAGTAGTGCTATTAGTAGCATTAAATTGAAATAGTAATAGTAATAGTAATAGTAATAGTATGATTAATAATAATAGGAATAGTAATAGTAATAGTAAAGTAATAGTAATAGTAATAGTAGTGGTAATAGCAGTAGTAATTGCAATATTAATAGTAATAGTAATAGTAATAGTGATAGTAATAGTAATAGTAATTGTAATAGTAATAGTAATAGTAATAGTAATAGTAATAGTAATAGTAATAGTAATAGTAATAGTAATAGTAATAGTAATAGTAATTGTAATAGTAATAGTAATAGTAATAGTAATAGTAATAGTAATAGTAATAGTAATAGTAATAGTAATAGGAATATGAATAGGAATAGTAATAGTAATAGTAACAGTAACAGTAATAGTAATAGAAATAGTGCTAGTAATAGTAATAGTAATAGTAATAGTAAAAGTAATAGT
>CAUYUJ010002824.1:0-30000 GCA_963575745.1 Prorocentrum cordatum | reverse complement strand
GTTTCCTCCTCGCTGTGCCGCTCGGGACGCGGCGCGTCGGTGTCCCGTCCCACGCTAGGGCGGGGACGGATTCACCTTTGACGCGGCCTCGGTACAGTGGAGGCGCTCTTCCGACCCCCCATTGCGAGTGCGGGGCAGGCTAGCTTCTGGTAGCGATGAAACTGGCCGCGTCGGCCACGATCGAACTTTCCAGCTTGGCGACTTCATTGCAAGTTGCGTCTTTACATCTCCATGTTTCGCTTGAGTTCGGTCTTTGGGCTGTTTGGAAATCGGAAAAAAAAAACAGCAGCAGCAGCAGCAGCAGCAGCAGCAGCAGTAGCAACAGCATCAGCATCATCAGAATCAACAGCATCAGCAGCACCACCATCATCAACAACGAAACCAACCACAACCACAACCGACACAAAAACAGCATACATCGCAACAGCAGCAACAACAACAACAACAACAACAATCATGTTAAGACTGTTCGCTCTTATCTGATCGCGTGCCACTCATCACGTATACCCCGAACCCTCGATACCCGCCATCTTCGTCTTCGACAGTACCTCTTTGGGGTATATCTTTCTTACCTGCGACATGTATTTCATGCAGCCCCTGAGGCAGGAGAAGAGAGGACAGAGGGAAGGAAGGACAAGGGGGAGGGGGAAGGATGGAGCACGAGAGAGAGTAGCAGGAGGGGGGCTAGGAGCAGAAAACAGGTGGCAGAACCAGACGGGCTGATCGGGCGGGCAGACCCTACCAGGCGGGTCGGGAAGGAGGGCCCAGGCGGCCAGGTCGAGCAGGCGGGTTGTTCAAGCGTGCGTCCTGCATGAATCGCAAGGAAGTCTCGAGCGACAGCTCGATTCCCAAATCAATCGTGAGGAAATCCACAGCGAGAGAGTGACTCCTGAATGGCGAGGGCGCGGCGTCTGAATAAATTTGAAAGATCCCACGCGAGAGCGCGATTCCTGATTTAATTGTGAAGGGGTCCCGCGCCAGAGCGCGATTTGGGAATCAATCGTGGGGAAGTGTCAGGCGGGAGCAATTGTTGTTGTAGTTCGGGGGCCAGGGTTGCAGTTTGAGGAGGAAGACTTTTCCCAGATATAAAACAGGGTGCGAGCCCCAGGAAGGGCACTTCAATTGAAAAACATGTCTGTTACCGGAGAAGGGACCAACAACAATTATTCTTCAGCAATGAGAGCTAATTATCATCAACAACAACAACAAACATGTTCAGACTGTTCGCTCTTACTGGCACGCGTGTTTTGCAGTCTGTAGTTACCACAACCCTCGATACCCGCCCACTTCGTCTTCGATCGCACCCACTTTCGGAAGAAAGATCTTCCTTGTCGGCCACTGGCTGAAGTGCGAGGAACTCTCGAGCGAGAACGCCGTTGCTGAATTCGGGGGTCTCTCTGGCCAGGCCAGGGGCTCTGGGAATACATATTGAAAAATATCGAACAGGAACCCTTGTCGCCGTGTCTGGGCCTCCACCAACTAGCCTGAATTACGAGAGAATCACGAGCGAGAGCGCCACTCTCGAGTTCGGGGGCCTCTCTGGCAAGGGCCTCTGCGAATAGATTTTGAAGAAATGTCGAAAGAGAGCCCTTCTCGTCGTAGTTATGCCTCCACCAATTTGACTGAATCGCGAGAAAGTCTCGGGCGAGAGCGCCGTTCCTGAGTTCGGGGGCCTTCCTGGCAGGGGATCTCGGCATAAATCGCCACGAAGTATCGAACAAGAGCCCTTGTCGTCGTGGCTGGGCCTCCGCCAACCCGGCGGAATTGCGAGGAAGTCTCGACCGAGAGCGCCGATCCTGACTTCGGGGGCCTCTCTGGCCAGGGTGTCTCGGGGTAAACTGTGAGGAAATATCGAGCGGGAGCCGTTGTCGTCGTAGCCGGGCCTCCAAGGGCCCACTTTCACACTCCCGCCAACGCTCGCGCGGGAGCCTCGTGTTCAGAAAAATGTACCCAGTGTCGAGGCGAGAGCGCGCGGAACAATTTCCGGATATCAACCATAATTCTTCTTTAGAGCTGACTATTCAATAACACCAACAACATCAGTATCATCATCAACAACATCAACAATCACTTTAAGACTGTTGGCTCTTTTCTGCTCGAGGGCCATTCAACGTGTATTTCCCGATCCCCCTAAATACCTGCCCTCTTCGTCTTCGGTCGTACCTCTTTGGGAGGTCTATATTTCTTCCCTGCAAGCCGGGCCCTGGCAAGCGGCGAGGCGGCCGCGGACCATCGGCCTGGCCAGCGGAAGCGCTGATCGGCGGCAACCCGACCCCAAGAGGGACGGACAAGGGACCGACCACGACGACGACGACGACGACGACGACGACGACGACGACGACGGCGACGGCGGCGGCGACGACAACGTCGACGACGAGCGAAAGCGAGAGCGAGAGCGAGAGCGAGAGCGAGAGCGAGAGCAACAGCGGGGCCACGAAGGGCAGGAAGGGGGCCACGAAGGGCGACAGCGGGGCCACGAAGGGCATGCGTATGAGGCCACGAAGGGCGCGAATGATAGGGGGCCACGAATAACAGATAATGCGGGGCAACAGAGGGCAACGACGGGGCCACTGAGGGCAGCAACGGGGCCACGAAAAACAGCGAGGGGGCCACAAAGGGCGACAGCGGGGACACGAAGGGCATGCTTATGGGGCCACGACGGGCGCGAACGAGCGGGGGCCACGAAGGGCAGACGTAGATTGGGCCGCAGATGGCAAAGACGGGGCCACTGAGGGTAGCAACGGGGCCACGAAGGGGATCGAGGGGGCCACGAAGGGCGACAGCGGGGTCACGAAGGGCATGCGTATGGGGCCACGACGGGCACGGACGAGCGTGGGCCACGAAGGGCATACATGTATGGGGCCACGAAAGACAGCGAGGGGGCCACGAAAGGCTGCAACGGGGCCACGAAAGGCAGCGAGGGGGCCACGAAGGGCAGCGAGGGGGCCGCGAAGGGCAGCGAGGGGGCCACGAAGGGCGGCGAGGGGGCCACGAAGGGCTGCAACGGACCACGAAGGGCAGCGAGGGGGCCACGAAAGGCTGCAACGGGGTCCCCGAAGGGCAGCGAGGGGATCACGAGGGGCTGCAGCGGGCCCACGAAGGGCAGCGATGGGGGCCACGAAGGGCTGCGTCCACGAAGGGCAACGAGATCCCGATTCCTAAGTAAGCTGTGAGGGAGTCCTCAGCGCGAGCGCGACTCCTGGGTGCCTGAGTGTCGGGAGCGCGGCGCTTCAGCAAATTGTCTGGAAATCCCACGCAAGAGCGCTATTCGTCAGTAAATTGCAAGCAAGTCTCCAGCGAGAGCGTCAGAACGCCGAGAGAACGATTCCTGAATAAATGTTAAGGAAGTCCCCAGCGAGGACGCGATTCCTGAGTAAAATGCGAGGAAGTCTCAGGCGGGAGCGGGGGTCCTGGCTAAATTGCAAGGAAATCACACGCGGGAACCGCTGTTGTTGCAATCCGGGGGGGCAACAACGCAGTTTGAGCGTAGTGACTTCCCCTGGTCGAAAGAACAAGGTGCGAGCCCCGGGGGAAGCACTGCAATTGCACCTCTTCCAGACAAGAACGGGAAGCGCGTTGCGGAGCTCGTTGGGCGTATGCCGAAGACAGCGTGTAGGACGTTGAGCACAGCGGAAAAAATCAGGATGATCATGAGGTGGATGGTAAGATGATGACGTGGAATAAGAGAGTTGAGAAGACGAGCACCAGGCAGAAGGAATGATCAGAAGGAGTATGTGCAGCATGAGGAAGACGAGGATGATGATGATGATGATGATGATGATGATGATGATGATGATGATGATGATGATGATGATGATCATGATGATCATGATGATAATGATGATAATGATGATAATGATGATGCTGATGCTGATGCTGATGCTGATGATGATGATGATGATGATGATGATGATGATGATGATGATGATGATGATGATAACCACGAAGACGACGACGACGACGACGACGACGACGATTACGATGATTACGATGACGACGACGACGACGACGACGACGACGACGACGACGACCGCTTTGTCCACCGGGCCTTCGGGAGCTGTTTTGGGCCGTTTTGAAGCCCCCTGGGAGAGATTCAAAAATAATGCTGGTTCGGAATCCCATCCGGAGCCGATTTTTTGAGGACGTCTCGAGCGAAACGGCCATGTTTCTGGAATCCGCCAACGAGGTCCCCGATGGATCTGGTACCCCGTCTCGGCGCCATCTTGGGCCGTCTTGGGGATTTCTTTGGCCGTTTGGAGGCCTCCTGGGGCGCTCCCAGGAGTCGTCATCGTCGTCGTCGACGTCGTCGTCGTCGTCTTCGTCGTCTTCGTCGTTCGTCTTTCGTCTTTCGTCGTTCGTCGTTCGTCGTTCGTCGTTCGTCGTCGTCATCGCACGTGAGCCGCCGTTGCCCGAGAGAGCCCCAAGACGTTCCCAGAGCTCTCGAAGACGGCCCAAGAGGCCCTTCAAAGAACCCCAAGAACGGCGATATTATTTCGATGCCCCCCCTGAAATAACACAGGCCTCGTGGGTGCCGTGTTCGAGGCTCTTGGGGCCTTTTTGGGGCCTCTCGGGGGCCAACTTAGGCCGTCTTGGGGGCCTCTTTTGGGCCTCTGGGGGCCTCTGGGGGGCCTCTTGGGGAGGAAGGCTTGAATTGTCGGTTCGTGATCCCCCTCTTGGGCCCTTCTTGGGGCCGTCTTGGGGCCGTCTTGGGCCGTCTTGGGCGCCTCTTGTGCCGTCTTGGGGCCCTCTTGGGCTGTCTTGGGGCCCTCCTCGGGGCTTCTTGGGCCATCTTTGGGCAGCCTTGGGGGCCAGGCGAGAAACCCCAAAACAGCCCAAAACACATTAGAAAACCACTGACGTTTGCTTCGCGGGGCCCTCTTGGGAGGGCTCTTGGGGCCCTCTGGGGCATATGGAAAGCTTCTCGGGCTGTCTTGGATCGCTTTGGGGCCGTCTTGGAGCCCTTTTGGGCCTCCCTTGCTTGGGTCGTCTGGGGAGTGCTTGCGGTGATCTTTCGCCATCTTGGAGGCCTCTTGGGCCGTCTTGGGCCCGAAACCCGGAATCCGCCAACGGGGTTCGGGATGGACCCTGTACCCTAAGTTAGAGGAAATTGAGAAACCCCAGAACCAACGGTGCACGCTGGAGGCGCTTCCCGTCATCTTCCGATCTGGCGTGTGAGTTTCTGAGGGCGTGGACTTGAGCTCGCTCAAGCTTCGCCCTGTAAGGGGGGAGGGGCGGACGCCATTCCCGACGCCATTCAGTGCTCGGGAGCCGGGGGGGGATTCGCTCTGCAGGGGGGGAGGGGGGGGGACGCCATTCCCGATGCCATTCAGTGCTCGGGAGCGGGGCGGGCGATCTCGCCCTGCAAGGGGGCGGGGGGGGATGGGACGCGGGGGTTCGCTCTGCAAGGGGGGGGGCGAGCAGGCTCAAGAGGCGCCCACGAGGCGCCCAAGAAGGCTCCAAGACGGCCAAAGAAGAGTTCACGACGGCCCAAGAGGTCCCCAAGAAGCCCCCAGAGGCCCCCAAGAGGCCTCAAGAGTCTCCAACTGGCCCCCAAGAGGCCCGCAATAGGGTCCCGAAAGACCCCCAAGGAACTCAAGAACTGCCTCCAAAACGCCCCCCAAGAGGCCTCCAGATGCCTGAAAGACGCCCCAAAAGAAGGCAAACGACTGACTCCAAAACCATCCCAAACGCTGACGTTTGAACAACCATGTGGCAAAATAATGTGATCTTCAATAATTTCACTTATTCTGACGTCTTGGGGGTCCTTCAAGAGCGCCCCCCAAAGATGGCGTGCAAGAGCTATTTCAGCATTAAGGTTTTGAATGGTGACTCGCGCGAGAGCGTCATTTTCGAAGACCCAAAGGTTTCGCAACCGATTTTCCATATGTTCATATTATGAGAGTGTCTCGAACGAGGGCTGTATCTTCAGCATGCACGGTCATCCATTCCCATCAGCATCGGGAGCGCTCCCCACTACGATAAGCACAACGGTTACCAGAAGGGGGATCAACTATGATGATTATTCAGTGATGAAAATACAACAACAACAATATAAACAACAACAACAACAACAACAACAACAACAACATGAACAACAACAGCGACAACAACAACACTTATAACAGTGGCAGCAACAACAACGACAACCACAACAATAACAACAACAACAACAACAACAACAACAACAACAACAACAACAACAACAACAACAACAACACAAATACCAACGCCACAACAGCCAACAACAACACTAATAATAATAATAATAATACAAATAATAAGCACGACATCGACGACAACAATGGCAATAACAACCATGCTGCTAAGACTGATCGCTCCAATCTGCTCAAGTGCCACTCGGCACGTATATCCCAGACCCTCAATACCCGCCCTCCTCGTCTTCGATGGTGCCCCCTTTGGGGTATATCTCTCTTACCTGCAATGTGTATTTCGTGCAGCCCTTAAAACAAGGGAATAGAGGGCGGATGGGAGGAAGGGACAATGGGGAGGGAGGAGGATGGAACACGAGAGAGAGAGAGAGTAGCAGGAGGGGGCTAGGAGCAGAAAACACGTGGCAGAACCAGACGGGCAGATCGGGAGGGTAGACCCTACCAGGCGGGTCGGGAAGGAGGGCCCAGGCGGTCAGGTCGAGCAGGCGGGTTGCTCAAGCGTACGTCCTGCATGAATCGCGAGGAAGTCTCGAGCGACAGCTCGATTCCCAAATCAATCGTGAGGAAATCCACAGCGAGAGCGTGACTCCTGAATGTCGAGGACGCGGCGCCTGAATAAATCTTAAGGAAGTCCCACGCGAGAGCGCGATTTCTGTATACAGTGTGAGGAAGTCCCGCGAGAGAGCGCGATTTGGGAATAACTCGTGGGGAAGTATCAAGCGGGAGCATGGGGTATTGCTGTTGTAAACGAAGGCCAAAGACATAGTTTGGTGATAAGTGTCTTTCATGTTGCCCGTGTGTCTTTCATGTTGTATACACCAACCTTCGATACCCGCCCACTTCGTCTTCGATCGCGCCCCCTTTGGGGGGGGAGATCTTCCTTGTCGGCCACTGGCCGAATGGCGAGGACATCTCGAGCGAGAGCGCCGTTCCTGAGTTCGGAGGCCTCTCTAGCCATGGCCGTTCGGAGAAAACCGTGAGGAAGGATCAAGCGGGAGCCCTTGTCATCGTGGCTGGACCTCCACCAACTCGACTGAATCATCAGGGGGTATCCAGCGAGAGCGCCGTTCCTGAATTCGGGGGCCTCTCTGGCCAGGGCCTTCTGGAGAGAGCCGTGAGGAAACACCGAGCGGGAGCCCCTGTCGTCCCAGTTGGACCTCTACCAGTTCGGGGGGGGGCCTCTTTCCTGCTTAGGGGCTCTCGGAGCAAATCGTGAGGAAGTATGGAACGGGAGCCCTTGTCGCGACGGCTGGGCCTCCGCCACCTTGGCTGAGTTTCGAGGAAGTCTCCAGCGAGAGCGCCGTTCCTGAAGTCGAGGGCCTCTTCTGGCCAGGGGCTTGAGAAATCCATGTCGACAAGTATCGAACGGGAACCCTTGTCGCCGTGTCTGGGCCTGCACTAACCTTCTTGGATTACGAGAAAGTCTCGAGTGACAGCACCGTTCCTGAGTTCGGGGGCCTCGCTGGCCAGGGCCTCCGGGAGTACATCGTGAGGAAGTATCGAACGAGAGCCCTTGCCGTCACAGTTGGGCCTCCACAACAAATTTGACCGAATCATGGGAAAGCATCTAGCGAGAGCGCCGTTCCTGGGTTCGGGTGCCTTCCTGGCCAGAGATTCTCGGAAGTACCGAGCAGGAGCGCTTGTCGCCGTGGCTGGGTCTCCGCCAACTTGACTGAATTGCGAGGAAATCTCATGCGAGAGCGCCGTCCCCGAGTTCGGAGGCCTCTCTGGCCAGGGTGTCTCGGGGCGAACTGTGAAAAATATCGAACGAGAGTCGTTGTCGTCGCAGCTGGGCCTTAAAGGGCACTCATTTACAATCAAGCCCGCGCTCGAGCGGGAGTCTCGTTTTCAGAGGAATTGCAGCCGGCGTCGGGGCGAGAGCTCGCAGAACCCTTTCCAGAGATCAACAATACTTTCTCAAGAAATGAACAGTCAACAACATCATCGCCACCACCACCACCACCACCACCACCATCATCATCATCATCATCATCATCATCATCATCATCATCATCATCATCATCATCATCATAATCAGCATCATCATCAGCATCATCATCATCAACATCATCATCATTCTCATTACGGTGGTTTCGTGCGTCGGCGCGCACACAGATTTGTGACACCGCGCTGATCGTTCAACCTTGAACCGATCGCGGCCCCGATCGTTACAGGTTGAATTCAGTCGGCTCCAATGGCGTTACGGAATCCATCGGTGCTTCCGCGTCGCAGAATTCAACTTTGAACGCATTCGCCAGCGTCGCTGGCGCGCCAATGCCGCACGAACCCACCGCAGCATCATCATCATCGTCATCATCATCATCATCATCATCATCAGCAGCAGCATCATCAACATCATCGTCGTCATCATCATCAGCATCATCATCAACATCATCATCGTCGCCCATGATCGTATGAGTCATCGTCGTATATATCATCGCCACCAGCACCACCACGATTACTATCGTCATCGCCACCACCGTCAACATCATCATCATCATCATCATCATCATCATCATCATCATCATCATGATCACCATCACCATCACGATCATTATCACCAGCATCATCATCACCATCATCATCATCATCATTATCATCATCATCATCATCATCATCATCATCATCATCATCATCATCATCATCATCATCATCATCATCGTCGTCGTCATCATCGTCATCGCCACCACCATCAGCGCGCCGCCTCCTCCTCCAACTCAAAATCGCACTCCCCACCATCACCACCACAATTACCATCACCACCACAACCGTGACCATCATCAACAGCAACATCACCACCACCAGCATCATCACCATCATCATCAGCATCGTCGCCAATACCATCAGCATCGTCACCATCATCAGCATCATCATCAAACCATCATCATCACCATCATCATCATAGTTATTGCCGTCAGCAGCAACATCGTCAACATCGTCAATCATCATCATATCATCATCATCATCATCATCATCATCATCATCATCATCATCATCATCATCGCCATCAGCACCATCATGATGGTCGTCGTCGTCATCGTCGTCGCCACCGCCGTCCTCGTCGTTGGGTCCATCGGCACAAGGCGGTCCATGAACGCGCGCGCGCGCTGCACCTGTGATCCTCGACAGCCCATCTTCGTCTCCACCCTCATTGTCTTCCTTCCGTCTTCCTCCTCGTCTTTCTGCGAGCACCTTGCGACTAAGCCCCAAGCTTACCCGTTGCGCGAATCTCATTGTCGGCAATCGGGCTACCACTTGCTGGCATGAGCTGGTTTCGCCGGCGCTGGTTTCGCCGCCGCTGGTTTCCCCAGCGGCTGGTTTCGTCGGCGGCTGGTTTCGTCGGAGCTGGTTTCGCCGGCGCTGGTTTCGCCCCACTGGTTTCGCCGACGGCTGGTTTCGCCGGCGCTGGTTTCGCCGGCGCTAGTTTCGCCAGCGCTGGTTTTGCCGACGCCGTGTTCGCCGTCGTCGTCGCCGTCGGCGTCGCCGTCGCAGCCGTCGTCGTCGTCGTCGTCGTCGTCATCGTCCTCGTCGTCGTCGCCGTCGTCGTCGTCGTCGTCGTCGTCGTCGTCGTCGTCGTCGCAGTCGCAGTCGTCGTCGTCGTCGTCGTCGTCGTCGTCGTCGTCGTCGTCGTCGTCGTCGTCGTCGTCGTCGTCGTCGTCGTCGTCGTCGTCGTCGTCGGCGTCGGCGTCGGGCGTCGGACCCGAGCGGGCGGGTCGGGTCGGGCGGGCGGACCATAGAGGGCGAGTCGGTTCGGGTCGGGCGGGCAGACACTAACGGGCGGGTCGGGTCGGGCGGGCGGGACATTAAAGTGTGGGGCGCGCTCGACCGAGCACGCGCGAACCCTAACGGGCGGGTCGGGTCGGGCGGGCGGACCTTAGCTGGCGGGTCGGATCGGGCAGTTTCGCCGACGGCAGCTGGTTTCGCCGACGGAAGCTGGCTTCGCCGACGGCAGCTTGGGCGAAACCAGCCGGGCGAAACCAGCCGTCGGCGAAACCAGCGGTTGCCCCACGTCCCCTGACCTCGGCCGTGGCGAAGTGCGGACCGCCGTTTGTCCCTCAATCCTGGTCCAGCACCTTCCTCGCATTCGCCCTCTTGCCCCTCGGCCCGCCTCACCCCTTTTCTCCTCCTCATACTGATACTGCTGCTGGTCCCGCTCCTGCTCGTGTTCCTCCACCGCCCCCTCCTTGCTCATTGAACAAGCTGTTGGGCGGACAAGTACCCGTAGCGTCAGCAGCGCCTGTTCAAGCAGGCGCGCAAGACAGACGCCTCGAGCTCGGTCTCGAACACGGGCGAAGCAGGCAGGCAACCGAGGGGGCTAGCGCGCCCGCGGAACACGGAGCCGCCAAGGATCTAAGGCCAGTTACGGACAGCTCGATGAGCACGCGATCGACCTAGCTCGAAACCCCAATGAGGAATACGAAGATCCTCACGCATGCACCCCCACCACCCGCCGCCCCTCTAGACGCTGACCGTGCGCGGCCCACGGCGGGCGCCTAGCAGAAGAGCTCGGCAGACAGAGCGACATCTTCCGCCGAACCCCCTCCGGGGAGGCCCGAGGCTGAAGTAGAGGAGCGCTACGCTGGCAATCATCGCCAGCGGCGACTAGCCCACAAGGACGTGCATATCCCCCAATCCTCCATCATGCCCAAGCCCCCCTCCAAACCCACCACCATCACCAATGCACGTTCGAAGGACCAGCCACCGGCGCCAAGCTGCACTGAACTAGCGGCGCCCAGCCCATGCCACAAGCGTTTTCTCCGACATGAGTAAAGAGATCGGAATGGGAGGCCACGAGCACACTCCGAGAGACGCCTATGTCGACCATGGGAGGCTGGCCGAACCCACAAGATCAGCCACGGTCACACTCATGCACTCACTTTCGACGTCTAGTTTGGAAGTGGCGACGACGAAAGAGCTCACTGCTCCCTAAGCACGCCGGCAGCAATAGTGACAAAGAGGAAGAGCAAGGATATCAACAGCAAGCGGCACCATGCTGCGGCTCGGCCACTGCTGTCGACCAATACACCCAGATCAGCGCGCATTCAAATAAACAGATTTCGTCGTAACGCTCCTCCTCCTCCTGCGGCTCCTCCTCCTCCTCCTCTTCTACCGCCTCCTCCACCATGACAGGCACATGTCCTAAGAAGACGAAAAATAAGAGCTGGAGGCAGCACTGAACTGGCAGGCTCACTGTCTCACGATGCTTGTTCGCTCAAATCCACGCCGAAGCCGTGCTTGAGACTGTACAGCCGCTTCACGGTTGCAAGCATCCTCTCCGAGATGGCCATCCTGAAATCGCCAATACACTGCTCGTCGCCGCCCTGAGCTCCCAATCAAATGGTGTCAACCGAACCTGTGGACAAACTCCCGTCTTCGTCCCCCCACCCTCCGCCGTCCTCAACCTCTACGTGACGCGCGCCGTGGGATCCAGGCACTCCAGGTCAAACTGCTTGGAGCTCGCCGTGAGGACAACGAGCAGATTCGACACGGCCGAGGCGTAAGCGAAGGCGAACGAATTGGCCAGAGCTGGCCCCAGCACGCCAAGCACAGAGGCGTAGCCAAGCCTCGGGAAGGGAACCACGATCGCCTCCAGCCACATCGCCTCCAGCAGCACAAGCATGCGTTCCAGCAGCACGATCGCCTCCAGCAGCACGATCGGGTCCAGCAGCGCCCTCGCCTCCAGCGCGATCGGACCCCCCATCCTGAAGCGGAAGGTCAACGTCTCCTGCGCCTCCACGCATTTCCAGAGTCGGAGCAACATCGGCTTCACACAGCAACTGCCCCCCGGCGCCTCGAGGCTCGCCTCCCGAAGAACCAACGGCAGCAGCATCTCCAGTCGGCTTCCTGTCATCCACGCCCTCGGTCTCCCTCCCCATGCCCTCGGGCGCCTCCTTGCTCTCCTTGGTCTCAGACTGTTCCTCCTCATCCGTATCATCGGGGTCCGTGTCGTGAGGGGAACTAGGAACGTGGTCACCATCCCCAGTCAGAGGCTCACGACAAACCTCACGAGGAACGTGGGCACCAGAACGAGGGCACAATCGCCAGGAACGTGGTCACCATCGCCAGAAAATTGGGCACCACCACCAGGAACGTGAACACCAGGAGCGTGGTCGCCATCACCATCACCAGGAAGATAATCACTCACCTCATCGATGCTCAGCCGCGTGAGCGCAAATTCAAAGCCTGGAGAGCCCACCGTGCCCTCGATGAGCACGCCAATGGGACTGTGGTCAGGTCATCCGAGGGGCCACTACCTCGGACACCTCGAACTTCTCATCGGGCTACGCGGCGTCGCCCTTCCAGCAGCCTGGTGGCATGAGGCCAGGTGGCACCGGGGGGCAACCGCGGTTCTCGTTGCACAAAGGAAGCACAGATAGCTTCACGGATAGCTGCTCGCCCATTGCGAAGACATCTCCGCACTGAAGAGGTACGGGAAGAATATGACGGGAGTCAGCCGGCCTCGGTCACCATGGCAGTGGCGTCCAAGGAAGACGAAGCCGAAGCCGAAGGGGACGAGGCAGCCGCACCTGCGGCCGCAGGCGCACGCCTCGCTGACCCCCAGCCTCGCGGGGCAGCCCGATGGCGCGGCGCAGCGCCGCGCGCGCCCCCGCCGCGGGCGGCCCCCCACCCGCGTACGAGAGGTCAGGGCTCCTCCTCCTCCTCCTCCTCCTCCTCCTCCTCCTCCTCCTCCTTATCATCAGCATTATCATCGTCGTCATCACCAACAACAACAGCAACAGCAACAGCAACAGCAACATCATCATCATCATGATCATCATCATCATCATCATCATCATCATCATCATCATCATCATCATCATCATCATCATCAGCATCATCATCATAATCAGCATCATCATCACAATCATCATCATCATCATCATCATCATCATCATCAGCATCATCATCAGCAGCAGCATCATCATAAACATCACCATCATCATCATCATCAGCAGCAGCAGCAGCATCAGCATCAGCATCAGCATCATCGGTATCATCATCAGATTCCTTTTCTTTATCCTCCTTCACCTCCTCCTCATCATCATATTTGTCCTCCTCTGCCTGTTGTTCCTCATTTCTATCAGGAGCGTCCGAGTGCCCATCACTATCACCTGTCATCCATCTCATCATCATATCCATTCCCCTCATCCTCCATCTAATTTTCCCTGCTCCTCCTCGTCGTCTTTACTCTCGCTCCTCCTCATCATCACCATCCCCGCCCCTCCCCCTCCTCATCCTGCATCCCTCTGCCCACCCACCCTCCCATGGCACCGAGAACACGAGCGGGGCCAGAGCGGGCCCGGCGCAGCGGAACGCCTGCCAGGAGAGCGGGGAAGGGGGAGAGAGGGGGGGGAAGGGGGGAGGGGAAGCAAGAAGGAGCGGGGTGCTAAAGGCCCAGCGTTGGCTGCGTCCGCAAGGCCGCAGTCTGCGAACAGGAGAGGAGATGGGCACCGACGACCGAGGAACCTAGCGAAGGGCCACGGAAATCAGGAGCACACCACGGAAGGGGCGAGCAAGATCGGGGCGGAATGGAAGGGGGAGGAAGGGTGCAGGATTGGGACGACGAGGATGAACGAGCAGGAGAAGGAGGAGAAGGAAAGGAGGAGGAAGAGGACGACGACGACGAGGAGGACGTGAAAAACCAACAACGATGAAGCTGAAGACGACGACGACGATGACGATAACGACGATGATGCGAACGGATGCTACAAACACGGGGGAAAAGGCTAGTAGCGGCAGTGGCAGGAAGAGAAAATACAATACATTGCGTGCCTGCGTGAGCCCCGAACTAATAAGTTCTTGCACTGCGGAGGCGAAGTGCACGTTATGCGGTGTTATATCTCTAACGCAAGTGAGAAAACTGGTGCAACGCAGATGCGTGACCCGCGCATGCCTGCGCGCGCATCGGCCAGCCAGGTTGGCGCGACCGACGCGAATGCGGTGGCGCTGAACGGTCAGCACACCCCAACGCGCACTTCAGTGCGAGTCGGCGACCTGGGCGGGCGAAGTATCATGGCAAAGTCGACAACGGTCGACACGATGATGATAGTAGCGATGCTGGTGGCGATGCTGACAGCGACGACGGGGCAGCCAGTGACGGCGCCGATTCTGATAACGCCGACGACGATGACGGCGTTTTCGCGTCGGTGATGAAAGTTTTGGAAGGAGTTCGACATGCATGCGCGGCAGACGCGCGACAGTGGCCCGCATGGTGTTATTTGACGCGGATCGTGCCACCCCAGCACGCGCGCAAGGGCGCGCGAACGATTTCGACATGCGGGCGCGAAGCCTGTTTTGTAGCATGGTGTGAAAATGTTGAATGCCGACGGTTTTTTTGAATTCGCAAGAGCGCGAGTGCAAGTCTGTGTTTAAAATCCGTGTGGCGAAACCATGTATGTAGTGTTGGCACTCGATTTTAAAACCCTTACGAAACCGACGGTTTGTGAAGGATTTCGGTATGTGCGCGTGTGCATGTCGTCATCTCCGCTGCACAGGATTATTGGAAATTTCTAAATCGTGATCAACGAGTGCGCGCGCAGTGTATTTTTTGCAAGGGATGGCGGGGGGACAGATAAAGGCTTACCTGGGATGGTACGAAGTCATATTTAACGTGGACGATGGGGCAGAATCATATGCAAATTGAAGTACGGAAAGGAGGATCGATAATTCCAGGGGTGGTTGAGTCAGGTCTCTTTTAATAAAGGAGAACAGAGATGGAGCGCAATAGATGTTGTGCATTCTGTGTGGTGCGATTTGTGTGGTGCAGACTATGTGATGCAACCTACGTGGTGCAGCCTACGAGTGTTCACAAATGAACTGTCAGCTCCATTGCTCGTGCAAACACCCCACCTTCCCACCTGCAAAGTGTTTTGCGCAACCCATGCGGTTGCGATTGTGGTGACTCCTTGGCACTGGCTGGCGCATATCTGCGGCTGCGCTAGCGCGCGCTAGTTTGCGCGCAGAACGGCTAGCTTGTTTGGCACAACCTGTGCGGCCGCGATGGCACTTACCGATTGCAGTTTCCCAGCGCGTCTCAAAGGCCGCGCTGGCGCGCGGGCACTTCAATGCGGGTCGGTGACTCGCGTGGGCGCAGTATCATGATGACGTCGACAACGACGGCAGATGATAGTAGCGATGATTGTGGCGGTGATGACGATGACAACAGCAAGGCCAATGGAGGCGACGACGTTGGCAACAGCAATGGCAATAATGATGTCCATGTGTCGGTGAAGGAAGTGCTTGAGTGATGATGGCGACAATGGCGGCGATTGTCGGCGCCGCTGACGTGATACGACGGCGCGCTGATGAGGGTGATGTTGAGGAAGTGCGCGCGCGGAAATTCAACAAAAACTTGCATGCTTGCGATTGAGCACCAAGTTGTTTTAAGTATGTGTTTGAAGAATTATAGATTGCAGCGCTTCGAAATCCAAGACTGGGAAGGATTTCGACACGCGCGTGTGGCGGCGCGTGCGTGCGGACGCATGATATTATTTGATACGGATTCGTGCACTGGGCGCATGCTGGATCAACGCGGACGCACCGCATGGCGAGATGAGGATGCGGCTTCTGGACGAAATTGGACAAAACACACATGGTTTCCTTTGATTTCAGCGAATGCGCGCGGGAAGACTATCTGCAAGATTTGCGATGGAAAGACAAAAATTGCTCCAAATGCGTGCATGCTAGACTGCCTGTAACACTGGCGTGCTTGTCATGCGTTCGACATATGCGCGCGCGAGTGGACTATGTGCTCTGTTGGATAAAGGGACAATTCAACAATTATCTTGGCGATCGTATTTTTGTTGGCAGGGATGAGGAGGGGTCGATAATGGTGGGTGGCCCTGGAAGGGTATAATTCAATTGGAAAACGAACGACGAAACAGAATCCTATGTAATTTGCAGTGTCCCAGGGGGCGCCGATAAGTCCGGAACGGGGAGGGTGGTAGAGTCTACACATCTCTTGGAAGGAAAAACTACGGGGTGCAAGCCACGTGGTGCGACTGCGGGGTGCAGCCTCCTGGCGGCGACGAAGCCACTGGCCGAAACCTAGGCAAACCCAGCCAACGCACGAGTCGGCGACGAGCGCAGCGAGCGCCCCCCACAGGCGGCGGCGAGGCGAGGGAGCGACGAGCGGCAGGCCCAGCCAGCGCGCGAGACGGCGACGGGGCGCCCGCGGGCATGGGGCGAAAACCTGGCAGACCCGGCTGGCGCACGAAGCGGCGACTACAGTTAACCCGTATCATAAGGACGCACGATGAGGATGCAGGGGCCTTGGGAGGCCATGTCGACAGGGTGCGAGCGAGGCCTGGCCGGCGAAAGCGGCCAAGGATGTCCCGAGTAGGAAGGATGCAAGGGTGACCTCGGAAGATCGCTCCTCCTGGCTATGCGGGTTGACTGTAGGCGGAGATGCGCTGGCACTGGCCGAAGCCCTGGCCAACCCAGGCGATTACTCAGGAACAAAACTTACTGCGAGCACTGCGTGGGGAAAGTGGGGATCAAAGGCCACGAGGGCACACTCGACCTCGCCCACACCATTGCTCTGGCGGGGATGCATGCCGTCGGAAAGCAGGTGCGAACGTTGCCGTTGAATGTCTGAGTTGGGTTTGCGTGTACAGCGTTGGCCAAGTTGACCGTTGGAGTAGACGAATGAGCACTGCACTGACGGCATGGCATCGCGTCTTCCCCCTCACGCTCCTCGTCTTGGCGGCGAGCGAGGGGGGGAAGTGAGAAGGAGAAGACCTTCTCAGAAGGCGGCGGGACTCCTCAGAAGCCCTCGCACCTTCTGAGAAGCTTTCTGCGTCTGCGGGGAAGGCTTAGAAAACTTCTCAGAAGGCCAGGGGACTTCTGAGCCTTCTGAGAAGGCACGACCCTTCTCACTTCCCCCCCTCGCTCGCTGCCGATCCTCCTCGTCTCCTCCTCCTCCTCCTCCTCCTCCTCCTCCTCCTCCTCCTCCTTCCCCTACTCTTTCTCCTCCTCTCCTCCTCGTCCGCTTCCCCCGTCCCCTCTTCCTCTTTCGCCCCCCCTCCTCCCCCTTCTCTCTCCTTCCTCCTCCTCCTCCTCCTCCTCCTCCTCCTGCTCATCATCATCATCATCATCATCATCATCATCATCATCATCATCATCATCATCATCATCATCATCATCATCCACCTCCTCCTCCTCCTCCTCCTCCTCCTCCTCCTCCTACTATTCCTCCTGAGAGTCACGTGGAAGCAAACGGGTCAGTTTCTTGAGTCCTACCCCGAAAGTCTGAGCAGACAAACAGTGATCACGGCAACTACAATTTACCCTCGGTAGAACACTCTGCGCTTCTGTGAAACGGCCAGCACACGCGAATGTGCAGAAGCCTACGTCAAAGCCTGCGTCAAACAAGCTTGGGGCCCGGGGTGGGATGAGGCCGTAATCGGGGAGGTTCGTGAAGGTCAAAGCCCGACCTGCCCCCAGATCGCGTCGCAATGTGCCAAATCGGAAATTGGGGGGGTGCGAGACCGAAGCGAAACGAAGCCCAACGACCAGGAGATCGGTTTCGGTGTCTGCTCGTGTGGGCGAAGCGAAGCTGCGCAAGTTCCTGCTCTAGCTGGACCAAGGTTGCACCAGAATGAAGCAGGGTCCGGCCACTGGCGCGTGCCAAAAGTTGTTGCGCGGTTGTCCCATGGTTGTCCCGTGTCCCGTTGTTCTCCCGTGGTCGTTCCGTGGCTGCTTTGTGGCTGTCCGCGGTTATCCTGTGGTTTTCCCGTGATTGTGCAGTGGTTCTCCCGTGGTTCTCCCGTGGTTCCCCAATGGTTGCCCCGTGGTTGTCCTGTAGTTGCTTGTTCCGTGGTTGTTCCGTGGTTGTCCCGTGGTCGTCGCGCGACTGTCCAGCAGTTGTTCCCCGGCTGTCTCGCGGTTGTCCCGCAGTTTGTCCGTAGTTGTCCTGGGGGTGTCCCGTGGTTGTCCCGTCCCGTGGTCGCCCCGCCTGTAGGTAGATAGATAGATACACAGGTAAGAAGGTCGGCAGTGAAACCGACAGATAAATAGATAACGAGACTGGTAGATCGAATGATCGTGATATAAATGGACCGTGAGACCGTTAGATAGTGAGATCGGCAGATGAATATCATGAGATCGATGTATAAGAGATGTCCCTGGATGTCCCATGATTTCCCCGCGGTTGTCCTGCAATTGCCCAGTGAGTGTCCCGCAATGGTCCCGCGGTTGTCCCGCGGTTGTCCACGGTTGAACCGTGTTTGTCCCGTCGTTCCCCCGTGGTTGTCCCGTGATTGTCCCGAGGCTGTCCCGCTTACGTAAATAGATAGACCATGAAACAGCTACATATACATGTATTATGCATACAAGTATGTACAGATCTAAAACGACTAGTGAGGTCGATCGATGGAGAGATAGTGAGATCGAGAGGTGGCGAGGTCCATGGATACCTTGGTAGGAAGATCGAGTGATAGATAGCATGCAACGATCGATGGGGAGATAAAAATCACTGTACTGCTAAATCGTGAATCAGATCAGACGCCGATCGCAAACGCAAAGCTGCACCCACCGACCCACCCACCCCACCCAACATCTCTATCACCCGAAAGGTGGTCCTACAGCTAAGGTTCCAGCCGGCAACGTATATGTCAAGGGCCAAGGGGGTTGCTACACAGAAGCGGGTGGATCAGGCACATACAGCTAGGACTGCACACGCGCACTCAAGCTGTGCAAGGCGGTGGGAGAGCAGATAGGGATCGCGGGGGCCGACTTGGCGGCGTGGGACACCGAGAGCATCACGCGCCGCAGACTGTTGGGGCTCTCTTGGGGCCATGTCTAGGGAAACGAAGAATGCCATAAACATAAAAACGCAGAGGTCTGCGCGGATTTCTCGGATCGGCGCTGGACCCCCCTCCTCGGCGCGCGGAGCGCGCCAGAGGCGGCGCCGGAGGCGTCGCCAGGGGGGTCCAGCGCGGATCAAAGAAATCCGCGCGGACCTCCGAGTTTTTATGTTTGTATCATCTTCGTTCCCCTAGTGTCGAGGCTGCTGTGGGCCTGCAGGGGCTGGGTTGGAGGGCCTGCAGGGGCTGTCTGGGAACGTCTTCGGGCCCTTCCGAGGGGGGGGGTCTTGGGCCGCCGTGGAGCCGTCCGTATCTCGGCCCCCCATCTTGGGGGCACGGGGGGCCGTCTCGGGAACTCGCGGGGGCCCCGTGGGCACTCTTGGAACCATCCGGGGCCTGTCTGGGAGCCGTCTTGAGCTGGAGAGAAGAGAACATCAAAACGCGCATCGTACACCAGGAACTTAAACTATGTTGAAGTGTCAGGGGCGCACCGTGACATACCTTGGGGCCTCTTGGGGCAAATTTGGAGCCCGATGGGATGCCGTCGCGACAATATGAAGGCCCTTTGAGATCTTCCGTTACAGTCCAGAAGGGCGACCTGAGAGGTGTTCGGAAAGCTTCCGATGGAGGGGGAGGACGGGGGGGGGGGAGACACGGTCGGTCGGAGGGTCGGACGGTCGGAGTAGTCGCTCCCCCTCCGACTCATCATCGTCCTCCTCCTCCTCCTCTCCTCCTCTTCCTCCCCCTCCCTCTCCTCTTCCTCCTCCTCCTCCTCCTCCTCCTCCTCCTCCTCCTCCTCCTCCTCCTCCTCCTCCTCCTCCTCCCTCCTCCTCCTCTCCTCCTCCTCCTCCTCCTCCTCCTCCTCCTCCTCCTCCTCCTCCTCCTCCTCCTCCTCCTCCCTCCTCCTCCTCCTCTCTCCTCCTCCTCCTCCTCCTCTCCTCCTCCTCCTCCTCCTCCTCCTCCTCCTCCTCCTCCTCCCCCTCCTCCTCCACCTCCCCTCCTCCTCCTCCTCCTCCTCCTCCTCCTCCTCCTCCTCCCCTCCTCCTCCTCCTCCTCCTCTCTCCTCCCCTCCTCCTCCTCCACTCTCCTCCTCCTCCTCCTCCTCCTCCTCCTCCTCCCTCCTCCTCCTCCTCCTCCTCCTCCTCCTCCTCCTCCTCCTCCTCCTCCGCCTCCTCCTCCTCCACCTCCCCTCCTCCTCCTCCTCCTCCTCCTCCTCCTCTCCTCCTCCTCCTCCTCCTCCTCCTCCTCCTCTCCTCCTCCCCTCCTCCTCCTCCTCCTCCTCCTCCTCCTCCTCTCTCCTCTCCTCCTCCTCCTCCTCCTCCTCCTCCTCCTCCTCGCTCCTCCTACCTCCTCCTCCTCACTCCTCCCTCCTCCTCCTCCTCCTCCTCCTCCTCCTCCCCTCCTCCACCTCCTCCTCCTCCTTCCTCCTCCTCCTCCTCCTTCCTCCTCCTCCTCTACTCCTCCTCCTCCTCCTCCTCCTCCTCCTCCTCCTCCTCCTCCTCCTCCTCCTCCTCCTCCTCCTCCTCCTCCTGGGGAAATCATGCTGGCAGGCATGATGGTACCCGTTCCATGTCGCAGCAACAGGCGTGTCGCTAGGCGGTCTGGGCGCGTCGCCGGACACTTCATCCTCACAACTTGTGGCTATGAGAAGTCTCGGGATCTCCATATTTACTCTGGGAGTCTGAATAAACCAGGGGGGGGGCCCCCCGACGGGGGTCAACCTCGCCTCGTCGTCGCGCCGCGACGGGGGTCGGAGCGCCTTCGGCGCGCGATGGCTGCCCGCGACGCGGGTCGATGTGGGGCTGTCGGCGGGGGTGACGAACCCCCGACGCTTATTAAGAAACTCGGAGCGCACAGATGAGTGGGAATCGTTGGGGAAATTGTGCTCTCGCCAAACCGCCGCGAACATGTACAAAAGCCATCAGCAAGTAGAGGGACGGGCCTGAGGTCGCATTGTGCACGTGGCTATTGCTGTAGCACCGCGCACATCCGGCGTTGCCAAAGACATGTGGCAACTACCACGATGGAGGCCGAATCCTTTCCAAAATGCTGCTTTCGCTGGGATGATCCCAGGATGGAGGCCTATTATGTTTGATAACCTGGCTGGCCTTGGTACGCTCGTCTTTCGGGGGGGAGCCCTCCCCGAGGGCCTCACGAAGGCCTCTGGAGGAGGAGCTTTAGGACCAGAGGGTGTGTCACAGCATCGTCGATGCATCCTGGAGGTACAGTCGGACGTAGGCCAGACGGAAATCCTCCAAGAACATGAGATCCTCCGCCAGCCGAAACACACAGAGCGCCCAACGGTACTCTCCCCAGGATGCACGAGAATATCCAACAAATACGAAAAACGCTGGGGCACCCTCCCCGAACCGACCTCGACCCTCTACCTCGGCCCGACGGCACTCGGATCTCCACCCCGTCCGATCTCTTCCCTCGACCCTGCTCGCCCTGCCATTTTTCTCCTCCACCTCCTCCCCGCACAGTGGAGGCCAGTCCACAAGAAACCTGCCACAAGAAACTCAAACCCGAGATCCCAGAGCGTCCATCGATTTTTGATGTGGCAACGTCGCGCTTCCCACAGCAAGACCATCAAAACCCAAGAAACCCAAGGCACCCTGGAGGCAAGCAGGGTGTTTCTTGGCATGGGTCCCCAGCGCACTCATCAACATCACCCGTTGCGGGCCCCCCTCCGCCAGCACCTCGGGCTTCCGCTGGCGGCACGGCCCGCGAGGCTGTCGCCCACCTGGGGCGACACAGCCGCATCAAAGAGCACGGCGGTGATCTGGCTCCGCACGAGGAGGAGTCGCAGAGCAGCAACCGCAGGGGAGAAGGAGCAAGGGAAGGAGAGGAAGCGGAGCATGAGAAAAAGAGAGAGAGAGAGACAGTCCGAAGTGATTTTTGTTCACTGGAAGGCCGCGCGGGGCAGTCTCTCACGCCGGAGGTGCGGGCGAGACCGCACGAGCTCGGGCCTGCCATTGTGCGCACGAGCGGGCGTGTGCAGAGTCCGCGGTGAATATTGCGAGACTGAGGGCGTCCGGAGGCACTGCCGTACGGAGGCGAAAAGGGGCGGGGAGGCAAGGAGGAGGAAGAAGGAATAGACGGACTCCAGCGATTCCAGCTAAAAGGGGCGAGCGAGTGCAAGCTCGGCCCTGGCACTGTCAGCTATGGGGCTGGGAAGGACATGCCGAACTTCGGGGCCTTACCTTGAAGCAGCCTGTCAAGGTCGCGTCTGCCAGTTGCAGACGGCTCGGGAGGGCTGGGTGTGCAAGGCTGACCGCAAGACTACCGCATCCTCGACAAAACAAAACACCTTTGAATTCGGCCTGAACGTCAGTCGGATGCGCACGACCAAAAGATGGATGCGCGGTCGGATTTCCCTGGGTCGACCCCGCAGCCGTCGAAGGGCCCAATTCGAGCTCAACAGAGGACTCAAGCACGAGGGCCCCAGGGCACCGCACAGGCCAGCAACTAGCGAGGTCTCCTCGCACAGCAGGAGTCTTACAAAAACAGCGGACACATTTATACAAATCACCAACTCTAGAGACTGAGTAGCCCTGCTCAGTAAACCACTGCTTACGCACATTGACAGAGTTGGGTCGTTTCTGTCGATGGTGTTATCTACCTATTCGGTCCTCGCGAATCCTCGGACACGTCAGGAAAGCACGTCTTGAGACTGCAAGGAGCCTTTTTCACTACCGAGGGACAGTTGTCATCAACATTCTTAATGTCACGATTTGTTCTTCAGAAAGGGCCCCACTTGGCAGCTTCCCCCGCAAAATAAGCAGCAACACCGTTGGCGATGAATCCTTGAAGGATCAGGCGGCGGGCGACAACCTCCTTCCAACTAGTATGATTATTGCACCATTTCACCTCGACGGCCCCTGACCTGCAGCTCAAAACATCGACGCCTGCTGCAAAATGTCCAGCATACAAGAGTGCTGGACCCCGAGGTCATTCCTGCATGGAGCTCGAGCTATGGGGAGGTAATCGGCACACGCGCAGCACCGCGTCGCCCTCGACCGGGCGCAACAAATTGATCAGGGCGTGGAGTTCTGCTATGGAGAAAGCTCTGGTCCTCGCCAGGCATCATGCCAGTCAAGACATCCGAGGCCTGCCGAGAACCTGGGTACAATTGAACCACGGACCAGGAGCACCGCCGCAACCTCCAATCATTGGTACGAGCTCCTCCAGAACCGTCGGTTCAAACAATGCCTCCAGAAACCAGGAGACCTTCCCTCAGAACTTCACGAAACGATCCCCAGGCCCAGACACGAACCTCAGCAGGAGGGAAGACGCCGAGGACCTGTCCAAGTGGGACGAGACCATGGGACCAGAAACATTCAGACTCGGGCACAGCGTTCTGGGAATCCTGATACATGTGTGAGGTGCGATGGAATCATCACCAGTATCAGTCATCTTGACACTCCCAGTGCCACAAAGAAGAGGCGGAGGAAGAGGAGGAGGAGGAGGAGCGCACCTGCCTCGAGGATGAGTTCGTCAGCCACGTAGCACCTGACCTGCCGCAGGGGAGTGCCTGGCCGTTTGCCTGGTACGCGCCTGGGCCAGGCGCACAAAAGACACGGGGCCACTCCTGTCCAGAGCTGGAGCCCCAGATCAGACAGCAAGGAGTGCGGCCGAGGGTGTCGCAGGTGGGGCCTGCGCCTGAAAGGAGGAGGAAGAGAAGGAGAAGGGAGGGGAAGCAGGAGGACAAGGAGGGGAGGGCGCGAGCGACGGGGGGGAGACGGGCGAGGGAAGAAGGCGCGCGCGAGAGGGCGCCTGCTCGGGAGGAGGCGCTGCGCCGCTGCGCCGCTGCGCGCCACTGCGGCGCAGCTGGAGAGGAGCAGAGCAGAGCAGAGCAGAGCGCCGACGGTCGCCCCACAGAGGGGACGGCCCACGAGGGGCGCGGCGGGGGTGCCTCAGCGCCGCAGTTGGAGAGGAGGGGGGGGAAGCGGGGCGGGAGGGGCAGCTTTCTCTGAGAAGGCCTGGTGGGCGGGAGGGAGGGCACGCCTCACAGAAAAGGATTATATCTTATCCTTCGGGGAGGGGGAGGGGGGTGGTGCGCCGGCCCCGGGTTGGCGCAGCTGGAGCATAGGATGCAGTCCACGGCAGGAAGGCGCTGGCTCACCATCGTCCTGCCGTCTGCGCCTTCTGCATACAGGCGAGGGGGAGAGGCGGGGAGCGGCTCTCCGAGAAAGCCCGACGCGGGGGCCCAGCAGTGTAGGGTGAGGGGGAGAAGCACGCCGCGGCGGCTCTCCGAGGGGCCAGCGGGGCGCGGGGGGGGGGAGGAGCGTCCCAGAAGGGGTCGGCCCCGCGCCCTCCATGAGGCAGGGGAGGGGGTCTTCGTGAGGGAGTGCGGCCGGCGGTCGTCGGCGAGGCTCGGCGGCCCGAGGTCCTCCTCCGTCCTGGTCGCCCTTTTCTTCTGCGTCCTCTGCATGCTCCTGCTCTTCCTCGTGCTCGTTACCCCGCCCATCCTCCACCTTCTCCTGATCATGATGTTTCTCCTCCTCCTCCTCCTCCTCCTCCTCCTCCTCCTCCTCCTCCTCCTCCTCCTCCTCCTCCTCCTCCTCCTCATTCGCGGCGCGAAGGCACCCCTCGCCAGCGCCGAGAGCGCGAGGGGTGCGGGAGGCGGGGGCCCGTCTGCTGTCGCGTGGGGCCCCTGGCCCCCAGGGCGGTGCGCCGCACGGCGCTTCCAGTGCGACCCGCACCGCCCTGGGGTTTCGTCGGCCCTGGCTGCCCTATTAGTGGGGGCTGCTGGGGTCCGCTGGGGGGCCCCGCGGCACGGGGCGCCCCCTTTCTGCTGTTTTTCAGCCGAGGGCGGCCCAGGCTCGACGCCTAAGGCTGCCCAGTGTTTGGGCTTCCCTGCGCTCATGGAGTCTGGTTGCGCCAATGCTGCTAATCCTGCTAATCCTCCTCCTCCTCCTCCTCCTCCTCCTATCCTCCTCCTCCTCCTCCTCCTCCTCCTCCTCCTCCTCCTCCTCCTCCTCCTCCTCCTCCTCCTCTTCCTCCTGCTCCTCATCCTCCTCCTCCTCCTCATCCTCCTCCTCCTCATCCTCCTGCTCCGCGTCATCCGTCCTGCACCCCCTCTTCCTCCACGCCCTGCCTCTCATCGTCCTCTTCCTGCACCTGATACGCCTCTTCCTCCTCGCCCTCCTCATCATCGTCCTCGTCATTGCTGAAATCCTCCCACACCTCATCTCTGTATTTCCTTTCCCATGGTCATCATTCACTTGGCCTCCGTCGGCCCCCCTGCTTCTCTGCTTTTCCAACGCTCCCCCATCCATCCCTCCTTTCCCCTCCCCCTCCCCTTCACCACTCTTCTTTCCCTGCCTCGGCTCTCTCTCTCTCTCTCTCTCCTCCTCACTTGCAACCTCTTCCTCACCAATTCGTCACCGTCCTCCCGCCCCTTACCTCTCGTCTCTCCATCCAGCCTAAATTGTTCCAATCCTCTCCGATTATTCCCTGCCGCCATCCGAACCCAATCCTTCTTGCCGTTCCGTCCCCTCCGTCTGCATATCTGTCATCCCACTCCCAGCTTCCTCCGTCCCCCTCACCTCCACGTCCGTCGCTTCACTCCTCTCATGCCCTCACCCTCGTCTCCAACCCCTGCTCACCTCACTTCGAATACCGTGCCGGGACTCGCCTGACCCTATCTGCCAGTGTACCTCGTCACCGTGCGCCGCCCTTGAAACCAATCCCTGCCGCCCTTCCACGACAATCAGGCCGCTCGGGAGAGCAGGGATCTCTGTGACTCGAGAGGGTGCAGCGCGACCCGTCGAATGCGTCGTCGTAGAACACCATCGCCCGACCACGCTGCGGAGAGCATCCGGCCTCGCCGGCGTCGCGCGGAGGCGCGCGGAGGCGCGCTCCCCGGGGGGGCTGGGCGACGGAGCGCCCTCGCCTGAAGACGGGCGGCGCACGCTTGCCCTCCTCCTCCTCCTCCTCCTCCTCCTCCTCCTCCTCCTCCTCCTCATCATCATCATCATCATCATCATCATCATCATCATCATCATCATCATCATCATCATCGTCATCATCATCATCATCGCATCAACATCATCATCGTCGTCGTCGTCGCCGCCGTCTCGTCGTCGTCGTCCCGTCCGTCGGTCGTCATCATCATCATCAATCATCATCATCCTCCTCCTCCTCCCCTCCTCCTCCTCCTCCCTCTTCCTCCTCCCCCTCCTCCTCCTCCCCCTCCTCCTCCTCCTCATCCTCCTCCTCCTCCTCCTCCGCCTCCTCCTCCTCCTCCTCTGCTCGACGGGATCGGCAGGGGCTGCCAGCTGGGCTGGCGGTCGAGAGCTTTTGCTCGGCGTGTCGCCGGCGGCGGCCCCGGCGACACACTGTGCCCTGCGAGCGGATAGCATGTCACTCTGCTCCGCGGGGCGGGAGGCTCGGGAAAGCTCGGGACGCTGAAGCTCGGGAACTGGGAAGGTGGATAGCGCGTCGCGCCCAAGCGTGGTGGGCCAGAACCGGCGGCGCGACACGCCGTCCAAAACTTCGCGACCGTACACCTCGGCCTGCATCGAAAAGGACAGGTACAATAGTGACGGGAGTTGGTCGCAGCCCGGCCGCGAGCGCAGAGCTCGACAGGTACCGCGGGGCACCGTCACGACCCTGGCGTCCTCTCGAGAAGAGGGGGGAGGGGGCAAAGCGACGGGGAAGGAGGGGGAAGAGGAGGAGACGAGGATGAGCGGGATGGTGATGATGATGCGGACTGATGATGATGATGATGATGATGATGATGATGATGATGGTGATGATGATGATGATGATGATGATGCTGATGATGCTGATGCTGCTGATGCTGATGATGCTGATGATGCTGATGATGCTGATGATGCTGATGATGCTGATGATGCTGCTGATGCAGATGATGATACTGATGCTGATGCTGATGCTGCTGCTGCTGATGATGATGATGGTAATGGTGATGGTGATGATGATGATGATGATGGTGATGAAGATGATGTTGATGACGATGATACTGGTGGTAATGATGATGATGATGATGCTGATTCTGATGCTGGTGGTGATGATGCTGATGGTGATGATGATGATGTGATGGTAATGATTACGATACACATGATGATGATGGTTGTGGTGATGGTGATGACGGTGATGATGTTGATGGTGGTGATGATGCTGATGATGATGATGCGGTTACTGTCGCTGCTGCTGTTGGTGATGACAATGATGATGATGATGATGATGATGATGATGATGATGGTGGTGACGACGACGATGATGATGATGGTGATGATGATGATGGTGGTGGGAATGATGATGATGATGGTGATGCTTATGATGAGTGTAGTAGTCATGATGATCACCATGGTGGTGTGGATGATGATGGGGACGGTGGTTAGTATGATGCTGATGTCGTGGTAATGGTCATGATGATGATGATGATGATGATGATGATCGGGTGGTGATGATGATGAAGATGCTGATGATGATGGTGATGATGATAATGATGATGCCGATGATGATGATGACGACGACGATGATTATAATGATGATGCTGATGCTGAAACTGATGCTTGTGATAGTGTTGATGCTGATGCTGATGCTGATGATGCTGCTGATGATGATTTCAGTGCGCCACCGGAGAAGCTCCCAAGAAGAACACCGAGGTGGCTGCTGGGAGAGACGATAGCGGGTAGAGGAGGGGGAAGTCCGCAGACCCTGCGCCATGATCACCCTCCTCTTCCTTGACGGCCTCATCCTCAGCCTCGTGCGCCCATCCTAATCCTCATCCTCATCATGCTTCTCCATGTCCTACTCCTCCTCCACCTCCTCCTACGCAATCGTCATCCTCATCCTACCCGTCCTCGACCTCCCCCTACTCTCCTGCCTCCTCTTCCAGGCAGGAGGAGGGCACGGCCCAGGGGTGGGTCCAGACTGCTGCTCATACATACCGAGCCACTGGAGAAAGCCCGCTCCCCTGACACCGCCTCCAAAAATGAAACTCTCGTCCCCTCTCTCCGCATCTTCCTGAATATCATCCTCCTTCTCCTCTGCCTCCTCCTCCTCCACCTCCTCATTCCCCCTCTCCCCTAATAATCCGCTCCTCATCCTTCTCCTCCTCATCCTTCTCCTCCTCCTACTCCTCCTTATCAGCATCATCATCATCAGCAGCACAACCATCATCATCAGCATCACCATCACCATCACCATCACCATCATCATCATCATCATCATCATCATCATCATCATCATCATCATCATCATCATCATCATCATCATCATCATCCTTATCATCATCATCATCATCATCATCATCATCATCATCATCATCATCATCATCATCATCAGCATCATCATCATCATCATCATCAGCATCGTCATCGTCATCGTCATCGTCATCAGCAGCAGCAGCATCAGCATCATCATCACCCCACCATCATCAGCATCGTCATCAGCAGCAGCGGCCTCACCTCCCGCGTTTCTCCACCTCCTCCTGCTCCTCTGGACCCCGAGGGGAGCATGGAAGTGCGAAAGCAGGGGGAAGGAAGCACAGGATGAAAGAGGAAGAACAAAAGAGAAACCAGGACGAGAAAGAGTGGATGGTAGAGGAGGCAAAAGGAAGTGGGGAATGCGAGCAGCCTGTGCCATCCATAGCCGGGACCCAACCACAAGGGGGAGGTGGGAAAAGTGTGAGTGAGTGCGAGGGGGAGAAGACGGGAAGAAAGAGAGCGAGAGAGAGAGAGAGAGAAAGATAAACAAAAAAAACTGTTGAACGAAGGGGCGAGGAGGTAAGAGGGTGCCGTGGGTGACCCGCGGTGGCAGGGGAGGGGAGATGCGGGCAGGCAGGAAGAGGGGGGGCTGGGAACTGTAACAGCAGGGGCCGCACGGAGGGCTAAAGAGGGCGGTGCGGACCGAGGAGATGAAGGAGGAAGACTGGGAGAGGAGCACGGGGGAGAAGATGAGGAGGAGGAGGACGAGGAGGAGGAGGAGGAGGAGGAGAGAGATGCAGAAGGACAGGGAGGAGAAGGACATGGACGGGGGGAAAGGGGAAAGGACAGGATACGGGATAAGAACGACGATGGGCACGAACGGGACAGGAGCGGAGGAACGGAGATGAACATGGACAGGGAGGTGAAGGACAAGGAAAGGTCGAGGAGACGGGATAGGAACGAAGAAGAGGGAGCATCGCCCGGTGGCTCTCGGGTCGGAACTCCGGCCTCTGGCCGTCGCTCGGGGCGATCCAGACACCCCCTGAAAGCTCTCGGCGAGGCGCAGCTGCTGGAAGGCATCCTGGGGCAAGGGAGCCCCCCCAGAGCCGACGATAACTCCCTCCCCCCTCCGCCTTCGGGAAGAGCAGCAGGGAGCGCAGGACGAGGGCGAAGGACGAGGACGAACAGGGAAGGGAGGAGGAGTAGGCAGAGGAGGACGAAGAGGAGGAGGAGGAGGAGGAGGAGGACGACGACGACGAAGGCGACGACGACAACGAGGACGACGACCACGACGACGACGACGACGACGACGACGACGACGACGACGACGACGACGACGACGAACGACTACGACCGACGACCGACGACCGATGACCGACGACCGACGAGCGACGACCGACGACCGACGACCGACGGCCGACGAGCGACGACCGACGGCGGCGGGGCAGGCAGGGGAGCCCTCCCCGCGCGCGGCGGGCCGCTGTGGCCTCGCCCGCGCCGTCGAGCGGGGGCCAGCACGGGGGCGGCTCGAAGCAGTGGGCCGACAGGAGGGCCTGCACCTTCCCCGGAGGGGAAGAAGGGGGGTCCTCCTCCTCCTCCTCCTCCTCCTCCTCCTCCTCCTCCTCCTCCTCCTCCTCCTCCTCCTCCTCCTCCTCCTCTGCCACCCTCCTGCTTCCGCCCTCCTCCCTCCTCCTCCCCGGAGGGGAGGGGGGGGTCCCCCTCCCTCCGCAGAAGCGGCAGCGACAGCGGCACAATGAGTCCAGCAGTCATGCACTTGAAAGGGTCATGCCCTCCTCCTCCTCTTCCTCCTCCTCCTCCTTCCTCCTCCTTCCTCCTCCTCCATCC
>CAUYUJ010002823.1:80000-82500 GCA_963575745.1 Prorocentrum cordatum | reverse complement strand
TCGGCTTGCTGGGGCCGTGAGGCCCCCGGGCCACGAGCACGCGGCAGACCAAATCTCCCGCGGGGACAACATCGCCACGTCGGGCCTTCGGGGCGCGAGGAGGAGGAGGGCCAGAGGCGGCCCGAGGAGCAGACGTCGGACGCGGCCGGGACGAGGACGCATCCGTTCCAGCGCGTTCTTGACGCTCTCAGGCCGTGCCGGAACGCTCCGAAGTTCTCGCAGGCCTCCCAGGTGGGGTCCGAGTAGATGGGGTCGGAGGATCGCGCCGCATGGCCAATGCATCGCCGATGCGGCTCGATGCGGAGCCCGCCTTTTTTTTCCATGCCGACATCGCCAATGCATCGCCGATGCATCGGCGATGCGGCGCGATCCTCCGATCTCATCTACTCGGACCTCGCCGAGGCGTCCGATGCTTCTCAGGGGCTGCTAAAGGTACCCTTGGCCCAAGGTGCCCCCCGCTTTTCGCTCCATTTTAGAGACCCTGGGCCCCCCTGGGCCTCGTGAGGGGTGCTCTGGCGGCCGTGGGGGCCTCCTTGGACATCCTGGGGCCCCCTGGGCCAGGGGCACTTCTGGCAACACCCGAACATCCTCCAGAGCCGCCGGATCTCAGAGATTTTCGTTTGGTCCTCGCGCGAATTTGGCCTCGTGCCCCGGCCTCGTCCCCGCGAGGAGCGCGCGCGGAGCCTGCTGGCGCGCCCCCTCCCGCGGCCCGGAGAGAGGGCCCCGGCGCCGCCATCCACGACCGCGGCATCGACATAGCCTCCGCCAACGTCACCGGCAACGGGACCGCGGCGCCAGCGCCCAGCGGCACCTCGGAGCACGAAGCGCACGGGGAGGGCGCTAGCACATGGGGGAGGCGGGTCCTGAGGGAAACGCGTTCTTTTTTGTCGTTTTCATTATATATACACATATATATATATATATATATATATATGGCTTTGGTGTTAAAACATGTTTTCCGTCAGCGAAACACACGCATATATACGTAAAGAGGAAGACGTATTACCATTATTATGTGTATCGTGTATAGTCGTATTCTTCCTAGTACTATTCCTTACTTATTATTAGCATTCACATTCTTACGATGTGACATATAGATTAGCATTCTTATTCATCTTATAATTAGTAATGTGATGCTTATTTGGGATTGTTTTTTTTATATTAATTATTATGTCATTATTTCCTCTAGTTATAATATTATCATTATCATTACTAATACTAATAATATTGAACTATGTGTTCACATATGTGATGTTTGTTGTTGTTTGTTGTATGTTTGTGTTTTTTCTCTCCTCTCTCCGTTTTTGGCCTCCTGAGGCCCGCCGCAGGACCAAGAGAAGACGACTCGTTTGTCAGTATCGTTTTATTCGGGGGCGGCAAAGAGGGGGGTGATTCCTAGGGGGGGGGGGATACTCGGGGGCGGCAAAGAGGGGGGTGATGACTAGGGGTGTGTGGATACGTGGATATCATTGCGTGGGCCATGATATCTCCCCAGATTTCATGGCCTCTTCTTATTTCATTACGTCCCTGGCCCCCCCGCTGGGCCGCGCACGTGCCGCCGGTCATGGTCTGCACCCCCCCCCCTTGGACACCCCCTTCTTGGACACCCCCCTCTTGGCCGCTCCCGATTTACCGATCCCTATCCCCATCCGCATGCACATCTCGAGCCCCGCCGTCTCACCACCTCAGTAAGGGATGTGCCCCTCGAAGCCTGGAGAGAGCAGCCCATCTCCCCCATCCAGGGGGGCAAGTCGGCCAGTGGGGCCCAGCCCACGCTGGTGGGGATGGGGATCGGTCAAACGATGCTCAGTTTGCCCCCTGCGAAGATATGATTCCTCGGAGATCCGCGCGGACTTCTCGGCTCGGCGCCGCGCCCCCCCCCCTCCCCCTGGCGTTCCGTCGGGGCCGTCTCCCTACGGCAGGAATGGTCGAAGAAAAATCAAAACCTAGCCTGGGGACGTTTTTGTTGACCATTTTGGGAGTTTTTGTTAGATGCCATTTTTGAGCTTTTTGTTAGATGCCATTTTGGGAGTTTTTGACCATTTTGGGAGTTTTTGACCATTTGGGGAGTTTTTGTTAGATGCCATTTTTGAGCTTTCGTCCCAACTCCGCCCTGTGGGGGGGACATGCCCGACCTCACCCCTGGCGGCGCCTGCGGCCGCCAGCCCCCCTGGCGCGCGCTCCCTGCGCCAGGAAGGGGGCGGGGGGGGGTCCCGCGCCGAGAGCACCCCACGCCGCGCGGAGCTCGGAGGACTCGGGCTGCTCATGTCAAAGGTCAAAATCAAGGGCATCAAAAACGCCCCTACCCTGGTTTACGAGGCGCTGTGCTCTGAAACTCCTGTGGGCTTACAGGGTAAACCCTGCGTGATGTGCCGCGTCCTGGCGGCTCTAGGCTCTGGGGGTTCCCAGGAGGTTCACAGACCACGCACTTGTATTCCAGGGTAGGGTCGTTTTTTCATCCCTCAACAAAAGCGAAGAATGGCATAGAGCATAAAAGCTC
>CAUYUJ010002823.1:0-67500 GCA_963575745.1 Prorocentrum cordatum | reverse complement strand
ACGCCAGCGCGCCGGCCATGCAAGCCGCCGCGCTATTTACGACGCCCCGACAGACCCCAGTAGGCCACCACGCCACGCCGCCATGTTCGCTAGACCTCGTCGAAAGGGCACGATTATTTTGTGAGCTGCCCACCCCTGGGAGCTCCATAACACGCCCCAGGGACACATCAGTCAGAAACTGATCGCACTAGATTTGCTACGTGCCTGGCAAGGTTTCTGCTGGGCGTTCGGGGGCTTATTCTTACGTTCTGCTGCGCGCGTTTTACCGCAATCTACGGGTCAGGATGCGGCGTGGAAATGAGCGCACATTGCGACGGAGGTACAATCCGCGTGGGATAGGAGACAGTTCGCTGAGGCATACAAAGCCCTCAGAAGGATTGGAGCTGGCTCCAAGCGTCGACGCATGGAGAGATCGCTACCAGCCCCTCATGATGCTGATGGCCGAGCCATCGCAGACGCCCCCACGGTCGCTAAACGTTGACAACAAACGCTTCGCCAGCTTAGGGCCAGCTGCAACCCTGCCACTGCAAGACGCACCGCATTCCTATGATTATTTCCACCGCAGGCCCTGCAGTGGAGTCGGGGTTGGCCCAGTCAACTCAGCTACTATCGCGACGCTGGCTCAGCTCCAGGCGTCATGTCGTCGGGCGCGTGATTCGGTCCCAGGACGCGGTGGAATACCAGGTGCGTTACAAAAGGCGAATCTACCACGATTGCCGAATACTCCGATCCACTACAGCGTTGATCAAGCCTGTGCAGTGGAAAGGAGGTTTCCATCGAGCGCCGGTCAAGCGTGGTCAGCCCGATCCAACCAAGTGCGCCAGCTCACGGTCAATATTGGTATCATTCCAGATAGGCAAAGCTTCGAGCAGATGCCTTAGAACAAGAAGCCCTCATGCCACAGCTTTGCGTTGATGCTGGTGAAACACAGCTTGGGGAACTACCAGGACGGGGTACTACGCGCGCGTTCCTGTTTGGAAGGGTTGCTCAGTCAATTGCCAAGGCCCGACGGTCATCCTTTTGTTCGTTATTTTTGGACGCTGTGCGCACTCTCTACAGTGCCATCCGCGAGCCCGCTAGTCTAGCCCATCGAGATACCGACGTGGATCACTGAACCATCGCAGCTTTGGTTCGGGCCTCGGGGCCCCCACCCAGTGCACTGGCGGAACTGGAGCGTCGGCTACGTGAATGCACGCCACGGCTACGACTGCGCGGCAGCCAGGTCCACCCCCCATGCATTGGCGCAGGTGGAGCGATTTTATCAGGCGCCGCGGTTTGCGCGCGAAGGTTCCGACCAGGCTTCCTTGCCCCAGCGGTCCTTTTTTTCCAGGCCAGCCCCTCGCAGACGTTCGGTTCGAGTTGCAAATCGCCGAATGCATGGCCGAGATCCGTGAGCGACTTAAGGGCGACGGCCTTCCCGTGGAATTTCCAACGACCAACAGTCGCAACATCGCAGCCCTACTAGACAGACAACAGCAGCCCGACCATGCTACCAGCCTTGTGGATGTGTCTTTTGCAGGTGACGGCCCATTAATTTTCATTCTACCTGCATTACGCGTGCATCCAGCTTTGTCGTTCGCATTGGGAGTTGTGGCGGATGCCTTTGCGAAGCGTGGGCACGAGCTAAATTTTGGCACAGCGAAGACAGCAGCGATGCCCATGTGGAAAGGGCGCGGCATGAAGCGCGCCCAGCGCGCCGCATGGCACGAGCATGGTGGACGCATACAGTGTACGTCAGACGTGCTTGGTGAGCTCAGTGCCCCTATTGCGCATCACTGCGTGCATCTTGGTTCGGTTATTGACGCCGACGTTTCGCTCATTCCTCAGATCAGGTACCGCGCAGCGTCTACTGTTGCTTCGCTTCAAGTCTTGCGAGGACGAGTCTTCAAGACTAATGCGGTGCACCCACAGGTGCGCATGACATTAGCCGACAGTCTAGTACTCTCAGGGAGAATGTACAATGCAGGCGCATGGGCACGGCTCGCTACAGCTAAAGCCAAGCTTCTACATGGTGAGGTCATGAAAGTGCACAGAGCAGCAGCACGCGTACGTTTTCAGGAATCGGAGTCGCAGGTGTCCGGTGCTCTCGTGCTCGCAAGGCTGCGCATACCTACGCCCGCCATGTTACTACGCGCTGCACGCTTGCGGTTGTTCGGGTCACTACTGCGCGCCGGTCCGACACTTGCGCATGCACTCATGGCAGCAGAATGGCACGATGCGACAGATCGGCAGCACATGCAGGAGCACACCGCGCTCCGACAGTTCATTGAGGACATGACGTGGTTGCACAGAGCATCATTACTATGCGCTAGCCTACTTGCACCAACGGGCGACCTTGCAGCGTGGGAACAATACATCCTACGCAGTGCCACCACGTGGAAACATTCAGCCGCGGATGCAGGGGTGCCGCGCCGTATTCACACGGACGAACGTGGATTATTAGTTACCTTTTTTTGCAGCGCCACCCGTTTTTCAGATACACTGCCCGCGGTGTGGAGTTGCTTTCTCAAGAACGCGCACGCTACGCGCGCATATCAGTCGCACCCACCACCAGCCTAATAGCATGGCCAAGTGATATGCCTCGACGACGGGCTGCTGTACTACATGTTGATCCATCTTCCACGCACGCACCCACCTAGTCGACCATCTAGCAATCGACTCCCCAGGCTGCCTCGTTGCAGCCATCGAATCGTGCGGCAAACCAGCCCACCGCCTCGCCCTGCAGCCCGCAATGCACGCGTCAGCAGCACCGACAAGCAAGGTATGTGTGCCAAGAAGGCACGCGGTCGTACTCACACGCAAAGCATCTGGCCCGCTCACCAAGATCGCTACGGAGTGTCTTGAACAAGTGACACAAGAAGAGGCAAGGGCAGTACTTGTTCAGTGCGACCCTTTCCTGGCTGCCGAAGCGCTGTCGATACTACTACCAGCTCGTGACGAACCAGCACGCGACGTCCAAGAGGGCATTCTTCTCGTGGCCCCCACCACAGGTCGAGCGCGATCCTACACGAATGCATTTTACGAGCCAGTACACAGGCATGTCGGCACAGGCGCTACCTAGTGCCACCGGACGGACATAATATTTCGTGCTGAATCTGCACTGTGGACGTAGAAAGCTAGGAGACATTCAGGCATGTCTAGAGCGGACGCATTATGCAGTAGATTTTGCAGTCATTGTTTTGCCGGTTGGTATCGCGATTGGCCCAGTGTTAGGCAACGTGATGGCGCATTTCACCCTTGAGATCTGGAAAGAACATATACGCGCTAAAAGAGTTGTTCTATCAGGCGAAGGGGCCAACATGCGAGACCTGGTCAGCTATGCGACGGGCCCCGGACAGGGGGGGCCCGCCCTTGAGGTCCCACGATGATTACTGGGGACTGCTGGCCGTGACCCCCAGACAGCAAGAGCAACTTCGGGTTGAAAACGAACTGCTCGGATCCATTCTTGAGCTTTTTGGTGTCCGCATGCAGGTAGGCACATGTTGTTTCCCGCCAACTGGCGCCAAGCTGCAGCCAGCTCATTTCTATGTGCACCTCTACGGGCTGTGATGGCGGCTCCGTCAGCAACTGCCACTGACTGTGACCCGTGCGAACGCGGCCAGCAGGCCCGAGCACCAACGCGCCTTCTTGCACTACGTATGATGGCGGCACTACTAGACCGACTACTAGAGACACCAGGCCGTGGGAAGTGCCCTCACGAACACGCGGCCCATGAGGTCCTCATGGGCTTCGATAGGACACGGAATCAATGGCGCACTGCTAAGAAGAAGACCTATCCAGAGGGTGTATGTCGGATCTTGGCTGGTGCGACGGTGGATTGCATAGACCATATGTATGCGACGTGCGTCGACGTTTTCCTATCCCCTTGACATGCAAGAAGATGAGGAAAAGCTCAGAGCTGAGTTAGTTCGTTCTTCGTTGAATGGGGCCCATGCCTAGGTTTGGACGAAGGTTGGGCACCAGATGTTGTTTCAGCAAAGGCAAGGAGAGGCCAGGATCGGGCCGATCCTGAACGCCGCTGTTCTTTGCCACCCGAGCCCCCGCCGAGTGCGCAGCTGTCCGAGGGTTTAGTTTTTGACGCAGAGGCGGGGCCGCGTCCAGTGGGCGCACGGGGGGCTCGCGAGGGGCAAGCCATTTCAGACGTCGTCGCTCTCCTCGTGAGGCCACCGACAGAGCCTCCGCCACCGACCCCCATCCAGTTGTCACCGGCGACACGTGCTCGCATCGAATCGAGTCGGATCGAGGCCCGCCGGCGACGTCTAGAGAAGGCCAGGCGGACAAGAGAGGAGCACCTTCGACAGATTGCGCCATGGAGGGGCGATCCCACGCTTGGACGGAACATTTTCAACCTTGTATATGCGCGCGCGTTTGTGTAGTTGTAAAGTGGACTTCGGTTGAGAAGCGAGGAACCTTATCCCCTCTCTTCCCTCGCGTAATACCCTCCACCCTCTCATCCAACAGCCTGTGTTTTTGAGTTGCAGTAGATGTGTATATTTACTTTCAGTTGCCACGCTTGCATTGCTGTCGATGGCCGCTTGAGAGCGAGCCCCTATCCCTCCGCCCTGACATGCGCTTGCAGTTCGAACAGGTGCTCCGTTGCACTGTCGCTTCCTTCTTGCAGCGGGGCAACGACAAGAAGAGGCTCTCACGCTCGGCCCAATCGGGCTTGTGGCCATGGGTCCACGTGAGGTCAGCCGGACTTAATGGCGCACCCGTAGCGTGCCACACGTGTGATCCCGAGTTTCTTCTCATGTGTTGCTTGCCAGCCAGGCGTTGACGGACATTCACCGTTGCCGCCTGCGTTGTTGCTCTCTCTTCTGTCCTTCTGTTGCCTCCTCTGTGCACTGCTGCTCTCCGTCAGAGATCAGGAGATCAGGGGACAGGTGATCAGGGGCAACCGTTTTGGCAACACCATGTGGATAACTGCGCATCGCCTTCCGGTCACGTCGCGTTGCCGTTTGATACGAGGACGCGAAGATAGCCCGCAGGCTCGCGCGCCGACGTCTCAGGGGAGACATCGCGGGCAGAGTTACACGTGCAGCCACTCTCTGTCTGCATTGCCCAGCAGTGCAGGAATGGTCAAGAAACGAGTTTTGATATCGTGCTGTTTCGTTGCTGCTCAGTTCTCGGCTTCATGACAGGGGAAGAATATGTTCTTTCAGTGCTCAGACAGGGCGAGGATAATTGCGCCTCGCCTTGTCTTGCTGGATGCTAGGGTGCGAAGATAGACAACGCGCTCGTGCGTCACACTCGTGCTGCCGCCCCGTTGGCCAATGCCTCAGGGGATGCGCATCACCGCTTGCAGGACCGCCCACCTGTTTTCTGTGCCTTGCATTTGTACAATAGTGACCACGGTTTTTTAATTAAAAAACATGTGCCATTTGAGGGTGGGTGGATACTATAAGGGGGGGTGAACTACTGTCCTTGCGTCCTTGGCGCCCGTGTGGAAGTTGTTAGTATGACTGATATTCTGCTAGCTGCAGCGACACCCACTCTCGACAAGCCGTATGCTTCAGCGAGAAGCCAATCCAAAAATCCTCCTCCTCCTCCTTGGCCTCCTCCTCCTCCACCTGATCCTCCTCCTCGTCCTCATCCTCATCCTCTTCCTCTTCCTGTTCCTCTTCCTCCTCCGCGTCTCGCTTCGCGAACGCACCATGTCCATGCCCATTTCCATGTCCTCCTCCGCTTCCTTCTCCTCCTCCTCCTCTTCCTCCTCCTCCTCGTCCTCCTCTTCCTCCTCCTCCGCCCTCCGCCTCCTCCTCCTCCTCCTCCTCCTCCTCCTCCTCCCCTTTCCCGCGCGCCAGCGGTGGTGTATTGGTGCTGGACGAAGCAGCGGAGGGCAGGCGCCTCCCGGGGCCCGCTGCCTCTCTCCGGCGACGATGGGGCGGGGGCTGGGGGGGGGATCGGGGGCGGCCAAGAAGGGGTGATGGTGAGGCTGATGACGATGATGACGATGATGATGATGATGATGATAATTCTGGATTATGATGATGATGATGGCAATGATGATGCTGATGATGATGCCACTGATGGTGATGATGCTGATTGTGATGATGATGGTGATGATGAGGATGACGCTGCGGTTTGTGATGATGGTGGTGATGATGATGGTGATACTGCCGGTGGTGATGATGATGGTGATGATGAGGGTGATGCTGCTGATGATGAGGGTGGAGATGCTGATGGTGATGATGATGGGTGCTGATACTGATTCTGCTGATGATGACGATGCTGATCCTGCTGATTATGATGCTGATGGTGGTGCTGCTGATGACGATGACGATGCTGATGATGCTGATGATGCTGATGAAACTGATGCTGATGATGATGATGCTGCTGATGATGCTGCTGCGGATGATGCTGATGATGATGATTATGATGATTATGATGGTGATGATGACGGTGTGATGATGATGCTGATGATTTTGATGATGAGTATGATGATGATGATGATGATGATGATGATGATGATGATGATGATGATGATGATGATGATGATGATGATGATGCCGATGATGCTGCTGCTGGTGATGCTGCTGCTGATGATGACGATGACTACACGTTGGACCAAGGTATAATATCAAGGTCGGTTCGGGGAGGTTATCGTTTTCCTGTTCATTGTTTTGCCGATCGGCGCGGGCCCCCAAAGCCCCCCGCCCCCCCTCCCTCCCATGGAGTTGATCTTGACTGTTTTTTGGAGCCCGTTTCGAGCGGGGGCAGTCTCCCCCAGAGGCTGCACTCTTACAAACAGTTGCACTGAGCAGAGGTCTTGAGCCAGACCCCCCCTCCCCCCTTTCCACCCAATGTCGAAACGCCGAATACAAATAGCTCACAGCGGTACCCTCGTGTTCTTCGGGCTTGTCGGATGTTCTTGTGCATCCTGGGGAGGGTCTGTTGGACGTTCTTCTGCGTTGTACCCGTGGATGTTCTGTGTGTTTATGGCCGGCAGCGGGTCCCGTGTACTTGGAGGATGTTTTCCTGTCGTATGTCCAACTGTAAGCGTCGGGTCGTTCAAAGTAGGTATTTTTGGATCCGTAGACCCCAATCTACTTCCTGGACGCCTGTCTACCTCAAGAGTCTGGCGCTTTTCCCTCTTCTCTCCTCTTCAGGGGGTGGGCGGAGACCCCATCTACTTCCAACGCCTTCCTACTTAGGGGAACGAAAAATGACACAAACATACAAACTCGGAGGTCCGCGCCAGGGAGGGGGGTCCAGCGCGGATCCGAGACATCCGCGCGGATCTCAGAGTTTTTATGTTTATGTCATGCTTCGTTCCCCTACTACTGCATGTTTTTCCCCACTTCCTTCTGACCGACGCGTACCGTCGTCGCGCTACCGTGAGGAGCGCACGGTAAAAGGAGCGGAGGGGCTTGGTGGCCACGCCACGTCGTGCCCATGCGTCAGGCAGGCTCCACGACGCACAACTCTGAGTGACGGCCCGGTAACCCTCAGCGCCTCCTGAGCCCAAAGCGGTCCTTCCAGTGGAGACCCATGCCAAGGAACACCCTGCTTGCCTCCATGGTGCCCTGGGTTTCCTGGGTGTTCGATGGTCTTTCACTGGGAATCGTGACGTTCGCACACCAAAAACCAGTGGACGTTCTGGGGTCTCAGGGTTGGGTTTCTTGTGGACGGTTTCTTGTGGACTGGCCTCCACTGTATTCCAGCGTCTTGATTGTATGGGAGGGCTAAAAGGTGTGCGAGGTTTTCGAGCTCGAGGGGTTCGGACGTTTTCGCCCCCACAGTCAACCCGCACAGTAAGGATGAGCAACTTTTCAATGCTACCCACTTGCATCCTTCCTCTTCGGTCCATCCGTCGCCGCTTAAGCTGGCCGCGCCTCGCCCGCAGAGTGTCGACATGGCCTTCAAGGCCCTCGCATCCTCATCGTGCGTCCTTATGGTGCAGTGGAAACCCATGGCAAGAAACACCCCGCTTGCCTTCAGGGTGCCCTTGGTTTCTTGGATTGTGATGGCTTTGCTGTGGGAAGCGTGAGGCTCCCACACCAATCATCACTGGACGCCCTGGTGTCTCGAAGAAGGAACAACGCCCCCCCCTGTCGGCGCCTCCGGCGCCGCCCCTGGCGCGTTCTGCGCGCCAGGGAGGGGGGGGTCCAGCGCGGATCCAAGAAATCCGCGCGGAGCGCCAAACGTTCATGTTTATTGCGTTTTTTCTTCTTCCAGTCTCAGGGTTGGGTTTCTTGTGGGCGGTTTCTCGTGGTCGAGCTCCTACTGAGCGGGTTGGCTGTGCCTCCGCTGCGGCAAGCCTTAAGTCGGGCCTGTCCCTCCACAGGGGGAATCTTCAAAAATAGTCAAACAATAGTCTGGGGACTATTTTTATTTAGTATTTTGGGGCATCTTTTGAATATCTTGTTCGTTTTTTTTGTTTGTCCACAATGCCCCTGTAGGGGGACTGGCCCGACCTAAGACAAGCCTTCTCCTCCGCGCGGCCTCCCGCGCAGCGGCGGGGGCTGCCCCCTCGGCAGCAGCAGGCGCGCGCGCGCGCGTTCGGCGCCTGCGGAGGCACCCCCCAAGGCCACGCCTGCGTAGGGCTCGCTTCGATTCCTCTGGCTCGATTCGATTCGATTTCGACATGTATATATATATATATGTATACATACACACATGCGGGTTCCGATTCGATTCGACTTCGGGTTCCGATTTGGATTCCGTTTTCTCCATGAGGCCCCATTGTTCTGCCGATTTCCGCCCAGTCGGCTCCTCCCGACCTGGCCGCCGAGTTCCGCCGAGTCGATCCACCTCGATCGCCGCTTCGACTTCGCGATTCGATCCTGGGCTCGCCTGCCTTGGCCCAGTGGTGGCTCGGGCGGGTGGTGATAGGAGGATGAGGAGGACGAAGAAGAAGGAGGAGGAGGCGGAGCAGGCGGAGGAGGAGGAGGAATAATAATCAGAATCGTAACATTCATAAGACTATAATAATAATCTCAATAAGACAAATCATACGAAAAAAATACTAGTAGTAACAATAACAATAAGACTAATACTACTAACAATACGAATGATAACGCTAAAAATACTAATACTAATAAAAATATTCATAAACAAAATAATAACAATACGAACAATAATCTTAATCATGATACGAACAATAATACTAGTAAGACGAATAATGTGAACAATAAGATGATTACTAATAACAATCAGTTTACGCATAATGATAAGAGGAGGAGGAGGAGGAGGAGGAGGAGGAGGAGGCGGAGGAACGTGAGCAGGAGAAGGCCCTCTCAGAAGGCGGCGGGGCTTCTCGGAAGCCCTCGCGCCTCCTGAGAAGTTGTGTCGTGTCTTCGGGGAAGGCTTCGAGAGCTTCTCAGAAGGCCGGGGGCTTCCGAGCCTGGTGAGAAGGTACGCCCCTTCTCACTTCCCCCACCCCCCGGTCTCGCCGCCGATTAACTGGGGGGGGTGAAGAACAGGGCCGTCAAGGGGCCTCTTTTGGAGCCATCAGGGGCCCTCAGGGGCCCCTTTGGGGCGTTTCTCTTCACCCCCTATGGAGGTCACCCCCCCATCAGCACCCTCCCGAGGCCTCCCTCCCCTTCTAGGCCTCCCAGATGGTGTCGGAGATCAGACGGGGTTGGAGGGTCGCGCCGCATCGCTCTAGGCCTCCTAGATGGGGTCGGAGTAGATGGGGTCGGAGAAACGCGCCGCATCGCCGATGCATCGCCGATGCGGCTCGATGTGTAGCCCGATTTGCTTCACGTCGACGTCGCCGATGCACCGCTGACGTCGACGATCCATCGCCTGTGCATCGCCGATGCATCGCCGATGCATCGGCGATGCGGCGCGATCCTCCGACCCCACCTACTCCGACCCCATCTAGGAGGCCTCTAATCGCTGATGCATCGACGCTGCGGCTCCATGCGGAGCCCGATTCTCTCCACGCCGTCGTCGCCGATGCGTCGCCGACGTCGGCGATGCACCGCCGACGCAGCGGCGGTGCGGCGCGATGCTCCGACCCCATCTGCTCGGGCCCCATCCAGGAGGCCTCTATCCGTCGAGAAGAACAATCCAACGCGGCGGCGGCAGGTGCTCGGCGGTGCTCGGCTGTGCTTGTCGGCTCCTGGAGGTTCTCTCCCGCCCCTCGGGGAGACTCGCTCTCCTGCAGCGGCGCCCCGCCGGCGAGGGCCGTCCCGGGGCTTGCCCAGGTCGCCCCCCGAGCGGCCGCCGGAGAACCCGGAAGCTGTGACCCGAGAGCCCGGCAAGCTCGCGCCGCGGAGCAGAAGTCGCCACGGAAGAGATCTGGCCATCTTCAGCCAGCGGTGGTTGTATACACTTCTCCATTTGCGCGTGTCGTCCTTGCGCAGGGGCCATGCTAATCTTCCCTGTATCGCTCCAATTTTCACGGACGATCCCCGAAGGGAATCCACTTTCGGCCAGCGGCGGGCCCGAGCTGGCCTGGTGGTGGAAGCGCGTGCGGCAGGTCCGTGCCGTGCCGACGCGGCGGGCGTCCAAGAGGCCGAGCGCCGCCAGCGGCCCAGAGTCGGCCGGGTGCATCCAGCGCTCCTGCGCGGTCGGCAGGTGGCGGTGCCCCGAGGTTTTGAGCGGCCCTCGCGCAGCGCAGGGCCCGAGCGGAGCGGTGCCCTCTGGCGATCTCGTGGGCAGTCCTCGCTTGGAGTTCGCTTCGCAGCACAGGCGGGACCCTGCAGAACGAAGCAAAACTAGGGGCACAAAAAGTGGCATAAGCATAAAAACTCGGAGGTCCGCGCGGATTTCGTGGATCCACGCTGGGGCCCCTCGGCGGCGCCTCCGGCGCCGCCCCTGGCGCGTTCCGCGCGCCAGGGAGGGGGGTCCAGCGCGGATCCGAGAAATCCGCGCGGACCTCCGAGTTTGTATGTTTACGTCGCTTTTTGTTCCCCTAGGCCCTGGAAACAAAACGAACACGAACACGCAGAGCTTGGCTCGAGCCCTGGCGTGTCGTGCCAGCACGAGCCCTTGGTCGTCCGACCACAGCGTGCCGCCACGGCGGCTTCTGCCCCCCGAGGGGTGCGCACGGGCCTCGATCCTGAGCGCCGAGCCTGCTCTCGCCCGCGCCTCCTCCTCCTCCTCTTCCTCTTCCTCCTCCTCCCGCTCCTCTCCTCCTCCTCCCCTTCCTCCTCCTCCTCCTCTTCCTCCTCCTTTTCCCCATCCTCCTCCTCCTCCTTCTCCTCTTTTTCTTTTTCCTCCTGCTCTTCCGCTCCTCCTCCTCTTTCTCCTCCTCTTCCTCCTTTTTCCTCTTTCTCCTCATCCTCTTCTCTTCCTCCTGCTCCTCCTCTTGTTCCTCGCTCCCTTCCTCCTCCTCCTCCTCCTCCTCCTCCTCCTCCTCCTCCTCCTCCTCTCTTCCTCTCCTCTTCTTTCTTCTCCTCCTTTTCCTCCTCCTCCTCCTCCTCTACTTTTCCTCCTTTCCTCCTCTCCTCCTCCTCTTCCTCCTTCTACGTCACTTCCTCCTCCTCCTCGTCATCCTCCTTCTCCTCCTCGTCCTCCTCCTCCTTCCTCCCTCATCTTTCCTCCTTCTCCTCATATTCCCCCTCTTCCTCCTTCTCCTCGTCCTCCTCCTCCTCTTCCTATTCCTCTTCATCATCCTCTTCCTCTTCCTCTTACTCCTCCTTCTCCTCCTCCTTCTCCTCCTTCTCCTCTTCTCCCTCTGCTTCCTCCTCCTTTTCCTATTCCTCTTCCTCCCCCTCCTCCTCCTCTCCTCCTCCTCCTATCCTCCTCCTCTCCTCTCCCTCCTCCTCCACCTCCTCCTCCTCCTCCTCCTCCTCCCCATCATCCTCTTCTTACGCCTCCTCCTCCTCTTCCCCCTCCTCGTCCTCTTCCTCCTCCTCCTCCTCCACCTCCTCCTCCTCCTCTTCCTCTTCATCATCCTCTTCCTATTCTTCCGCCTTCTCCTCCTCCTCCTCCTCCTCCTCCTCCTCATCTTCCCCCTCCTCCTCCTCCTCCTCCTCCTCTTCCTCTTCTCTTCGTCGTCCTCCTCCTCGTCCTCTCCCTCCTCCTCCTTTTCTAGCCGCTTTTGGTCAAGCTTGCTTCGCAGGCGCCCGCTGGGTTCCGCCGCAGCGTGTCCGATGTCGGCGGCGATGGGAGCCCGCACCGCGGCTCTCGAGGTGGCGCGTGGCTCGTGGCGCCCTTCTCGCGGCGCGCTCGGCGGCTGGGCTCACAATGGGGTGCCCTGAGTTGCGCGAGTCCCTCCGCGTGATCAGGGCGGCCGAGGGCATGCTGCGGGCGGCGGTGGCCATGCTGGCCAGACCCTCCTCCTCGGCGCCTGCCGTGGCGCCCCAGGCGAGGCCCGCTGCTGCTCCTCGGAGGCGGCGGCGGCCCCGTGGCCGCGGCGGCAAGACTGGCGAGGCAGCGGATGACAAGCATGGCGACGCCGTTGAAGGCGTGGACTTGGAGGCTGGGGCGGCTGGGGATGCGGATGCGGGGGCCGCTGCACCGCCTGCGCTGTGCTGGAGGACGACGCCTGTGCCGACGAGCTGCCGCTGGTGCGGCGGAGCGGAGGCCCGCCTTCCGGCACAGCCTCGGGCAAGGGCAAGGACAAGGGCACGGGCAAGGTCGGCGTCATGAACGATGTTTGGGCGGATGTTCTGCCTGTGCGGCCGCCCCCGCACTGCCCTGGGCTGCCCGGCGCTTTGGAGCTCCCCAGTCGTGAGTCGCCTGGAGCCTTGCTCGGCGGCGAGGCGGGGAGCGCCGTGGGGTTCTTCGGAATGTCCGTGACGTCCGAGGACGTTTCGGCGGGGCTGCGGCGCGGCGCTGGGGCGGCAGTTGTCGGTGCGGCTGCGCCTCGAGACCGAGGTCGGCATCGATGAGTGCTTCCTTGAGTTGTGCTGAGCTCGCGAGCTCGCGGGCCGTGCCCTTCCGCTGCGGACGTCGTCCCTGGTTCCGCTTATTATGATTATTGTTATTCTTATTTATATCATTACATTATAAGTATCAACATTATTAATATTAGTATTACTAATAATAGTACTATTAGCATTATCATTATTATTCGTATTATTAATAATAGTCTCATTATTATTACTACTGTTTTTATGACCAATATATTTTAATCATTATTATTACTGCCTCCCCTTCCTCTTCCTCCTGCTGTTTCCCCCTCTTACTCCTCCTCCCCCGCCTCCTCCTCCTCCTCCGCCTTCTCCCCCTTTCCTCCTCTTCGTCGGCCTCCTCATTGTACTCCTCTCTTCCTCCCCCTCCTCCTCCTCTTCCGCTTCCTCTTTGTCCTCCTCCTCCTCCTCTTCGTGTTCCGCCTCCTCTTCTTCATCTTCTTTCTCTTTCTCCTCCTCCTCCTCCTCTTCCTCCTCCTCCTCTTCCTCTTCCTCCTCTGCTCCTCTTCCCCTTCCTTCTCCTCTTCCTCGTCGTCCTCCTCCTCCTTTTCCACCGACCCAGTCAGGCTGGCCGGCGGTGATGCACGAGCTGGCCTGCAGTCCTCAAGGCAGGCGCGTCCCCGGGCAAGAGACACCCCACCATGATGGGTGCGCTCGGCCCGTGGGGGGGAGACGGTTCCGGAGGAGCTTTCAGCTCCGACCCACGCCGCCGACGCGTCAGCGCTGCTGCCGTCCTGGTGGCTTGGGATGGCGCCAAGTGGTCCCGCCTTAAGGGTTGGGCTTCCAACATCACTGGCCGCCGTCAGACTGTCCCCAGAGCTGGGTTGTTGGCCTTTGAGTTGGCGCTCCTCAGAGTTCCAGGGGATTTTGAGTATGTCACCGACAACCAGCCCCTTTTAGAGTGGTGGCGGCGGCGCCGTTTCATCCACAGCAGCGGTGTGAATTCGGATTTGTGGTTTCGTATCCGCTTGGCCCGAATGGGCCGCGAGGGCGGGATTTCTGTTTTGTGGACCCCCTCCCACTTGGATCCCTCTGAACCCTCCTTGTCGGAGGACCAGGTCATCCTCGCGTCGGGTAGTGATGTTGCTGATGAGTTGGCTGGCCAGGCCGCGCAGGAGTCCTGGGACTTAGCGACTCGTGGCCAGCGCGTTCCCGATACCGGCCGCTGGGACGCCACGTGTTTTCTCATCCGTCAACGGGCCGCCCAAGCGTTGGCGGAAACCATCCTTGTGGCCCCTTGGACCGCGGAGAGGCCCAAGCAGGGCCGTTCCACCGTCACCAAACTTCACGCTGCTCTCGGAGGCAGCTCGCACTGTCTAGTTGAAACGGGCACGAAGTGGATTTGCTCACTCCGCTCGTCCATCATTCCCTCGGCGAGCGTTTTGGAGGCTTGCGCCCAACCCTGCCCCGCCGTTGAAGGCGGCGATCCTGAGCAGGAGTTCGGCCATGGGATATCTCGGGTGAGGCGGGCGGTGACGGTGGGGGGGAGACCTTGCATTCCAGTCACTGTCTGCATTTTTGGCCCGAGCATTCGCTGTATTTCTGCTCTCGGTGTGGCCGTTCGGCCGCAGTCGACCCGAGGCAGCTTGTCAGCGAATGCTCCCAGTGCTCTAAGAAAAGGCACGAACATCTCCTTCGAATTGTTGACGCTTCGCGTATCCCCACCAGCCCATCCAGAAACGATGCTCAGGGGAGTTGAGGTGATCAGGGAAGTCGGGGAGCATGCAGAATAACAAAGGGCGGGGGAAGCTGTCACAGACCCCGAGAGGGGGAGGATGGAAGAGGAGTCGTCGTCGTCGTCGTCGTCGGAGGAGGAGGAGGAGGAGGAGGAGGGGGAAGAGGAGGAGGAGGAGGAGGAGGAGGAGGACGGAGAAGGAGGAAGAATCGGAGGAGGAGGAGGAGGAGGGGAAGGAGCTTCTTGGGGGTCTTTTGAGGGCCTCTTGGAGGGCTTTTTGGGCGCCTTGGGGCATCTTGGGCGCCTCTTGGGACCCTCTTGAGGCGCTCTGGGGAGCCTTCGGGGCGCTTTTGGGGCCATCTTGGAGGGAGTCGATCAAACAAGAGGGGGGGTTTAATTAGCGCCCCCCCTCGGAAGCCCCTAAAATCGCCTCTTGGACCCCTCTTGGAACGCTCTTGGAGTGCTCTTGGGCGCTCTTGGGGCCGTCTTGGGGCTCTTTTGGGGCTCTCTTGGGGCCCTCTTGGGCCATCTTGGAGCCATCTCCAGGCCTCGGATGGCCATCGGAAGCGAAAAGGCGAGAAAGCAAAAATCATTGATTTTCCTTAGGTTTTGGGACGATTTTGGCCTCTTCGGGGCCTCCTTGGGGAGCTGTTTGGCCACTTGGAGTTATCTTGGGGCCGTCTTTGGGCTTCTTGGAACCATCTTAGGAGCCATCGTGAGCGATCTTGCGCTATCTTGAGCCATCTTGGAGCTCATCTTGGGTTCTCTGAGGCGCTCTTGGAGCCGTCTTGGGCCATCTTGGACGCTCTAACTACCCGCGGCCCCCCCCGTCCAGGTCCAGGGGAGGGGGTAGGGGGAGGGGTAAACCCCTCCCCAAGGGGGAAGAGGGAGGGGTGGAAGAGGATCTGCTCTAGACCACCTACGCCCAGAGGGCTGGTGGGATTCGCCGACGTTTCTTTCCTGGCCACAAGGGCCCCTCGGCCCCAGTTTTGGAGGCCGCCGCCAGTCGAGTCCGACGCACCGAGGGGCGTCGGTTGTTTCCTGGCTCTCGCTAGTCCCGCGAGCCACTGTGACTGTGGCGATCATGACACTCATGGCATTCCTCCCCCTGTTCTTCCTCCTGCTCCTCCTTCTCATCCTCCTCCTCCTTTTCCTCCTCCTCTTCCTCTTCTCTTCTTCTTCCCTTGTCCCCCTCGTCTTGTTTTTCTTCTTCTTCCTTCGATGCCTCCTCTTGCTGTTCCTCCCCCTCTTCCGTTTCCTCCTCCTCTTCCTCCTCTGGTTCCCTCTATGAATATTCCTCCTCTTCTTCCTGTTTCTCTTTTTTCCATGTTTCGCATCCTTCTTCTCTTCTTCCTCCTCGTCCTCTTCCTGTTATTTCCGTCCTTGTTCCTCCTCCTTCTCCTTTTCCTCGGGCTCCTCCTCCTCTTCCTCCTCCTTCTCCTCCTCCCTTTTTCTCTTCGTCCTACTCCTCCTCCTATTCCCCCCCCCCCCTTTTCCTCCTCCTCCTCCTCCTCTTCCTCCCCGTCTTCCTATCCGTCCTTTGTTTCCTTTTCCCCCTCCTCCTTCGCGTCCTCCTCCTTGCTCCTCCTCCTCCTCGTGCCCCTCTTCCTCTTATTTCTCATGCTCCTCCTCCTCTTTTTCGCAATCCTCTTCCTCCTCCCCTTCCTCGTGCTCCTCTTCGTCCTCCTCCTCTTCCTCCTCCTCCTCTTGTCCTCTTCGTATTCCTCCTCCGCCTCCGCCTTTTTCCCGTTTCTCTTCCAGCCTTCCTCCTTCCCCCCCGCCCACACCTCTTCCTCCTCCTCCCCCTTCTTCTCCTCTCCCTTTTTTTTCCGCCTCCTACTCCTCCTCCTCATCCTCCTCCTTTTCCCCTGCCGCATGCTCCTCCTCCTCCTCCTCCCCCTGTCCCTGCTTCTCGTCGTCTTGCTCTTCCTGCTGCTCCTCCTCCTCCCCCGTTTTCTCCGCCTCCTCTTCCTCTTCCTCTTCTTCCCCCTCCTGCTCGTCCCCTTTCCTCCTCCTTCTTTACCTCCCACTCTTCCTCCTCCTCGTTTTCCTTTTTTTTTCTCTCCCTCTTCGTCCATTATTCACCTCCTCTTCCTCCGCCTCCCCCTCTACTCCGTTCTCTTCCACATCGTCACCCTCTTCCTCCTCCTCTTCATCCTGCTCTTCCTCTGTCTCCTCATATTCCTCCTCTTCCTTCACATCCTCCTGCTTGTCCTCAAGTTCCCCCTCCTCCAATTCCTCCTCCTCCTTTTCTCCCTCCTCTTCCGCCTCCTCCACCCCTCCTCCTCCTTGTCTTTTCCTATCTGTCCTCCTTCGCTTCCCCTCTCCCCCTATCATCCTCCTCCTTTTCCTCCCCCCCTCTCCCTCCCCCTCCTCGTTCTCTTCCTCCTCCTCCTCCTCCTCCTTCTCCTTCTCCCCCTCCTCATCCTTGTCCTCTTCCGTCTCCTCCTCTTCCTATTCTTCGCCCTCCTCATCCTCCTCTTCCTCCTTCTCCTCCTCCTCCTCTTCTTCCTCCTCCTCATCATCATCCTCTTTCTCCCCTCCCCCCCCCGCGTTCCTCCTCATCCCCTGTCCTCGTCCTTTTCCTCCTCCTCCTCGGTCCTCCTCCCCCTGTTCCTCCTCCTCTTCCTCAGGACTCCTCCTTCTCCCCGTTTCCCTCCTCCTCCTCGTCCTCCTCTTCCGTTTCTTCCTTCTCTTGTTTCCTCTTTTCCTCCCCTTCTTCCCCCTCCTCCTTCCTCCTCCTTTTGTCTTCTCCTCTAATTCCACCTCCTCCTCCTCCTCTTCCTCGTTTTTCCTCCTCCTTTCCTCCTCTCCCGCCTTTTCGCCTCGGTCCTCTCCTCCTCCTCCTCCTCCTCCTCCTCTCCTCCTCCTCGTCTTCTCCACCTCCTCCTCCTCCTCCTCCTCCTCCTCCTCCTCCTCCTCGTCCTCTTCCTCCACCTCCTCCTCTTCTTCCTCCCCTTCCCTTCCTCCTCCTCCTCTCTTCCTCTCCTCCTTTTTCGTCTTCCTCTTCGACCTTGTCCTCCTCTTCCTCCCTCTCCTCCCTTTCCTCCTTCCCCTCGTCTCCCTCCTCCGCCGCCTCCCCCTCCTCTTCTTTCTCCCCTCCTCCTCCTCTCCTCCTCTCCTCCTCCTCCTCCTCTCCTCTCCTCCTCCTCCTCTTCCTCTTCACTGCCTCCTCCGCCTCCTCCCTTCCTTCTCGTCCTCCTTCTCTTCCCCACCTCCTCGCCCTCCTCTTCCTTTCTCCTGCTATCCTCCTCCACTCTCCTCCTCCTCCTTTGTCCTCCTCCTCCTCCTCCTCCTGCTGTCCACCTTTCTCCTCGTCTTTTCCCTCCCCCTCCTCCACTTCCTCCGCCTCCTCATTATCCCTCCTCCTCCTTTTCCTCCTCCTGTTCCACTTCCTCTCCTCCTCCTCCTCTCCTCCTTCCTTTCCTTTTCCTCTTCTTCCCTCCTCATTCACCTCCTCCTCCTCTTCCTTTTCCTCCTCGTCCTCCTCGGTCCTCCTCCTCCTCCTCCTACTCCTCTTCCTACTCGTCCCCTCCTCTTCCTCCTCCTCTTCCTCCCCCTCCTCTTCTTCTTCTTTTTCCCCCTCCCCCCGCTCCTTCGTCCTCCTCCTCATTTTCGGTCCTCCTCCTCCTCCCTTTCCTCCCCTTCCTCCTCCTGTTCCTTGTCTTCCTCTTCCTCCTCCTCCTCGGTCTCCTCCCCCTCCTCCTTTCTCCTCCTCCTCCTTTTTCTCCTCCTCCTCCTCCACTTCCTCTTCCTTTTTCTCCTCCTCCTCCTCCTCCTCCTCCTTTCTCCTCCTCCTCCTTTTCCTCCCCCTTCTCCTCGTCCTCTTCCTCTTCCCACCTCGCGGCCCGCAGGCGCATCGAAGAGGGGCAAGAGGACCACGCGGTCCCACGAGGTGCAGCGCGACTTAGGCGCGCCGGGGCCGCGCGGCCGTGCCGCCCCTAGTTGCTGCCGGCGGCTAGCGAGGAGGGGGTTTTCGTGGGTTTGCGGGCGTTTTCGGGCTGTTTCGAAAGTCCTCGGCGGAACTTTCGGCGTTTTCGTCTCTTCGGTCGGCGGCGAGCGAGGGGGGGAACTTTCGGGGTTCCAGGTTCGAGGTTTCCGGGCCTTTCCGTAGGTTCTCGGCGGTTTTCCAGCCTCGGGCTGCTCGCCAGCAACTGCGCCTCACCTAGAACGTGCACCCGAGTTCTGACCCAGAAACCAGATTCGGCGGCGCGCCTGGGGGGAAGTGAGAAGGAGGAGGTTCCCGCAGAAGTCGGTGGGGCTTCTCAGAAGCCCTTGCGCCTTCTGGGACGTTCTCTGTGCCCTCGGGGAGGGCTCAGTAAACGTCTCCGAGGGCGCCCGGAGTTCTCCAGGGTTCCCAGACATGCGACGTTGTGACTTGTCCGACAACGACGTGGGAAGTCCCGACCATTTGCCCAGAACCGGCGTTTCATCTCGAGTCGGTTTCTGTTGCTCCCGCGACCTGGCGAAGGGGCCCCCCGAGACCGACACCGACGAGCACCGACGCGACCATGTCTGGGTTTCTCGCTCGTCCCTCCATGGCTTCGGAGGCAAATCGTGGGAGTTTGGTGAACCCTCTCAATTCCGCCTTTAGCGTCGACCAGCGTCTGGAGTCGATGAGGTGGCGTCGGTTTCGCGTCGGCTAGCGTCGACTTAGCGTCGATTGGCGTCGATTCGCAAGAGCCGAACACGGGGGGGAGGCAGAGGGGGAGGCAGAGGGGGAGGAGGAGGGGGAGGAGGAGGAGGAGGAGGAGGGGGAGGAGGACCGAGGAGGAGGAGGAGGAGGAGGAGGAGGAGGAGGAGGGAGGGGGAGGGGGAGGAGTCGATTGGGTGTCTGGGCCCCTGACCCGGCCAGGCCCCCTCCTTCCCGCGGAGCAGAACCCGCGCTCTCACTCCCGCGGCGTCGTCGTCGTCGTCATCGCCGTCGTCGTCGCCGTCGCCGTCGTCGTCGCCGTCGTTGTCGCCGTCGGCGTCGTCGTCGCCGTCGTCGTCGTCGCCGCCGAGGACATCCTCTTCCGCCGCCGCTGCCGCCGTCTTCCGCCCCTGGGGCCCGGCGAGGCGACACGTCCGACGGCTGGATGGACGACGACGGGCGCGCCCCGGCCCTCTCGTCGGGCGCTCCCGGGGGGCGGAGGAGGGGGAGGAGGAGGAGGAGGAAGAGGAAGAGACGGAGGAGGAGGAGGAGGTAGAGGAGGAGGACGAGGAGGAGGAGGAGGAATAATAATATTCCGAAGAGGAATACTACGAATAAGAATGCTAATACTTGTTAATGAGTACGAAGCATAATTCGAATAATGATAATAATATTGCGATCAATCCGAAGACTAATACGACGAATCATGATAAAACGAATGCTCGAAATAATGATACGGCGGCTACAAAGAATAGTACTACTAACCATTGCACGAATGATAAGAACAAATATACATTGAACCATAATACAGGTAAGAAGAACAACAGTAGTAGTCATACTGATAATAATCAGAGCACGCATAATAAGATTGATAATGGTAATCTTAACATAAGGAAGAATAATACTAAGCATACGAACAATAGAAACACTCAAACTACGAAAGATAATAGGACTAAGACTACTAAGGTGAACGCATAATATGAATAATAACGATACGAATAAACATAATAGTTTTTAGAATACGAAGAATAATACGACGAAGAAGAACACGAAGGCGGATACTCATAATAATACGGAGATTGTTCACACTCATACGAATACTAGTAAGAAGAAATCGACGATCACTACGATACTACTAATACGCAAGCCATATACATTGCAGTATTAATATGAATGAGCATTGGTACTGGTTTACTATTACGCCTACTACTAATAGTAAAACTTACTACTATTACTCATAGTCGTAGTAATACTAGCCATACTACGAATCGTACTATCACTACTACTACTACTACTACTACTACTACTACTACTACTACTATAGTAGTAGTAGTAGTAGTAGTAGTAGTAGTAGTAGTAGTCGTAGTAGTAGTAGTAGTAGTAGTAGTAGTACTACTACCACTACTACCTACCACTACTACTACTACTCCTACTACTCCTACTACTACTACTACTACTACTACTACTACTACTACGACTACTACTACGACTACTACTACGACTACTACTACTACTACTACTACTACTACTACTACTACTACTACTACTACTACTACTACTACTACTACTACTTCTTCTACTACTACTACTACTACTACTACTACTAATGATAACGATACCAACAATAAGAATATGACAACTGATACCAATCACAATAATCATACTAACAATGATGATTAATGGGCATTCTAATACTACTAATGAGAAGACCACTAAGGCACATACCACGAATCTGGGGAGGAGGAGGAGGACCGAGGAGGAGGAGGACGAGGATGAGGAGGATACTGAGGCGGAGGAGGCGGAAGATGAGGAGGAGGAGGACCGAGGAGGAAGAGGATGAGGAGGAGGATGAAGAGGAAGTAGAGGATGAGGACGAGTACCGAGGAGGAGGAGGAGGACGAGGACCGAGGAGGAGGATGACAGAGGAGGAGGAGGATAACGAGGAGGAGGAGGAGGAGGAGGAGGAGGAGGAGAGGAGGAGGAGGAGGAGCGGAGGGGAAGGGGGATGAGGAGGAGGAGGAGGTGGAGGAGGAGGAGGACGAGGAGGAGGAATGGATGGGGAAGTGCAGGGGGAGGAGGGCGAGGTTGAGGACGAGGGAAAGGAGGCGCACGAGGAGGAGGAGAAGGAGGATGAAGAGGAAGAGGAGGAAGAGGAGGATGCGGGGGAGGAGGAGGAGGAGGAGGAGAGGGAGGAGGACGAGGAGGAGGAGGACGAGGAGCAGGAGTAGGAGGAGGAGGAGGAGGTGGAGGAGGAGGGACCAGGAGGAGGAAGGAGGAGAAGGAGGAGGAGGAGAGAGGAGGAATGGGGTGGCGAATGTGAGGCTGCACCTGCTTGGATCTGAAGCCACTAGGATACAGGAACCTGGAGGGACGAGGAGGAGGTGGAGAGGAGGAGGGGAGGGAGGGGAGGGAGGGAGGGGAGGGGAGGGGAGGGGAGGGGAGGGAAGGGGAGGGAAGGAAGGGTGGAGGGGAGGGGAGGGGCGGGGCGGGGCGGGGCGGGGAGGGAGCGGAGGAGGGGAGGGAGGGAGGGGGAGGAGGCGGAGGAGGCGGAAGAGGCGGCGGAGGTGGGGGATTTGGAGGTGGAGGCGGAGGATCAGGAGGAGCAGGAGGAGGAGGAGGAGGAGGAGGGGGAGGAGTAGGAGGACGAGGAGGAGGAGGAGGAAGAGGTCGAGGAGGAGGGAGAGGAGGAGGGGGAGGAGGAGGAGGAGGATCAATACCATGACTACGGATGATACTAATAGGAGGGATGTTACACACTAGTACGCACACGAATAATCATACTAACATGCATGTTGCGAGTACGATGGATCAACCTAATGACATTAACACTCGTAATGATAACAACAACACATTCATACCAACATGCAGAAGAAACCAAGTATTACGCATCTTCAGGCTTGAACATAATATTAATAATAATACCACTCACGTTAAGAACATGAAGATGAATCCACACAATACGACGTTCACTAATATTACTAACACTCACAATAAGCACACGAAGAATGATACTCATATGTATACGACTAAGAATAACCAGTATCAGGCGAACACTACTGCTACCAATAGAAGGGGTTCCTATTGCGAGAACTAATAGCCATACCAGGGATACATACTCATTTTCGTAATACTAATAATTAAGATCTTGATATACATCTAATTCAGAGTTTCACGAATACGCACCATAATAGTAATACAACTAAGAATCATACTGAGCCGAAGCACAACTAGGAATAGCCATATTAAGAAGCATCGTGCTACTACATATAGTGATCGTACTAGTACAAATCGTAATGCGAGTTTTATTAATACTATTACTAGTCATGATATTAAGTAGACAACGTAGAAGAAACATGCAGACTAACAATAATCAGAGTCCCATCAATCATAGCATACAGTAATAGTAACAATTAGGAGGAGGAGGAGGCGAAGGAGGAGGAAGAGGAGGAGGAGGAGCGAGGAGTCTTGGCGCGCGCCGACGCCGCACGAACCTCCCATGCGAGATCTGCGGCATGCATCCGGTACCTCGGCCCCGTTGCCGCGGGCGCTCCGTCTCGATGCACCGGTGCTTCTGGACGCCTGGAGGCGCCTGAGGAAGCAGCTGCGTGAGTTGATTCGCTAGTGTCAACGTTCGGGGGGGACGGGCTCAGAGGGAGCGGGTCTAGGACGAGGATAAGTCCGTTTCCAGAGCGTTGTGGACCGCTATCATAACGTTTTGGAACGCTTTGCGAAGGCCGCGGCGCCCGAGACCTTCTCCAGAGACGCCGGATCTCAGAGAATTTTGAATTATCCGCACCCGATGTTATCCTCTTCCTAGCTTCGTCTTGGGGGGGATAGGCTCAGGGGGAATGCATCGACCCTCAATCGCGGCGGCGAGCCCGTGGGGGAAGCGAGAAGGGGCGGGCCTTTTCAGAAGGCTTAAAGATCCCCAGCGTTCTGACATTGTTTCTAAGCCATCCCCGAAAACGCAGAAACCTTCTCAGAAGGCTGGAGGGCTTCTGAGGAGCCTCGCCGCCTTTGAGAGGGCCCTCTCCTTTTCACTTCCCCCCCACTCTCACCGCCGAGTGACAGTTGAAACCCAAGCAAAGGAAACACCATGCTTGCCTCCAGGGTTTCCTGGGTTTCTGGCGTTGCCAGCTGTTTTGCCATGGAAAGCGTGGCATCTCCATACCGGATATCAACAGGCATCCTGGGGTTGCAGGGTTGGGCTTCTCGTGGAGGCTTCCTGTGGTCGAGCTCCTGCTGTAGGGGGTAGAGGCTCCAGAGGGACGCGGCGACCCCCAATCGTACACTTCGTGAGCGCCAAGGATCCGATAAAGATTGGCCTGTTTTCCACCACCACCATCACCATACGTTGCAGGGGGGAAGGAGGAGGAGGACGAGGAGGAGGAGGACGAGGAGGAGGAGGACGAAGAGGAGGAGGAGGAGGAGGAGGAGGAGGAGGATGAACAGGAGGAGGACCCCCTCCCCCTCCAACTTCTGGTGGTGGTGGTGGAAAACAAGCCCATCAGATAAAGGGCCCGATGGTCCTGCCCCGGAGCGTGCGGATTCGCCGGTTCATCGGCAGGATCTCGCCGCTTCCCAGCCGATGCTCCCCACTCCCCCTGAACCAGTCCCCCCCCCCCTCTTTCCTCGGAGGAGGAGGAGGAAGGAGGTGGGCAGAGGTGGGGGGAGACTGCCGCCGCCGCCGCCGCCGCCGCCGCCGTCGTCGTCGTCGCCCTCGCCGTCGTCGTCGTCGTCGTCGTCGCCGTCGTCGTCGTCGTCGTCGTCGTCGTCGTCGTCGTCGCCTCCACGGCCTGTCGCCCCGCCGCGCGCAGGAGCGCCGGCAGCTCGGACGACCAGGAGTCGGCGGGGTCGTACTCGGGGCGGCCGGGGGCGCCCATGCTGCGGCAGGGCGGCGCGAGCGCCAAAGGCCCGGGGGAGGGGGGGCCCGCGAGGGATCCTGGGGCGCCAGGGGTTTTGTCGGGTGCGCCGAGGAGTTGCAGTGGAAACCCGTGCCAAGAAGCACCCTGCTTGCCTCCAGGGTGCCCTGGGTTTCCTGGGCTTCGATGGTTCTGCGATGGAAGGCGTGATTTTCCCACACCAGAGATCAATGGACGTCCTGGGGTCTCAGGGTTGGGTTTCTTGAGGAGGGTTTCTTGTGGACTGGCCTCCACTGTATGCAGCACCCCGCAGTTGCGGATAAGACAGGGGGGGCGGGCGCGGGTGGGTCGCGGGAGGGTCGCGGGCGGGTCGCGGGGTGGGTCGCGGGGTGGGTCGCGGGAGGGTCGCGGGCAGGTCGCGGGCGGGTCGCGGGCGGGTCGCGGGCGGGTCGCGGGTGGGTCGTGGGTGGGTCGCGGGAGGGTCGCGGGCAGGTCGCGGGCTGGGTCGCGGGAGGGACGACGACATTGAGGCAATGTAGCGCAACGCAACAACAATCCGCACCGCGGGGGACCCCCCTTGAGCCAAGCATCCAGCGACAGTGAATGAACATTCGGCCCCGTCACACTGACGTTGCATCTTTGGGGGACATCGTCTGTCCCCCAAATTGGTTCCTTTACTTGTGCCCGACGCGGGCTTGATGCCAAGTCGGCGTGAATTGGACACAGATCCTATACGAATTCGGCATGTATCCGACACGGATTCGACGAGTCCGTCATGGATTCGATGCGGATTCGATGCGGATAGGGGCGCGACGGGACAGACAGGGTCTTCTGAAGATGCAATAGAAGAGGAAGGGGCGAGGACTCCCAGGCCTCCCAGATGGGGCCCGAGTAGATTCGACGAAGGAAGAGCGGCAGAAGCATAAGCTTTTGAAGCTCTGCGCGGGTTGCTTGGATCGGCGTTAAGTCACATCAGGCAGCGCGCGCCAGGGACGGGGGTTCGGCGCAGATCAACGACATTTGTGCGCAGGTCCAAGAGTTTATGCTTATGCAGTTTTTTCCTCTTCAAATAATGAATGGATTCTGAGGGTCGCGCCGCACACCCGACTTTTGCCCACGCCGACGGCGCCGATGCGTCGCCGACGGCGCCGATGCGTCGCCTGGCGCCAACAAATCCCAGGGTGCCGAAGTTCGGGGGCGTCGAGGAGGGTCGGCCACGCGCAGAGGGGGGCAGGGGGAGGGGGGAAGGCTTCTTAGAAGGAGGTTGCTTCTTAGAAGGCGCGGGCCTCACTCACTAGGCTTATGAGAAGGAGGCTGCTTCGCATGAGGCGCGGGCCGTACATCTGCAGATAAGGCCTGTGCCTTCTGAGAAGCAGCCTCAACACTTTCGGGCACGCGTGCGCGTGCAAGCTCGGAGACACCGAGCAGTGCGTCGTGCGTGGTTAAACCTCCATCGTGAAACGCATCCTCGTGGGGCGGGGTTTGAAGCGCTGGGGTCTGGGTCCTCCCGCCTCAGGGGCGGCCTGACTGATTCCTATCGGCCACGCGCAGAGTGGGGCAGGGGGAGTGGGGAAGGCTTCTTAGAGGCGCCCCCTGCTTCCAAGAAGCTTCCCCCCTCCTCCTGACCCCCTTGTGCATGCCGCCAATCCTAGCAGACCGTCCCCTTCCATGACGTCCCCCTCGCCTCGCCCCAAGACGTGCGTGTGCGGCCGGAGGGGGGCTCGAAAGGCGAGGAGGACGCCGCGGCAGGGGATGCTTTGCCAGGGGGTCGGTTCGGCCGCGCCCGATCCGCCCCCCCGCGTCCTCGCAGGACAACGGAGTGGGCCCAGACGGCCCTCGGTTTCGGCCCAGATCAATGGCACTTCCAGAGCTCCTCGCGGGGAGACCCACGCGCCCGCCGATTCGCAGCGCGACGTCCTCGCGGGCCTCGGGGAAAATGGGGCCGCCGATGCCCTCCGAGGGGCCGCGGGCCCCGCCGCCGACCTCCTTAGAGGAGGCGCTCCAGGGGCGCGCTCGGAGCGGGAGTGGCGTTCTCCTCGCCTCGCCTCGCCCCCCCTCCTCCTCCTCCTCCTCCTCCTCCTCCTCCTCCTCCTCCTCCTCCTCCTCCTCCTCTTCCTCCTCCTCCTCCTCCTCCTCCTCCTCCTCGCACCCATGGGCGGCGCCTCGGGAGCCACCCACTGGCGCGGCTCTCGAGGGGGTGTGGGGATGGCGCCCCAGCGCTTGGGATGCAACTCCTGGGAGGTCAAATTCTGATTTTGCACTGGTCCGAAGTCTGGCTTCATCCGGCTTCATCCCGCTTCATCGCGCTTAATCCCGCTTAATCTGGCTTAACCTCGCTTAATCTGAGGCCCACTCCGGCGTAGTAGCTCCCAAATGGGGCTTGATCCTCCCTAACCTTTCCGACGGAAACCTCCCAGTTGTTGCCTCCTAACAGCGCCGACCGCCGTCTCGCAGAGTTTCTGCGCCCGTGGCGTGTGGCCTCCCGGCATCCCTGCTCGGAGCCAAAGCCTGCCGCGCCGACGCCGATCCCCAAACATCCAACTTGTGGAGCAAGTTTTCGGGCGATGCCGTTTGTGTTCGGACGTTTTCGTGGGTTCTTTCGGTTCTCTGGCCTCGAGATGCCTTCCTGCGGCTGCGCCTCGCCGAGCGCGTTCTGCGGTTCCAATCGTCCCGAACGGCCGCTGGAGTCCCGAATTATCAGCCGATCACCGACTTCAGACACGTGTTGGACAATCCATGACACATGTTCTTCGCCGTCTTCGGCCTCTGGGGGCTGGCTTCGGGGCCCCGGGACAGTCCAACACGACTCGGGATGAGAAGCCCGCCAGGAGGACCGATTCAGGGCCCGGGAGCATCGAGGCATCGGAGGTCCGGGAACGTATCGATGCCGATGTCCACCCCTCGTTCCCGAGGCCGTTGTGGCGATGTCGTGGGCCGTGTTCGTTTTGATGCCGTTTTGCAGCGAAGGCGGAACGGAACGAGGACAGAACAAGGAACACGCAAATACAGCGAGCATGCAAAACACTGTTTCGCTCGAGCCCTGCCCAGGACTAGAGTCAACGCGCATTGTATGGACGCGCGCCTGTTCTAGGGTACCCTTGTGTCCTTGCTTCTGCGGCCCGTCCTTTGCCATTTTCACATGGTGTTTTGGCTGCCCGCCGCCAAAAAGTCCCAACCTCGGTCTCCAAGGGTCTTGCGTCCCTACCACCCTTCCTTACGAAGCATTTTCGCTGTAGTTTCCGTCGTGAGAGAGCACGGCCGAATACTCTTTGGCAACTCTTGGGCTTCGCGGGCCCGTCAAAGGACGCCCGGGGATGATGCAGTCATCTTGTCCCAGGAGAGGGTTCGATCGAGAGTGTCAGGGCTCACGCGGGGAACAAACTCGCGCCGCCGGGCTTTGGGCCTCTCGCTTCTCTGGGCCTCCCAGGGGCCCCTCGCCGCCGCGGCCGGATTTGCCTCGGAATCGCGATCAGAGCGCAGCTTGGAGGAGACCGGCGGCGTAGCGGTACCAGCTTTTCTTCTGTCGGAACACAAACCTCGAGTGCGACGGAGCTCGGATGTGCCGACGTTTTTCCTAACCAACCTTTAATTTGATCTTCGTTTTGAAGAGACAGTCCCCGCGCTCCTTCCTTCCTCCTTCCTTCCTCCTTCCTCCTTCTTTCCTTCCTTCCTTCCTTCCTTCCTCCTCTTCCTCCTCCTCTTCCCCGAATAAGGAAGAGTTTTCCCAACCATCCTGTGGTGTTGGGTCCTCGTTTTGAAGAGACAGCGCCCCGCGTCCCGCCTCCTCTCCTCTCCTCTCCTCTCCTCCTTTTCCTTCTCCCCCTCCTCCCTCCTCCCGTCATCCCCCTAACTTTGGCCCACCCCTCAGACGTTTCCTGGCCCCATAGAGAGTGCCACCGAAGGCCCAACTGCTAGCGCTCGCATGCGGCCACCGCGCCCATTTTGGCAAACCCCTCACACGTTTCGAGGCCCCATAGGGAGCCCAACCGAAGGTCCAAATACCAGCGCTCGCATGTGCCCACCGCACCCATGTTGGCACACTTCTCACACGTTTCGTGGCCCCATATAGGAGCTCCACCGAAGGCCCAAATACCAGCGCTCGCATGTGCCCGCCGCACCCATTCTGGCACACCCCTCACACGTTCCGTGGCCCCGTAGGGAGCTCCACCGAAGGCTCATATGCCAGCGCTTGCATGCGCCCACCGCGCCCATTTTGGCACACCCTCACACGTTTCGTGGCCCCATACGGAGCTCCACCGAAGGTCCAAATACCAGCGCTCGCACGTGCCCACCGCACCTATTTTGGCATACTTCTCACACGCTTCGTGGCCCCATATGGGAACTCCACCGAAGGCGGTGCATACAGCGACGGTGCCTACAATTGCATATGGTTGGGTCTTTCGTCAGGCTAATTTTGGGTCGGAGTAAATGGGCTCGGAGGATCGCGGCGCATCGCCGAGGCGGCTCGATTCGGAGCCCGACTTTCTTCACGCGGCCGTCGTCGATGCATCGCCGACGTCGCTGGTGCATCGCCTGTGTGTCGCCAATGCTTCGCCGACGCATCGTCGATGCGGCGTGATCATCCAACCCCATCCTCCTTCTCACTTCCCCCCCCTCGCTCGCCGCCGAGCGCAAGACCCGTGACTTCTCGTCGCTCATTTGGGGCGCCTTTGGTACAGTCAACCCTCCAGGGCCCTTGCATCCTTGCAGCGCCCTAGCATCTTTCCCAAGGGTACCCTTGCATCCTTGCCTCCTCAGTCCATCCTTCGCCACTTTCGTCGGCCGCGCCCCGCTCGAAAAGCTTCGAATTGGGCGTCCTTGCCCCTTTGGCCCATCCTTAGCGAGTTTCGCTGGCCAACCTCGTTCGAAAAACGTGAACATGGGCCTCCAAGATCCTTGCCTCCTTGGTCCATCTTTGGCCACTTGCGTTGGCCGCGCCCCGCTCGAAAAGTCTCGAAATGAGCCTCCAAGGCCCTTGCATCCTTATCGTGCGTCCTTATCGCGCATCCTTGCCCCTTCGGCCCATTCTTAGCGACTTTCGCCGGCAAACCTCGTTCGGAAAACGTTCACATGGGCCTCCGAGGCCCTTGCAGCCTTACCGTGCATCCTGACGAGACGGGTTGACCGCGCATCCTCACCGCGCATCCTTGGCCACTTTCGTTGGCCGCGCCCGGTCGAAAGGCTTCGAAAGGGGCGCCCGAGGCCCTCGCATCCTCACCGCGCCCATGCATCCTCCCCAAGGGTACCCTGGCATCCTTGCCTCCTCGGTCCAGCCTTGGCCACTTTCCGACTTTCGTTGGCCGCGCGCCGCTCGAAAAGCTTCGAAAGGGGTGTCCAAGGCCCTCGCATCCTTACCGCCGCATCCCAGACCCTCCGACGTCATGATTTTTTCATGACGCGACCCCCAGAGGTCCGGACCCATTCCCCGGGACCGGTTTTTCATCCCCAGTCGCTTTGTGACGGTCCGGATCCCCCGGTAAGGGCCCCCGGAGGCCGAAAATGGGGAAAAACTTGCTGCCGTGATTTTTCCATGGCTCGAGGGGGTCTGGGATCCTTCCGACGCGGGCCCGCTCTGCGTGCTTGCCTGGCGCTCCCCAGGCGCCGCCGCCGCCCCCGACGTCAGGGGGCCGCCGCCGCTGGCCGCCGTGGCGCCCATGCCGCACAACGCGGGCGTCCTAGGCGCGCGGGGCGGGGCCCCCCCACGGTCGGCGGCCAGCGCAGGGGGGGGGGGGAGTGCAGTTTCTCGGTGATGGGCCCATCTTCCACCACCGCTGCCACAGGCAGGAGAGGGAGGAGGAGGAGCAGGAGGAGGAGGAGGAGGAGGAGGAGGAGGAGGAGGAGGAGGAGGAGGAGGAGCAGGAGGAGCAGGAGGAGGAGGAGGAGGAGGAGGGAGGAGGAGGACCTCCTCATCGACTCATCCTCCCCTCTCCCCCGTCCTACATATTTTAGTGATGGTGGAAAGTCGGCCCATCACTCGAAAGAGAAAACATCGGCATAAACAAACATACACTCGTGGCGCTTCGCGTGGGTTCCCCCCTGGCGGCGCCTCCGGCGCCGCCCCCGATGCGCTCCGCGCGCCAGGGACGGGGGGAGGGGTCCAGTGCAGATGCAAGAAGTCCGCGCGGAGCGCCAGAAGTTTCTGTTTATGCAGCTTCTTGTTCTCTGTATACACTATATATGTGTTAAAGAGTGTAACCCTGAACCCACGAGAATAGCCCCCCAGGGATAGTAAAGTTCGGGGTTTTCGGGGAGATAATAAAAGTTGCCCGCCAGAGCCAGCATAAAGATATATCAAGAGGAAAAAGCCAAAGATATCTTGAGGATTGTCTCGGTTGAGACATCCTCAACGAATGGCTTGTTTCGCTTGAGACATCCTCGAAATGTTTGTCTGTTTCGCTTGAGACATCTTCAAATTATTGCATATTTCGCTTGAGACATCCTTGAGGGAGGAGGAGGAGAAAGAGCAAGAGGAGGAGAGGAGAAGGAGATAGCAAACATCCAAAGTTTAAAACTTATTATATTTAATGTGTAAACGCTTGATGAAAATTATAATTTTCATCTGCTCGTGTAGGGTAGCTCACGTGCCTCGTTTTCCCAGGATAAGCAACCCCAGCGATAAACAAGTTCAGGGCGCCAGGGGGAGGAGGAGAAAGAGATAGAGAGACAGAGAGAGAAAGAGAGACAGAGAAAGAAAGAAAGAGAGACGGAAAGAACTACAAAGAGACAGAAGGACATCGGTTTCGCTTGAGACATCCTTGAGGGAGGAGGAGGAGAAAGAGCAAGAGGAGGAGAGGAGAAGGATATAGCAAACATCCAAAGTTTAAAACTTATTATATTTAATTTGTAAACGCTTGATGAATATTATAAGTTTCATCTGCTCGTGTAGGGTAGCTCACGTGCCTCGTTTTCCCATGATAAACAACCCCAGCGATAAACAAGTTCAGGGCGCCAGAGGGAGGAGGAGGAGAAAGAGATAGAGAGACAGAGAGAGAGAGAGACAGATAAAGAAATAAAGAGAGACATAAAGAACTACAAAGAGACAGAAGGACATTGGTTTCGCTTGAGACATCCTGAAACAACGTGTTCGCTTTGCTTGATGTTGTTATCTCAACATAAGAAGGAAGTAACCTCGATGGCGGACTTTTCCCGTGATAATGAAGTTCGGCCTCCGCGCCCCCGCGCCCCCGACCAAACTCTTATTGGTCGACGATAATCAACTCTAACTACTGAAGGGGGGGGGTACATTATTATCGTGGGCATGGGGTTACAGATGAATACTTTTATTATTACTGCTATTATTATAATTATTAATCATGTTTTGTATTATTATTATTATTATTATTATTATTATTCTTATTATTATTATTATTATCATTATTATCATTATTATCATTATCATCATTATTATGAGGGAAGCTTCTCCCAATCTCGGTGAGGATGGTAATATTTGGGCTTCCTAGGTGGCCGAACGAGTGCCACCGACGCCGGAATCTAGGATCATCCTCCCCGGGTGAACGCAGCCCCCTGTTTTGGTGTCGGTGTCCATTTTCAAGCCTCCAGCCTTCTCAGAGGCCTCGGAAGGCCCCCGGCCTCCTGCGAAGTTTTCTAAGCCTCCCCCGAAGACAGTCCCGCCGCCTTCTGAGAAGGCCTTCTCCCTCTCACTTCCCCCCCTCGCTCGTCGCCGACACTTCCCCGACCTCCTCGCGGCGTGAATCTCTCGTCGTCCCCCGCCTTTCTGACCCCGACCTCGGCCGAGACTCTCGGCCGTCTGCGTTGGCCCTTGGAGGTTTCCGGCCTCGGGCTGCCCTCCTGCAGCCGCGAGCCTCGCCCAGAGCGCTCCAGGGGTGCCCAGATCGCTTCGACCGGCCGCCAGACACCCGAATGCAGACTCAAGTCGGGCAAGTCCCTCAACAGGAGGAATATTCAAAGATAGTCCAACAATAGTCTGGGGACGATTGGTCTACTCTTCTTGACTGTTTTTGACTATCTGTTTTTTTCGAAGATCCGCCTGTAGGAGGACATGCCCAACCTAAATCCAGACCCCTCGCGTCGCGGAGAAGGGGCCGGCTGGTAATTTACTTACCAGCCGGCCCCTTCTCCGTAGCAGGGAGCACAACGGCAACGCGCCGCTCGCACCGAACTGCGCGGCGTTGTCGTTGGCTGACCGTCGAGCTGTTTCCGCTTGCAGTTCACGCGTCGTTTGACGGTCTCATTACATCGCCGTCACGACAGTGTTTTTAAATTTGCCTTTTTGAATGACGCGCTCGTGCGGAGTAGTTCGGAGTAGTTTTACTAAAACTACTCCGCGCGCAATCGCATCCCGCTCGACAATTTATATGGTTGGGCGCGGAGTAGTTTCCGATCCCGTTTTTGGGTAAGAGAGTTGTTAACGTCTCCGGGACCGGACACTACTCCGCCGAATGATCCCAGCATCATGTCATGTTCGGAATCTTCAGAGGGACGGGAGAGATCTTCATCATAGCAAGTTGAAGAAATTTTTGTCACGGCTGTGCAGTGTGAAGCTCTTCACGCGGGGTGCCGGGGGTCGTTTTTCTCAGGAGGGGAAAACACACACAGACACAATTCATCGTCGATTCCCAGGAAGAGATGGGAAGATATGGGAAGTGGAGGGGAAGACAGAAACCCCAAAAGGATGGGAAAATATGGGAAACTGCGGGGAAACTGTTTTTATTTGTGTTCATTTATCTGTGTGTCCTGGGGCCCCTTCGTTCTCACGCGCTCGAATTTCCCTGCTGTCGCCGAGCGCCTCGGCCCTCGGGCGGCCCGCACCCCGGCCCGGGAGGGGGGGGGCGCCGCGGCCAGTGCGGCTCGGCGCGGGGAGGCGGGCCTCTCCGGGAGGGGGGGCTCGGGCCTCTCGGGGGGCGAGGTGGGGAGAGGGCACTCGAAGAAGAGAGCACGCCACACACACAAACCTCTCCGGGGGCTCGGGCCTCTCGGGGGGCGAGCCTTCAACATAAAACTTTTGGCGCTCCGCGCGGATCCCCTGGATCCGCGCTGGGCCCCCCCCCCCTCATTGGCGCAGAAATCCGCGCGGAGCGCCAACAGTGTATCTTTATGGCGTTTCTGTTTCTTCTTCTTCTTCTTCTTCTAGGCACGGCGTCGGGTGTCTGGGCTTAAGTCGGGCCTGTCCCTCTACAGGAGAAAGATCCAGAAGTGGTCACAACATTGGACATGCCCGACCTGAGTCTGGGCCGATGCGCAGCTTGCGCCAGATGCAGCCCCCTCATCCCCCACGAGCCACGGCAGGGGGCAGGCAGATCCGCGTCGCGCACGGCCTCGCGTCGCATCGGCAGGGCTTCTCCTGCAGCATCTCTGTCTCGTGTCTCTTCCTCGCCCACCGGGGGGGGGGCAGGGTGGGAGGAGGCGGGCAGAGGGGGATGCGAGAGTGAGGGCAGGAGGACCTAGGGGTGGTGGGAGGAGGGTAGGGGCAGAGAGGGGGAGGATGAGGAGGATGAGGTCGTCAGAGTGTCCAGAAGAGGGCTGATGCTGATGCTGATGCTGATGCTGATGCTGATGATGATGCTGCTGCTGATGATGCTGATGCTGCTGATGATGCTGATGATGACGATGACGCTGACGATGATGATGATGCTGAGGCTGACGCTGATGCTAAGGCTGATGATGATAATGCTGCTGATGATGATGATGATGATGATGCAGATGATGATGATGATGATGATGATGATGATGATGATGATGATGATGATGATGATCATGATCATGATGATGGTGGTGGTGGTGGTGGTGGTGGTTGTGGGTGGTGGTGGTGATGATGCTGGTGATGCTGATGATGGTGGTGATGATAAGGATGATGATGCTGATGATGCTGATGACGATGATGAGGATGATGATGCTGATACTGATGATGCTGATGACGATGCTGATGATGCTGATGAAGTTGAGGATGATGAGGATGATGATGAGGAGGAGGACGATGATGAGAATGATGATGAGGATGGTGAAGAGGATGCGGGTGCGGATGAGGATGAGGATGATGACGATGATGATGCTGATGATCATGATCATGACGCTGATGATGATGATGATGATGATGATGATGATGATGCTGATGCTGATGCTGATGCTGATGCTGATGCTGATGCTGATGCTGATGCTGATGCTGATGCTGATGCTGATGCTGATGCGATGACGATGACGATGATGACGATGATGATGATGATGATGATGATGATGCTGATGCTGATGATGATGATGATGATGATGATGATGATGATGATGATTATGATGATGATGATGATGATGACGATGATGATGATGCTGATGATGATGATGATGATGATGATGCTGATGATGATAATGGTGATGATGATGATGCTTATGATGATGATGATGCTGTTGGCGATGAGGATGATGAATATCCGGGGATGATGGTGTCAATGATGGTATTGATGATGGCGACGACGTCGTGGTGGTCGTGATAGTGATGATGGTGACGATGGTACCCGTGAATGGGATGATGAGGATGATGGTGGTGTGGATGACCATGCGGATAGTTCTGTGTATGAGGTCGCCGTGGGGGTGATGGCGACGGCAATTCCAGTGGCGGTTGCGACGACGGCGCTGGTCACGATGAGGGCCACGGTAACTGCCACCGAAGTTGGCGACGCCGATGACGGCGAGGACGCTGCCTTTTGCAGCGTGCGGGGGGCCGTTCCCGCCCTGGTCGGCGCGATCCCCGAGGGCGGCGTGCCGCATGTCCTCGTAGATTCAGGAGGGGGAAGACACATACCGACACAATGGACCGTCGATGTCCTAGAACATATGGGAAAATATGGGAAGTGGAGGGGAAGACGAACATCCGACAAATATGAGAGACTATGGAATCCTGGGATTCGTGTGTATTCATTTGTGTCTCTAGGTCCCTTCATCGATGGCCTCCTCGGTAGTGGGGCCGGTCGCTAGGCCCTTGGACTTGGCCTAGCCGATGCGCAGCAGAGCGAGCCCCGTCCGAGCTTCGACTGGGCCTGTGGCCTTGGGGCTCGAGTGTCTCCTCGACGACCAGTGGCCCCGCTCCTGCCGTCCCTGCCAACGTTGGGTGCCTGGGAACCCCTTCCTCATCTTTCGCTCTCCCTCCTCCTCCTCCCCCTCCTCCTCCTCCTCCTGATTCCTCCTCTCCTCTTCCTGGAGCTCCTCCTCCTCCTCCTCCTCCTCCTTCTCCTCCTCCTCCTGCTCCTTCTCTTCCTCCTTCTCCCCGAACCTGACGACCGCCCGCCCCCGCGCCGCAGGACGGGAGCCGACCCTGCCCCTGCTGCACGCCGCCGCGCCGCAGCCCAGGGCCCGCAGGGGCACGTCGTACTCGGAGGTGTCGAGCTTCATGGCGTTTGTCGGGCAGGGGCAGGCGCCCGCCTTTCCGCCGAGGGGGGCGGGAGGGAGGGAGGGCGTCTGGCGCGGCGCCGGACCGGGAGCCGCTCCCCACTGCCGACTTCGCCGTGCTGGTCCCGGGTATGCCGCGTACAGGGCCTGGCCGGCGCACCCCCTCCTCGCCCGGGGGCGGCCGCCGCTGCGCGCTGGGTCGTGCCTGGGGTGGGGGGGTGGACTGCGCAAGCTCTTGACCACAGAGCGCCCGCGGCAAGGGGACCCGCGTGGCGCGATGAGGTGGAGAGAGGAAGAGGAGGAGGAGGAGGAGGAGGAGGAGGAGGAGGAGGAGGAGGAGAAGGAGGAGGGGGAGGAGGAGGAGCAGGACTTGTTGGAGGAGAAGGAGGAGGAGGAAGAGGAGGACCACTGGCGACCATGACTCGACGACATTGAAGGCGCATGGAGGGAGACAGTTTTCGATCCCTCCCAAAGCTAGTCAGATGCATCCCAATGCGAGCCTTCCTGGACCTGCGGCTGGACGAGCGGGGCATGATCGTCCTCCTCTCCGGAGCTGCCGGGAGACCGCAGTGGAGGAGGAAGATGATGAAGAGAAGGAGGGGGAGGAGGGAGGGGGGGGCTAGAGGAGAGAAGAGAAGGAGGGAGGGGGGGAGGAGGAGTTAGCAGGGATGAGGAGGGGTCTGGATGGGGACATTGGTGTTGATTTTTTTTTCGTTCGCGACGGCCTGCGGCGCATGGCACCAAAGCACGGCGAAGGCGTCTAAAGACATCAACCGCTCCGTATGATGGTGTTGGTGTTGTTGATGATGATGGTGCTGATACTGACGCTAACGCTGATGATGCTGATCTGCTGCTGCTGATGCTGCCGCTGCTGATGATGAGGGTGCTGAGTATGAGTTCCAGCGTGGTGAGAAATTAGATCACGAGTCTGACAACGAGTGCAGGTACGATGTTGATGATGCGGATGATGGTGACGTTTACGGTGATGTTGCCGATGATGATGTTGGTTATGATGTCGATGTTCATGATGATGTTGATGCTGCTGATGTTGATGATTCTACTGCTGCTGATGATGATGCTGCTGATGATGATGACGACGATGGTAATGGCGAGTCTGATGGTGGTGATGATAATGACGATAATGACGATGATGCGGATGCTGACGATGGCAACGATTCTGATGATGTTGTTGATGCTGTTGATGTCGATGTTGATGATGATGCTGATTATGAGGATAATGCTGATGATGATGATGATGATGATGCTGTCGTTGCGGATGCTGATATACTGCTGGTGATGTTGGGGAGACTGGCTTCGCTGTTGCTGATGCTGATGATGATGCTTGTTAAGAATATGATGATACTTGTGATGATGATGATGCTGATGATGCTGCTGATGCTGCTGATGCTGATGCTGATGCTGATGCTGATGCTGTTGATGCTGAAAGATGGTGATACTGATGATGCCGATGATGCTGCTGATGATGATGATGCTGATGATGCTGCTGCTGATAAGGTGCTGGTGATGATAATGATGATGATGATGATGATGATGATGATGATGATGGTGATGATCATGATTACGATGCTGATGTTGAGGAGGAGGCTGATGATGAGGAGTAGGAGGCGGAGGAGGAGCAGGAGGAGGATGCTGCTGATGATGACGAGAGCGCCAGCAGCGATGACAGCGACGACGACGATGATGATGACGATGGTGAAGTCGGAGCTTCTAGTGTTGTTCTTGGTGATAAGAGCAGTCGTGTCGTCGCTGGTGATAATGATGGTGACGATTTTCAGGATGATTGATTTGATGCTGCTGATGCTGCTGCTGATGATGATGGTCATGATGATGGTGCTGTTGATGATTCTGATGATGCCGATGAGGATGATGGTGATGCTGATGACGATGGTGGTGGTGGTGGTGATGGTGATACCGACGACGACGACGTTCATGATGATGTTGCTGATGCTGATGATGCTGATGATGATGCTGATGCTGCTGCTGTTGATGCTGATGCTGATGCTGATGATGCTGCTGTTGATGATGACAACATTGATGATGCTGATGATGAAGTGATGATGGTGAGGATGGTGAGGATGCTGATGATGATGACGATGATGATGACGATGATGATGATGATGCTGATGATGCGATGCTGCTGTTGATGCTGATGATGATGCTGATGATGCTGCTGTTGATGATGACAACATTGATGATGCTGATGATGAAGTGATGATGGTGAGGATGGTGAGGATGCTGATGATGATGACGATGATGATGACGATGATGATGATTGCGGTGATGCTGATGATGCTGTGATGATGATATGATGATGATGCTGATGATGATTATGATGATGCTGATGGTGATGGTGATGATGATGATGATGGTGATGTTGATGATGATGATGATGATGCTGATGAGATATGATGATGCTGATGATGATGATGATGATGATGCTGATGCTGATGATGATGATGATGATGATGATGGTGATGATGATATGATGATGATGATGATGATGATGGTGGTGGTGCTGATGATGATGATGATGATGATGATTGGTGGTGGAGATGATGATGATGATGATGATGATGATGATGATGATGATGGACGATGATGATGATGATGATGATGATGATGACGATGACGATGATGACGATGACGATGCGATGACGATGATGATGATGATGATGATGATGATGATTGCTGATTGATGATTGATGATGATGATGATGGATGATGATGATGATGTGATGTATGGATGATGATCCGGATGATGACGATGATACGATGATGGGTGATGATGTGATTGATGATGATGATGATGATGATGATGATGATGATGATGGTGATGATGGTGATGATGGTGATGTGATTGATGATGAGAGAATGATGCTGATGATGCTGATGACTGATGATGCTGATGATGATGATGATGATGATGCTGATGCTGATGCTGATGCTGATGCTGATGCTGATGCTGTGCGATGTGCTGATGCTGATGCTGATGCTGAGCTGAGCTGATGCTGATGCTGATGATGATGATGATGATGATGATGATGATGCTGATGCTGATGATGATGATGATGATGATGATGATGATGATGATGATGATGATGATGATGATGATGATGATGATGATGATGATGATGATGCTGAGGAGGAGGAGGCGGAGGCGGAGACGGAGGAGGAGGAGTTGGAGGAGGGGGAGAACGGATTCACTGTTGAGTTCAGGGGCGAATTTTCATGGGATGCACGACGTGCAGTGCTGCATTAGCGGGGAGGGCCCCGACTTCGGAGAACCCACGGACGTGTCATGAGTAGAAGGAGGAAGGGGAGAAAGAGAAGGAGGAGGAGGAGGAGGAGGTGGAGGAGGAGGAGGAGGAGGAGGAGGAGGAGGAGAAGAAGGATTATGCTCGTGTATTGGACGGTGTTGGCCCTGTACTGGCGTCCTGGGAAGTTGTTGATCCCTGGCTTGGGTCGACACACCCGTGCCTTTGGACTTGTCGTAGCAAGATTTGCTGCCGCATTCACCCATTGCACATCCCCCCTGACCTGCGCCAAGGCCCAGAAGCCGTTCTCTTTTTGAGCGACTCCTTCGCTGTTGCATGCCTCAACGTAGTCCAGTGTCCACGGACTCGTCCTCGTGGGGGAAGCCAGGCCCAGACGCTTGTCTGGGGTGGTGTTCGTTCGTTCCTTCCTTCATTCCTTCCTTCGTTCGGCGCGGTTTGGGGGAAGAAGGCACAGGGGGCCCGGCCTTCTCAGAAGGCGGCGGAGCTTCTCACGAACCCTCCCGTCTTCGCAGAAGCCCTCTGTTGATGAGCCGATTTTCCGCCACCACCACTACTACCATAGGGCGGAGAGGGAGGAGGAGGAGGAGGAGGAGGAGGAGGAGGAGGAGGAGGAGGAGACGCTCCCCATCCTATCTTCTCCCCATTCTACCCATGTCAGTGGTGGTAGTGGAAAACTGGCCCGTCCTCTGCGGCCTCGGAGAGAGTGCGTCCAGAGAGGGCCTCTCGGATGGCGGGACAGCTCCGGTGAAGCCCCGCTAACCCTGGAGGAGGGCGGGCCCTTCTCGCCTCTCTCCCTCTTGGGGCGCGATCCGGGCACAGGCGGGCCGATGTATAAGGTCGACGTCGGTTCGGGGAGGGTACCTTGGTGTTCTTCGTGTTTGTTGGACATTCGTTCGATCGTTTGGATACTCCCCTCCTTTCCTCTCCTCCTCCTCCTCGTCCTCCTCGTTGTCTTCCTGCTCCTCCTCCTCCTCCTCCTTCTCCTCCTCCTCCTCCTCCTCCTCCTCCTCCGTCTTCCTCAACCCCTCCTCACCTCCCGCCTCCCACCCCGTTCACCTGTGGACAAGAGGGGTACTCTGTGGAGGGTACTCTTGGATACTCCGTTCGTTTGGCCGATGGATGGTCTCATGCTCTTGAGGGATGCTCTTCTGGCCTAGGTCCGATTGTACAACAAAGAACCACAAACACAAATGAGTGGATCTTTTGGGAGGACCCCTCGGGGGAGCAGCCACCGACCGCGACATGAGCACTTTGGTTGTGGCTGTGGTTGATTTGGCCGTCCCCGGACGCCACATCGACCATCACCAGTATCAAGCTGGTTTCATTGTTCCGACAGTTTTGGGAATGCGCAAGACTTCCCCTGGAGTGTTTCCTCGATGTGGTTGTGATCGCTCGCTGTCCCCGCGATGCTGATGCTGCTGCTGATGATGATTATGATGCTGCTGCTGATGATGATGATGGTGATGCTGATTCTGAATATGATGATGATGCTGATGCTGCTGATGATGCTGATGATGATAATGCTGAGGATGCTGATGATGATGATGATGATGATGATGATGATGATGATGCTGATGCTGATGCTGATGCTGATGCTGATGCTGATGATGCTGATGATGCTGATGATGCTTTCCGAGATGTCCTAGGTCCCATATTCCTTCGAGCCATGACAAACAATGACAGAAGGCCTTTTGCTTTTGGCCCCAGGAGCATCAATAATTGACTCAGGATGAAACGACGTCTCGAGGGAAAGGGCTCAGGGGCATCAATAATTGACTCAGGATGAAACGACGTCTCATCTTCACGGCTGGTAAGGCTTCGGGTTGCGCACAGGCCGCCCCCCCCCAGGTAGCCCCAGTTGGCCTCAACAGGCCCCCCGAGTCGAGTAGTCTGGCGCGCGCGTCTCAACAGACCCCCCGAGCAGTCTGGCGCGGTCTTAACACCTCAACCCTGGGGCGCGGAGCGCCCCAGGGGCGTCGCCCGAGGCGGTGCCAGGGGGTGTTGAGACCGCCCTGAGCGCGCCGCCGATGGCTTCCCTGTGGGCCCGTTCTCCGCAGAGAGCTGCCGCCAACGGTGGCCGGGCGGGGCTGGGACAGGGATTGAGATCTGCAGAACTCGTTGGAACTCTTTGGAATTGCCGCGGCGCCCGATACATCCTCCCCACGTTCCCGTCGTGAAAGAGTCAGGACGGGAGATTTTCGAGGGCCCTCGCTGGGGTCCAGGACCGTCAGAAATCGACTCGCGACGCAGAACCGGCCCCGAGTAAAGGGTCGGGACTTCCGGGGACCCCATATTGAACAACATTAAGATATGGCATGTCTGGGTTCAGGACCGCACGTTTTCAGAGATCCTTTCTTTCTTGTTCGAGTCTGTCCCTGTCCTGGCTTCGTCTTACCTGGGTGCGCCGCAGATCGCTTCCCGTTGGGCCCTCTCTTCCGCGGACGACTTGTGTGCACCATACCGCGTTGCTGTCTCCCGAGGTGTCTTCGATCTTCGACCCAGGAAGTGTACGGTGCACAGTTTCGCGGCCCTCGGAGCCGAAACATTGTCCACCGTACCGCGCTGGAGCGGGGCTTGAAGAGAGTTCAAGCGTGGTATGGTGCATGGGCGCCGTTCTTGGTTTTCCATACGCAGTTCCCAGAAGTCCCGACCCTTTCCCCGGCACCAGCCTCTCATCCCGAGTCGTTGTTGACGGTCCAGGGGCCTGGTGGGGGTCCCAAAGGGGCCGAAGACGACGGAACACCGTCCGTCCAAAGTTTTTCCACGACGCGAGCATGTCTGGGATTCCGTCCTGGTCCTGGCTTCGGCTTACGCTGAGACCAGACAATGCAGAACAATTGCAGCAACGCGAGCAATGACGACCGTTGCCCTGTCTGGGTCTTCTCTCGAGTTGGAACGATGTGTGAGGGCCCCGGGCCCGAAACCAGGCGAAAACGCCCTTTGTGAAATGATTGCAGCGCCCAGATCTGTGGGTACAGTCGAAGTCGATGAGGAGGATGGGAACCATTGCCAAGGGTAGTTACCCTTGCCTGCTCGTCTCTCTTCGTCCATTCACAACCACTTTCGATGGCAAGCCCTGCTCGAGAAGCAGACATGCGACGCCTTGTTCTTTTGCATAGCTACGCTGCCCCCCTGTAAGGTCCGACCAGGGTCAAGACGCAGCCAGGACATGGGGCAACATCGGATAGGAACAAAATGGGATCTTTGACATCGTGCGGTTTTGGACGACCCAGACACGCGACATCTGGATTTCGTCCAAGATGGGGCCCCCCAGAAGCCCCGCCCCTTTCCCCCGAGGGCGTTCCAGGGGTGCCCGGATCGTCCCGAACGGCCGCCGGAGACTCGAGCTATGACCCGAAAAAAGCAAATGCGGCGGCGCGCCTGGGGGGGGGAGGGGGGGAGTGCGAAGCAGAAGGCCTTCTCAGAAGGCGGCGGGGCTTCTCAGAAGCCTCCCGGCCCTTCGGGTCTGCGTGTCTTCGGGGAAGGCTCAGACGACTCCTCGGAAGGCAGGTGGCCTTCCGAGCCTTCTGAGAAGGCCCCCCTTCTCATTTCCCCGCCAAGCGCGCCGCCTATTCGAGGGATCTCGTCTGTCCCTCATAATCCCAGAATTGGTGCCTTCTCTCGTGGTGCCCGACGCAGGCTCGATGCGGATTCGACGCGGATCTGGCGCGGGTTCGACGCGGGTTCGACGCGTATTCGGCGCGGATCCTTCGGTGGCAATTTCATGGAACCCCGACGTTGATCGAAGATATTCGACGCTACTCGACGCTGATCGATGCTAAGTCGTCGTTCATAGACGCTAGTCGACGCTAATCGGCGCTAAATCGGCGCTATCTCATCCAGTGCCAGACGCTCATCGACGCCAGCGCGCTCTAAAGATGGAGGTGCGAGGGTACACAAGGCTCTCATGATTTGCTACCGAGGGACTCGGCGAGTCCGACGCGGATTCGACACGGCTGGGCCGCTGATGGGTGCGCGACGGGGCAGAGGAGGCCTTCCGAGGCTGCAGCACACGACCCGGAAGGTGCGCGGCGCCGCCTGGCTTCCCTGGGCTTCAGGGGACAGGGCTGTCGCCGTGAACCGGGCTCTGAAGCCTTCCAGATGAGAGACGCAGGAAAACGGCGCCGGCTGCGCCGACTGCGCAAGCGTCCCGCGTGTGGTCGCTTCAGTGTGGCGTGCCACGCTGTCGGCCCGCGCTCGCTATGGCAGCTCGCGTGAGATCATCGAGCACGAAAGGACCTCTAACCCTGATAACAAGATGAAGACGTGGCCTCACTAAGGTCCCCGTCTGCGCATGGTGGATCATACATCTGTGCGGTTTGGTCAGATGCATCTGCAGAAAAGCCCCCCATCCCTGATGTTTTTGGCCCTCCTGGCTTAGGTCCCCTCTCAAAGGGTTAAGGGCTCTCTTGTGGTAATCATAAGATCTGTTTCCTCTCGTCGCTCAGGTGGGGGCCATGCAGATGGGGTCGGAGGATCGAGCCGCATCGCCGATGAATCGGCGATGCGGCTCGATGTGGAGCCGATTTTCTCCACGCCGACGGCGCCGATGCATCGCTGACGTCGCCAGTGCATCGCTGGTGCCTCGACGATGTCGCGATTTTTTTCGCGACGCCGAATCTGATCTGATGGGACTCGCCTGCTTCCCCTGAGACTCTCAGGGGAAGCAGACGGGTCCTCTCAGGAAACGGGTCCTGGAGGTTTTTCGCCGCGTTCGGGCCCGCTGGGGGGTCTCCACGGGCCCCGGGACCGGGTGAGGCCCCAGGGTTCAGATCCCGTTTCCTTCCAGGACCCGTGTGTCAAAGGAAGCCCCGGCCAGACCAGAAAGGAGGAGGAGGAGGAGGCGGAGGAGGAGGAGGCGGAGGAGGAGAGGGACCCCCTGCCCCCCTCCTACTTATGGTGGTGCCGGTGGAAGACAAGCCCACCATGGCCTGCGGGGGCCGTTGGAGCTGAGCGCCTCCTTGGCCTCTCTGGGCATCTGTCCTTCCAGCGCCAGCCGCGGGTGGGCGCACGCTGCGCAGCAGAGTGTCATTCTGTCTCTTGCCAGGCCTGCTGACCTCTGGCTCCCACGTGGTCTTGTTCCCCACGCAGCGCTTGCACTCAGTGGTTCTGACTTCTCTTACCATCGACTTGGTTGGGTCTGGCGGGGATTTCCACCTTGCCTCCCGCGGCCGCCTCGTGCGCTGGGTGGGTCCGGCGAGGTTCCGCCACGTTGCCGCCTGTGGCCGCCTCGTGGCCGCCCCGTGAGCTGGGTGGGTCCGGCGACGTTTCGCCGCGTTGCCGCCCGTGGCCGCCTCCGTCGCTCTCAGCACGTAGATCCTCCTTCGAAAACGGGTCTTCCCCCGCTCGGGGCTGGGCTTGCGGGGACGCCCTGGGACACTGCAATCTTCCTTCGATTCTGCCTCATCTTTCCCAGGAGGAGGAGGAGGAGGAGGAGGAGGAGGAGGAGGAGGAGCAGGAGCAGGAGCAGGAGCAGGAGCAGGAGGAGCAGGAGGAGGAGGAGCAGGAGGAGGAGGAGCAGGAGGAGGAGGAGGAGGAGGAGGAGGAGGAGGAGGGAGGAGGTGAGGAGGAGGAGGAGGAGGAGGAGGAGGAGGAGGAGGAGGAGGAGGAGGAGGAGGAGGAGGAGGAGGAGGAGGAGGAGGAGGAGGAGAGGAGGAGGAGGAGGAGGAGGAGGAGGAGGAAGGAGGAGGAGGAGGAGGAGGAGGAGGAGGAGGAGGAGGAGGAGGAGGAGGAGGAGGAGGAGGGGAGGAGGAGGAGGAGGAGGAGGAGGAGGGAGGAGGAGGAGGGGAGGAGGAGGAGGAGGAGGAGGAGGAGGAGGAGAGGAGGAGGAGGAGGAGGAGGAGGAGGAGGAGGAGGAGGAGGAGGAGGAGGAGGAGGAGGAGGAGGAGGAGGAGGAGGAGGAGGAGGAGGAGGAGGAGGAGGAGGAGGAGGCGGAGGAGGAGGAGGAGGAGGGAGGAGGAGGAGGAGGAGGAGGAGGAGGAGGAGGAGGAGGAGGAGGAGGAGGAGGAGGGAGGAGGAGGAGGAGGAGGAGGAGAGGAGGAGGAGGAGGAGGAGGAGGAGGAGGAGGAGGAGGAGGAGGAGGAGGAGGAGGAGGAGGAGGAGGAGGAGGAGGAGGAGGAGGAGGAGGAGGAGGAGGAGGAGGAGGAGGAGGAGGAGGAGGAGAGAGGAGGAGGAGGAGGAGGAGGAGGAGGAGGGAGGAGGAGGAGGAGGAGGAGGGAGGAGGAGGAGGAGGAGGAGGAGGAGGAGGAGGAGAGGAGGAGGGGAGGGGGACAAAGTACCCATACCGCTTTCCTTCCTTCGTGTTTCCCGTCTTGGGCCTCCTGGGAGGCCCGCGCCGCCACCGCTGGGTTCGCCCAGCAATGCTGGTCAGAACGCACCCTGGAGGAGGAGGAGGAGGAGGAGGAGGAGGAGGAGGAGGATGAGGAGGAGGAGCTTTCAGGGCTTTCCGCCTCTCGCAGGTGCGAGTCTGGCCCCGCGCTCCCGCGCGCGGGGCTCCCCTCAAGGGCCGCGGGCCTGCGCCCCGCCCTTTCTCCGAGCGCGTCTGGCGGAGGCGCTCGGAGCCGTCGACTAGGGCCGCGCCCTGAGGCCGCCCTTTCTCCGCGCGCATCTTGCGGAGGCGCGCGGAGCCGTGGTAAGCCGACTTGCCGAGCTGCAGCCTCTGCAGGTGGGAGCGGGCCCACGCGCATGGGCGCGTGGGCCCTCGGGGTCGGCCTCCCTCGCGCCGTCGGGCTGGCCGAAGCGGTCCGCGTCGTCGTAGCGCCCGTGCCCTCTTCGAGGGTCACCCCCGACGTGGGGGTGCCCGAGGGTGGGCCTCCTCGACCTGCTCCAGCTTCAGGTGCGTGCTGCGGTGGGTGAGCAGGCCGAGGGTCTTCGCCAGCCTGGAGGAGTGGCGCCTCGTCCTCCTCGATGGCGTGTGTACTTCGTATCTGCATCATGATGGCCTGCTGCAGGAGGGTGTTCGTGTCGGGGAGCTGTGGTCGGCTTCTCCTTCTGCTGGCTGTACTCGCTGCCGCCACTCGTGGTCTGCATCTGGCCGTAGGACTGGTACTCTGAGTCGCACATGTGCCCAACCCCGAGGAGCGGGCCAGTTGGGCATTCAGTCGTCGTCCAGGGCCGCGCCCTGAGGCCGCCCTTTCTCCGCGCGCGTCTTGCGGAGGCGCGCGGAGCCGTGGTTCACCTTCTGGTCGTGCTGCTGCTTCCACTGGTGGGGGCGGGCCCACGCGTGGTGGCGCGTGGGCCCTCGGGGTCGGACTTGCCCTCGCCGTTGGGCTGGCCGAAAGGGTTCGCGTCGACGTAGCGCCCGAGCTCTCTACTAGGGTCTCCCCTGATGTGTGGGTGCCCGAGGGTGAGTCTCCTCGGTTTGCTCCAGCTTCAGGTTCTGGCCTTGGAGGGTGAGCAGGCCGAGGGTCTTCTTCTGCTCGGAGGAGCGGCGCTTCATCCTCCTCGATGGCGCGGGTACTTCGCATTTGCATCATGATGGCCTGCTGCAGGAGCGCTCTCGTGTCGGGGAGTTGGGTGCGGCTTCTCCTTCTTCTGGTTACTCTCTCCGACGCCGCTCGTGAACTGTAACTGGCCGCTGCGTTCTGACTCCCCAGGCGGTCGGTACCCTCTACCCTCGATGGCCCTTGGGCTGCGGGCGAGCAGTGCGTGCCACCTGGGGCAGATCCAGCAGCATGGCGACGGATGAGCATCTGCGATGCAGCGTTCTGACTCCCCAGGTGGTCAGTACCCTCAACCCTCAACGGCCTTTCGGCTGCGGGCGAGCAGTGCGTGCCACCTGTGGCAGGTCCAGCAGCATGGCGACGGATGTGCGTCTGCGATGCTGGACTGGTACTCTGCGTCGCACATGTGCCCAACCCCGAGGAGCGGGCCAGTTGGGCGTGCTCGATATCTGCATCGCGATCCGCCACAGTCTCCTCAGTCTTCTCCTCCGCTGCCTTCTTGAGCCAGTTCAGTAATTTGTATTTGGGGCTGTTGTACTTCGGTTTGCCTTTGCACTCGCTCCTCATCTTGTCCGAGATATATTCAGTGGAGGTGGCGCCGCATTCCTTGCAGAACCAACGCTTCTCAGCTCGCAGGAAGATGAGAGGGTGTGAGGCGTGTGTTGTCATTCCGTTTTGTTTCAACTCCGTGCCTTCCTTGGGTGGCGGCCCTTGGCAGCCGTCCCCAAACCATTTCACGAGTGTGTGGGAGGGGGTGTGCTTGTCGATCTTCTGCTCACAGCATGTGCACTTCCACCCTTTACCTTTTCTTGGGCGTGTGAGTCGATGAGTGGTCGGTGGCCTTCTCCCAACTGGTGCAGGTGGTCCGTCCGCCAGGTAGTCTCGTCGCCGTCGTATCTGTTTGTTCGCCTCTTGCCGCTGTTGTCTTCTATGTGTCTATGTGCCCGTACTTCGTGTCCGTCGGCTGGCCGTCGCTGTATGAGGTCTTTGGTGGCTGCAATAATCCTTCGCCGTACTAGGGCTGTCGTCGAGTTGACCCATTCGTAGCAACCCATCTGCGCGGAGTCTATGTCGTGGTTCTCTGCGGCTGCGTCGGCAAAGCGATCTGCTTGGCCGTTTCCATACCAAGCATGCCGAGGAAACCCGTTAGCCTCCGCGTCCTCCCAGGAGAGGTGGTTGTTGTTGTGGTGCAGCTGAATACTTTCCACTCCGCCCCGCATCGCCAGCTCCTGCCCGATCTGCTGCCACAGGTCGCCGTTGGTGCCGACTTCGCCACATGTCTCGAACCTTCTGTTGTGCCAACCTTTATACACCACCTCGCTGTCCGTCCAGAAGTGTAGTGCCCCTGCCGTGCTACGTAAGCAACTGAGGAGGGCCCACAGCTCCGCTCTGTTGTTGGTTTGGCGGCGGCCTGGGAGGGGTCCAAACTGTCCAGCTGCGAGCTCATAGACGTCGCCTTGCTGCCGTAGTCGCACCCATGCCCAGCCACACCGTCGGTATCGCCAATCTGCGCTGTTCTTCCCACCAGACCCATCTCCGCACGCTACGATCGGGGAGCCGTCCTCCGTGGTGATGCACCCTTCCTGGAGGCACTCGCCCATGTTGTTGGCCTGCTCCTCCGTGTCGCAATCTGGTGGGACTGACCATGCCCGTGGGGTTATACCCCTCAGCCAAAACGCAGGTACTGCTTCGTGTCCACCTTCCGCCCTAGTCTTTAGTCGGCCGGTGGTGTCGAAGGCTTTGCCACTTGTCCGTGCATCGCATTATCCCCATATCCTGTGGTAGTCCGTCTCTTCGTGACCGCATTCACATTGTGCCGATCCTTTTCCAAAGCATGCTCTTTTCCGAGCTCTTGCCCATGTTCCTGCACACGTCGCGATCAGGAGCGCACCGTACTCTTGGTAATTGCCACGTCTCAGAAGCCATTCAAGGTGTTTCCTGAGGTCCGTGATATCTGCTCCACTACGTTCGAGGCCACCGCCGTTGTGGTGTTCTGCTGCTTTACGCCATAGAAGTAAGGATACGTCCATCATCAACGCGTCCAGGATGTCGGTTGGGTCTCCCTGCTCGCCGTGCAGGGGGAACTTCCATTGGTTTCCTTCACTATCCAGCCAGATGTCAGGTCCGCGTGAGTCCCATCCGATCTCCCACAATGTCAGAATGAGTGATGCCACAGGTCCTCGCCTCTGTCGCCATCTTTTGTGTTCTGGCAGTCGGAGTAGCCGAAAATATATTCTCGGCCAGGCTCGTCTTACCTGCTCGCGGAGGTCGGGGCTGTGGCTCCAGCAACTGAACCAATGACTGAATTGGCCCTTCATGATTGTGTAGGTTGGGTCCGTACCTTCCACTGCTAAGTATGTTGTTAGACAGCGCCCTGGCCATGGTCTTCTGAGCGCTTGTGCGTATCGTCGCCGCGCGAGTTGGAGAGCTGTCGGGGACATACCGTGGAACGCCGCGCCGTACTTTAATGATGCCATGGCTCCCTGCTGTGTGACTCCTGCTCGCTTGCGTACTCGTAGCCGTCGGAGTTTCCTGCCAACCGCCCCAAGCCGTCTTCTCACTCCTTTCCAGCGTGCTCCGTGAGTCGGTCTGGTGGAGGTGCCTCGCACAGCTCTGTCCGCGCCCAGGTCCCGTCCTTCGGTGCCGATCTTGATGGTCACATTTGCCGTCTTGAGCTGCTTCTGGATCTTTTTTGCATCGGTGCAGCTTGTTGCCAGCAACGTAGTTTTATCTGCCAATTTTAGCCCTTGTTCTCCCAGTGCAAGGAATAGTGTCTTTGTGCTCTCGACCGTGGCCGTGGTGATCTGTTTTCTGCTTCCCACAATGCGAATACTGATGTCGTCGAACCATGCCCGCGGGATAGGTCGAGGTAAGCACGTGGTGCCTGTGAGCTTTGCCATGGCTGCGTAAGCCACCGTCTTGGCCACGTTGTTCGCATGTCTGGAGCCTGCTAATATCGATTTGTCGGGGAGGATCGGCTCCGAGAAGGCGCCATGGCATCGCAGGACTCTGGTAGCTGAGTGTTGGAGCATCATGAGGTATAACGGCCTTGCTGGGAAATTCATCTGCAATGCCGCAGGTATCACTTTGTCGATTCTCAAGCTGTCGTAGAACTTTTCGATATCTGCCAGCAACACCGTTTCCCATACATCCAACGCGTCTGCACACTCGTCCGTGATGAGTCTCCTGGGCGCTTCCCTCAAGCAGCTGTTGCCTGCGATTGCCGCATCCCATTCTCTCTCGTGCTCTCGCGCCCATTGTCGTACTCTGTCTCTGTGAAGAAGCTCCCAGCACCGAAACAATTGTGGTAGCAGTGCAAGTGCTCTATCTCCTTTGTTTGGTTTTGGCATAACCATCACCACTGAAAGTAACAACTGCCACGGCCAGGTAAGATCCCGCTCGCATTGGTTAAAGAGGCTGATAAGAGTCTGCTTCCCTGCGGTGGGTAATCTTCTCAGGTCCGTCGGGCAAATCATGTCCACTCCCTTTCCCTTGTCGGGTTCGCCTTTCAAACACCTGATCAGGTCCTCGATGGTCCAGGGGTCGCGTTCATCGTCTTCTCGCGCAGCTCGTCTGAGTTCTTTCAAGTAACCTTCGTGTGAAGTATGTGGTACATCTGCGCATGTCCACATCCTTTGAAAATCAGCAGCTTTCTGGTCGACCATATCCTTCGGGCTGCATACGGTGCCGTATTCAGTATGTATCTCATGCTCATGTCGGGGTGGCGGCTTAGTGATCCGATGCAGAACTCCGATGGTCTTCTCTGCCTGCGCCAACCATAGACTGTACTGCTTGCTGCTGTACCGCATGTCTTGCTTGATGGCTATCCGCTTCTCGTGTGCTGCTTGTGCTGCCATGCCCTGAAGTATGTCCAGTGGCACCGTTTCAAGCGCTGCCATCCGATCTGCCCATATCTGCTGGTGGAGCATGGCGGTGTGCGAGGCTCCCTTCCCAACTGGAGGCAGTCCTTCCCGAACGAGTCGTCGTCCTGCGCTGGCAAGTGCTTCTTGCTGCTGTAGGCCTCGTCCGCGTTCTTGTAGTTTGACCAGGGTGCTCAGCACGGTGTCGGCCCTGTTCCACCAGTCTGTGCGATGTGCGGCGTAACGTGATCGTCGGTCTCCTTTTTCTTTCAGCGGCGCTGTCTTGAATTCGTATGGGTGTCCACGTCCGCAAAATACTGATCTGTCTGCCAAGTCCACTTTGTAAGCCATGCAATAGAATTTCTCCAGAGTGCCGATGAACTGATGATATCGTCGCCCTAGTCGTTCAGCTCCGTGCGGGTCGGTCTTGTATGCTGCACTCTGCTTTATGTACTCGGGGGCCGTGTCAGTCGACTCCAAGGCTTGTAGTTGTGCTGCCACTTCCCAAGTATCGTCCATGATTGTGGTGTCCACCCCTGCTGCTTTGTCCGCGATCCGCTGCTCCATCGTCTGTGAGGTAGCCCTTTGGGTTTCCTTCAACAGGTCCGACGAGTTGGTCGTGGCTGCATTTGGGTCGTGCATGGTCTCATCCGTGTTCGCCGCCTTTTGAGTAGTATCCCTCGCCTCTGGTGTATCCCAAGCCCCTTCGACATCCTCGGGCATGAGTATGTCGCTGTCCGAGCTGATAAGGTTCGCATCCAGGTCGTCGAAGGGGTCGGAGGAGGAGGAGGAGGAGGCGGAGGAGCAGAAGGAGAAGGAGGAGAAGGAGGAGGAGGAGGAGGAGGAGGAGGGGAGGAGGAGGAGGAGGAGGAGGAGGATGGCGAGGAGGAGGAGGAGGAGGAGGATCCCCTCCTCCAAGTTCTGGCGGTGGGGGTGGAACACACGCCCATCACGGGGAGCAGCCGTATCCGTGCCTTAGGGTCTACCCAGTTTTTCCTTACGAGATCGCACCATCCCCGGAGGGCCGGGGATGACCCCCCTCTCATCCCTGTCAAATAGTTCTGTGTGCGCACGCTCGTTTATCTCAGCGGATCATGTTTCAGGACTCCCCTCTGCCGAGGCAATACAAGGGCTTCACGCGCGCGCACGTGTCGGCATCGTGCCAAGCACATCAGTGTTGCAAGCATTTCAACTTAAAAGATTAAATACCCTCAGGCCCATCATCAGACATCTTGCCGAATTTCTGCCCGCGCGCATGTGCTGAAGTCGTACGCATACCATATGATTTTAGGAATCTGGTCCACAACCCGCATTCTCACCTCACTACGCTGTGCATCCTCGTTGATCCAGCATGCGCTCAGTGCACGTATCCGTCACGCGCGCGTGCCGAAAGTCTTCCATTTCAAATCATAGCTATTCAAACACATGAAAACAATTGGTTTGTCAGTTCAAGGTTTGCCAGCTTTCTTAAATTTCTGCACGCACGCACTTGCCACCATCACCCCTCATCAGCGCCATCGCATCACCGCCGCTATAGTCACCATCAATCGCCGCCATTGCCCCCATCACAAGTCAATCACCTTCATCACAGACACTTGGACATCATCATCATCATCATCATCATCATCATCATCATCATCATTATCATTATCATCATCATCATCATCATCATCATCATCATCATTATCGTCATCATCATCATCATCATCATCATCATCATCATCATCATCATCATCATCATCATCATCATCATCGCCATCGTCGTCACCCGCATGGGTGCCGTCATGTGCCTTACCGTCGTCATCGTCATCATCACCACCGTCGCTACGGTCGTCATCGTCGCTTCCGTTGCCGACATTGCATGACACCGCGCCCGCTCGAGTCACCGTCGCGCTCTGAAGTGCCCGCGCCCCAGCGCGGCTTCTGAGACGCGCTGTGAAGTTCCGTCACCTCCCCGACTTCTGCCTGGACCCCCGCCCCCCCCCCGTCTGGATTTTTTTTTTTGGATTGGTCCCCATGCGTCCTCACGTTTGAGTCGGCCCGGTTATGAAGTTCCCATCGGCAACCTCCGTCGTGCTTGCACCCGCGGTGCCAGACCAGCTGGCTTCTCCACGCGCGAGCTGGCGCGTGCCTCGGGCGGTCGCAGAGAAGCGTCAGCCAGTGCCGAGCACATCCGCAGTCGTGGCCGCATGGGCTTGTCAACACAAGTTGGCGGGTGGGAGGGTGGGATGCTTGCGCGAGCCATGGAGTTGACAATTCTGGACTCACAAACACTAGCTGCACCATGTAGTTAGCACCACGTAGCTTGTACATCCACAGCGCAATCACCCACACAGCTTGTACATCCACAGCGCAATCACTTGCTGTTTGGAGGCCACGCTGGCTAACGTTTCGTCTTGCCTCGAGGCATATCTGTCGCAGCTTCCCGGCCGCCGCCAGAAACGCGTCCCGACCTTCGACGAGATAGACTTGGACGGCGATGGCCTCATTACGCGCGACGAGTGGGTGGCACACGAGAGGGCCCTGCAGGCCCAGGACCCGAGGGGGCCTCGAGAGGAGGCGGCGGGCGGAGCAGGGGGGGGCCGGCACAGGGGGGGCCGGGGGGATTCCGGAGGGAAGGGCGCAGTGGGTGCCTGGAGATTCCGTCTTGGTGGACGGCTCGCGCGTGGTTCCACCTGGGCGGCGGAGGACAAGACGACGGGGTCGGTGGCGAGGACGTTCTCGCGCAGGCTTCCCGCGCAGGGTTCTCGCGAGAGCTCCGCCTTCTCCCACGCCGGCGGCCCGCGCAAGCCATGGCGCAGGGGCACTCAAAGTCAGCACTCGCAGTCAGGACGCACGGATGTCCTCAGGGTACCCCATGCGCTCTGGCCTCCGCGGCCCGCCCTTCGCGGTTCTCGCTTGCCAGCCCTTCTAGGGTGTTGGCTCCCCGCCGCCATTTTCAGCGTGCAGGGCCCTTGCGTCCTTGCCGCCCGCCCTTGCCGTAGGTCTCGACGGTATGGCCTCTCGCGTGAGGCCCGTTTCTTGTGCGAGCGAGGGGGGGGAGTGAGAAGGAGAAGGCCTTCTCGGAAGGTCCGGAAGTCCCCCGGCCTTCTGAGAAGCTTTCTAGGCCTTCCCCGGTGGCAAACAAACACTTCTCGGAAGGCGCAAGAGTTTCTGAGAAGTCCAGCCGCCTTCTGAGAAGGCCTTCTCCTTCTCACTTCCCCCCCTCGCTCGCCGCCGAGAACGTCCCTCGCGGATCGCCCGGGCGGGGTTCTGCGGGGGGGAGGGGGCGCCTAGGCGGGCGTCGGTGGGGGGGGGGGGATCGACCAGGCTCCAGGCTGGGAGCGAGGGGCCATCAGCAGGAGCGAGCACAGGAGGCGGAGGGAGGGACGCAGATGCGCTAGACGCCGAGACGCTTCGCGCACCCCCACAAGCCCATCCAGAGAAGATGCCCAGGGGAGCTGCCTCGATCAGGGACGTGGAGGAGCATGCAGTGGAGTAAAGGGTCGGGTAAGACGTCGTACCCCATGAGGGGGAGGATGGAAAGGGAACCAGAGGAGGAGGAGGGGGACGAGGAGGAGGACGAGGACGAGGACGAGGAGGAGGAGGAGAGAGACCAGGGAGGAGGAGGAGGAGGAGGTGGAGGAGGAGGAGGAGGAGGAGGAGGAGGAGGAGGAGGAGGAGGAGGGAGAGGGGGAGGGGGACAAGCTACGTGCGCTCGCGGACGCGTGTTATAGCAGGCCTGCGGCTCACACGGATGACCTTTTCGTGTTGTGCGCAATCGGAAGCATGGGAGCTGCAGGCACATAAGGAGGAGGTGGTGGGTTGGCAGCAGGACGAGCGGGAGGAAACGGATGACGGCGAAGAACACATCAGGAGGAGCTACAGCGGAAGGATCGGGAGGGAAGGAGGACCAGCAGAAGGCGGAGGAGGGGCACTGATGGGGCGACCGCGATGAGTAAGTCTTCAGATTCAGAAGAGTGGCCGGCGCTGGGGCGAGACGAACAGCACCAGCAGCAGGAATTGGAGCGGAAGGAGTGGGAGGAACTGGAGGACCTGGGGAAGTCGGAGAAAAGGGAAATGATGCGGGGGGGGGGACCACAATGAACCATGACGCGGATCCAGAGAGGTGGCCCGCGCTGGGGCGAGAGCGCCATCCTGAACGACGGGAGCAACGCGCCGATCCGAACATGATGCCCACGCTGCAGCGGGAGCACAATTCTGAAACACCGGAAACAAATGGATTGCAACCCGCTGTGAGAAACTGTTCTTTTGGGGGAAATCCTGTGCGGAAGAAAAACGCACGCAGAGGGTGCGGGAAACCTTCCGGACAACTCCAAGGGAGAAAAAGTATTCCTATTGTCGAATCGTGGAAGGAGGAGGGAGGGAGGGAGCGATGGAGGGAGGGAGAGACGGCGGGATACTGATGATGCTGATGCAGATGATGCTGACGATGTTGACCATGGTAATGACAATGGCGGCGATGATGGTGCTGACGACGCTGGTGATGCTGATGTTGCTGAGGATGATGCTGATGATGAGGATGCTGCTGCTGCTGCTGCTGCTGCTGATGATGATGATGATGATGATGATGATGATGATGATGATGATGACAATGATGATGATGATGATGATGATGATGATGATGATGATGAGGATGAGGATGAGGATGATGATGATGGTGGTGTTGATGATGGTCGTGATGATCAGGATGATGATGCTGATTTTGTTGGTGGTGCTGATGATGAGGAGGAGGAGGGGACTCCATGTAGCCATGGAAAACAGAAGCGATTCCGCGCGATAGGACTGCCTCGCACGAGAGACGGCCTTCCGCCCCCACACGGGGAGTCGTCCCTCCTCACGTTCAGGGGAGGCCGTTCGCTCATCGGCGAGGAACTCACGCAACACGGTCGAATTACAGGTCAGCGCCTTGCCGCCCCTTGACTCGCTGCTCATGCGTGCCGGCTGTCCTGCGTAGGGGGACGGTCGGTTCACCTCCTCACTGTGAGGTCCTTGCCGACTGCTCCCCCCTGTTGTAGCACATGACGCGTGCAACTCTGTTGGCACCCCAGGGCGAGTAGGCACGAAGGCCCCATGGGACTTATGGGACACACGCCCCCGCCACTCCACCAAATGCGCGATCTCCGCGCTTGGAAGCTCAAGATGGCTCCAGCGTCACGGGCGTAGTTGAGTGCCACGGCCCTGGGCAAGGTGCCGCGGGGCGGGACCCAAAAAAGAGGAGGAGGAGGAGGGGGAGGAGGAGGAGGAGGAGGAGGAGGAGGAGGAGGAGGAGGAAGAGGAGGAGGAGGAGGAGGAGGAGGTCGAGGAGGAGGGGGAGGAGGAGGGGGAGGAGGAAGAGGAAGGGGGAGGAGGGGGAGGAGGGGGAGGTGGAGGAGGAGGAGGAGGAGGAGGAGGAGGAGGAGGAGGACGAGGAGGAGGAGGAGGGAGGAGGAGGCGGAGGAGGAGGAGGAGGAGGAGGAGGAGGAGGAGGAGGAAGGAGGAGGAGGAGGAGGAGGAGGAGGAGGGAGGAGGAGGAGAGGAGGGGGGAGGAGGAGGAGGAGGAGGAGGAGGAGGAGGAGGACGACGAGGAGGAGGGACGAGGCGAGGAGGAGGAGGAGGAGGAGGAAGAGGAGGCGGAGGCGGAGGAGGAGGAAGAGGAAGAGGCCAGAGTCCTCTTGGAGGATGTTTTATTGGATTTCTTTTAGATGTCTATTGGTGGCTTCTTGTTGTCCTCTTGGGGCGTCTTTGGGCCCTCTTGGCGGTCCGGGGGGCCTCCTGAAACGGTTTGGGTGCCTCGGGGCCTGTCGGGGCCTGCTGGGTGCCTCGGGGGGGCCTTTTCGACGCCCTCTGAGCGCGTCTTGGGGCCCCATGGTCGCCTCTTTGGGCCCTCTTGGAGCATTCTTGGGGGCGCTGGGGCCAGTTTGGAGGACTTCGATTCCACAAGGGATATTTAGCATCCCCCCCAAAAGGCCGAAATAGGCCCAAGTAAGTAACGTCAGTGGTTGTTGCCTCCTCGCCGAGGCCATCTTGGACGCTCCAATCGGTCGCCGGGCGCCCCGTCCAGACCTTGGGGTGAGGGGTAGGGGTAGGGGACAAAACGCCATCTCCGCACGCAAGCCGTCTAGCTCAGTCCCACCTGCTTTTCCACCACACAAGTGGCATCCGAGTCTCGGCGTAGCCGGGGGTCGCCAGATCCCTGTATTCAAATTAGCCCGGCGAAGGACCCAACCATATGCAGTTGTGAATACCGCAATTGTGAACACCATCTTTGCCCGTGCTCCCTATGTGGCCACGGCATCCCGCCGGAGCCCGACATGCTCAGGAACACGTTCGTGGCCGTCTTCGCGGGCGCCGACGACGACAAGGACGGCGTCCGTCTGACCAAAAAGCAGAAGCAGGAGAGAGCCTTGAGAGCCATGAGGGAGGAGGTGTCGGTGCAAGTGCACGTCGAGAAGGCGGAGTACGACGCCCAGGCGCGGTTGCTGAATCAGCACAACTATAGGGCCACGATCCTCGTGAGGAGTGCGCCGAAATGGCCCGGGGCCGCCCTGGGAACCCTGCCGCTGGGGGCCTTCGGCGGAGCTCCCCATTGGGCCAAGATCCTCGTGAGGGGCGTGCCGCAATGGCCCGAGGCCGCCGTGCGAACCCTGCCGCTGGCGCCCTCGATGGAGCTCCCTATGGGGCCGCGATCCTCGTGAGGTGTGCGCCGAAATGGCCCGAGGCCGCCATGGGAACCCTGCCATTGGGACCTTCGACGGAGCTCCCTATGGGGCCACGATCCTTTTGGGGGTGTGCCGAAATGGCCCGAGGCCGCCATGCGCACTCTGCTACTGGCGCCTTCGGTGGAGCCCCTATGGGGCCACGATCCTCGTGAAGGGGTGTGCCGAAATGGCCCGAGGCCGCCGTGCGCACTCTGCTACTGGCGCCTTCGGTGGAGCTCCTACGGGGCCACGACCCTCGCGAAGGGTGTGCCGAAATGGCCCGAAGCCGCCGTGGGAACCTTGCCACTGGGACCATCGATGGAGCCCCTATGGGGCCACGATCCTCGTCGGGGGTGTGCCGAAAATCCCGAGACCGCCATGCGCACTTCGCTACTGGCGCCCTCGGTGGAGCTCCTATGGGGCCACGATCCTCGTGGTGGTGTGCCGAAATGGCCCGAGGCCGCCATGCGCACTGCGCTACTGGCACCGTCGGTGGAGCCCCTATGGGGCCACGATCCTCGTGAAGGGGTGTGCCGAAATGGCCCGAGGCCGCCATGCGCACTCTGCTACTGGCGCCTTCGGTGGAGCTTCTACGGGGCCACGACCCTCGCGAAGGGTGTGCCGAAATGGCCCGAGGCCGCCATGGGAACCTTGCCACTGAGACCATCGATGGAGCCCCTATGGGGCCACGATCCTCGTCGGGGGTGTGCCGACATGGCCCGAAGCCGCCATGCGCACTTTGCTCTTGGCGCCTTCGGTGGAGCTCCTATGTGGCCACGATCCCCGTGAGGGGTGTTCCGAAATGGCCCGAGACCGCCACGCGCACTTTGTTAGTGGCGCCCTCGGTGGAACTCCTATGGGGCCACGATCCTCGAGGGGGGTGTGCCGAAATGGCCCGAGGCCGCCATGCGCATTCTGCTACTGGCGCCTTCGGTGGAGTTCCTATGGGGCCACGATCGTCGTAAGGGGTGTGCCGAAATGGCCCGAGGCCGCCATGCGCACTGTGCTACTGGCGCCTTCGGTGGAGCTCCTATGGGGCCACGATCCTCGTGAGGGTGATGATGATGTTGCTGATGATGATGTGGATGACGATGATGCGAGGAGGAGGGATGGGGGCAGTTGGAGGAGGAAGGAACGCGAGGCGTTGTCTCTTCAAAACGAGGACCCAACACCACAGGATGGCTGGGAGCAGTACAGCGTGTTCACAAACTGCCAGCGCACTGTCCAGGTTTTGCTGCGCTGTGCACTTCGTTTTTTTGGGAAAAAGGGATGGTGGAGGGTGTTGGCAGGGTGGCCCCCCGCAGTGTGCATTTTGTATGTTTTTTTGACGGGTGGTGGAGGGGGGGGGCGCGAATGGTTCCGGGTCGGCTGCCGCCCAGCTTGGGGAGGGGGTGTTTATTAATAGGAAACCGTGATATAATGGGAGGAAAAGGGGTGGAAAGAAAAAACGTTCTAAACGATTCGTTCCCAGAAAACAAGTGGGATTGCTGTGCCTTCGTTGCAAGGACACCATGTATCCATCGGTCCCGGCCATTTCATCACGTTGGGGCACGCGCTGCTTGGCCATTGCCGTTCCAGTGATGTAGCACTCTATAGCAGCATCCATCGATGATCCACTGGACGAGTTCGAAGTTGCAGCATATACCCTCGAGAGGACAGGGTCGGGGGTTCGCTGGGGGAGGGTTCTCCCAAGGTGGGGCTGGGGAGCGGGCCCGGTTGGATGGCTCCCGTTCAACGCGTTTCCTCCTTCCAGAGGCCGCTCAGAGCGATTTCCCTGAAACGCAACCTTTGCCCCGACCCCACCGTTGTGCCCCCCCCCGACAGAGGTCATGACGATCCCGCTGGGAGGCAGACGGGGCGGCGAGAGAGATACTGACGCAGGGGCATCACGGACGGGCGGGGGCGAAAACGACGGCGGAGGCGGCGAAAGGTTCACCGACCGTTGGACCCGCTGCTCGTGGACGGGCCGGCCGAGAAGGAAAGAGCGAGGGAGAGAGGGGGAGGGAGAGAGGGAGAGCGATAGAGAGAGAGAGGGAGAAAAGGGAAACATGAGCAGAAAGAGAGAGAGAGAGAGAGAGAAAAAAAGAGAGAGAGAGAGAGAGAAAACAGAAAAAAACAAAAAAAAACGAAGCGAAAGGACGAGGAGGACGAAGGCACGGAAGGAGGGAGAGATCGCAGGACGAGCGCCGGCGCAGAAACAAATCCGCCGTGGCATGCCGGGGGCGCCCTGCAGAAACTCTCACGCAACAGCATGCGGCAGGGCCCTCCAGAGAGGGGCACCCAGAGGTCGCGTGGCTGTCCTTCGGGCGACCTCGCCGCGCTGCAAGATCCCAGCAGGAGGAGGAGGAGGAGGAGGAGGAGGAGGAGGAGAGGAGGAGGAGGAGGAGGAGGAGGAGGAGGAGGAGGAGGAGGAGGAGGAGGAGGAGGAGGAGGAGGAGGAGGAGGAGGAGGAGGAGGAGGAGGAGGAGGAGGAGGAGGAGGAGGAGGGAGGAGGAGGAGGAGGAGGAGGAGGCCGCCGCCCGCCGAAGCGCCGCACCATGTTCCGCCAGGGCTGAGGGATGAAAGCGCACAGGGCGAGTATACAGCAGAGGAGGGAATGGTACCCATACCTCTACCCTTTCCTAGTTTTCCCTTTTTTGGGCCTCCTCGGAGGCCCTCGTCGCCACCGCTGGATTCGCCTCGAAATTCTGGACAGAACGCACCTCGGGAGAGGTCTGGGGAGTAGCGGTATCGGTACCTTTTTGGTTTCCCCAGAGCAGCAGAAGCAGCTGGTACCCTCGAGGTTGACCAGTAGGTCAACCCTGCCCAGTCAAGGGTATCCAGGTGCCCCGTGTTGAGAAACTCGCGAAGCTTCTGCATTCCCATGGCAGCGTGGACCTCTCGCGTGCCCTCTCCCACAGGCAGCTCGACCGCATGGCAAAAGCGGAGACGGGCCAGACATGCGGGGCCAGGCCGTTCCTTTGGCCACTCGGGCGGCGGACGTGCCAGCAGCCAGTCTCGCTGGCTGCAGGGCTCCCCCTTGGTGACTCACCAGCTGGAAACATATCCCTATCCCTATGTTTGGCATCGCCTTACTTCGATGCTGATGTCCCCAAGCTTGTCGTCGCCTTGGGCTTGCCGATCTTGGGGATAGGAACAAGTTCGAGGCTGGTCAGTGACTGCTCGCCCCTGCCGGCTCCGGGGGGTCCCGCCCGAGACGAAGTTGGGCCACGCCGATGTGCTGCCACTGGCGTGAACAGGGCCGACCACAAGCGAGTTGGCCCTGCGCCGGCCGCGCCCTCCAAGTCGGTACGGCAATTTCGGCATGGCTCTCCGAGACGTGTTGCATCGTCTGTGTGTGTTTATGTGTGTGTGTGTGTGTCTGTGTGTGTGCGTGTTCTGGGCCGGGCTTTCCCTCTCCTTGTCGCGCTGGGGCTCCTCCTACTCCTCCTCCTCCTCCTCCTTCGTGCATCGCGGCTTTGATTTGCAAGCGGTGTGTCCCCTGTTGCCTGTCCGCCGGAGCAGTCGCCCTCTGCCCAGCTGCCGACGCAAAAATAAGTGTGTGTGTGTGTGTGTGTGTGTGTGTGTGTGTGTGTGTGTGTGTGTGTGTGTGTGTGTGTGTGTGTGTGTGTGTGTGTGTGTTTGTGTGTGTGTGTGTTTGTGTGCGTCTGTGTCGGAGGAGGGGAAGGGGGGGAGGAGGGGAGGAGGCAGGAGCGGAGGGGTGAGGCAGGGCTCGTTTCGATTCCTCCGATTCGATTCGGATTCCATGGCTTCCGATTTTGATTCGACTTCGGCTTCCGATTTCGATGCCGATTTCGCCTTGGAGGCCTACTACCCTTTCGATTTCTGTCGATGTCACTTCTCCCTACTCGGCTGCCTTTCTCTGCCGATCCGATTTGCTTCGGTCGCCGATCCGACTTCTCGATTCGATTCTGGGCTCCCCTGCGGACGAGGCGAGGCGGAAGAGGGAGGAGGGGAGGAGGCGAGGGGTAGAGCAGGTCAGGAGGGGGGGAGGGGGGGAGAGGGGGCGAGGAGGCGAGGGAACGGGAGGGAGGAGGGAGTGTCGGGAGGAAGGGGAGGAGGAGGAAGAGGAAGGAGGGGCAGGAGGAGGAGGGTGGAGGAGGAGGAGGAGGAGGAATAAGGTGGGGGTGGAGGCGCGGAGGTGGAGAAGGGGAGGAGGAGAGAAGGGATGAAGGAGGAGAGGAGGAGGAGGAGAGGAGGAGGAGGAGGAGGAGGAGGAGGAGGAGGAGGAGGAGAGGAGGGGAGGCGGGGAAGAGGCAGGAGGAAGCAGGCGGGAGGATGAGTAGGAGGAGGAGGGGTAGGAGGCGAGGAGGAGGAGGAGGACGAGGAGGAGGACGAGGGAGGAAGAGCAGGAGGAGGAGAAGGAGGAGGAGGACGAGGAGAAGGTGGAGGAGGAGGGGGAGGGGAAGGAGGAGGAGAAAGAGGAGGAGGAGGAGGAGGTGGAGGAGGAGGACGACGAGGACGAGGACGAACGTGGACGAGGGCGGGCGGGGACGGGGATGAGGAGGAGGAGGAGGAGGAGGAGGAGGACGAGGAGGAGGACGAGGAGGAGGAGGACGAGGAGGAGGGAGGGGAGGAGGGGTGGCGGCGTGAGGAAGCAGGAGGGTTGAGGGGGAGGAGGAGATGCGCGCCGCCGGTCTGGGCGCCGCCCGCGACGTCGCCCGGCGAGGGTGCGCCGGTCGTGGGCGCCCACGTGGACCCGAGGACGGCGCGGGGTGAGCCTCACTCTACGGGGTCCACACACTCTCCTGGCCTCCTAAGATCAAAGCAGGACAACACTGCATTAACATAAACTTTTGGCGCTCCGCGCGGATTTCTTGGATCCGCGCCTGGGCCCCCCCGGCGGCGCCTCCGGCGCCGCCGCTTGCACGCTCCGCGGGCCAGGGAGGGGGTCCAGCGCGGATCCAAAAAATCCGCGCAGACCGTGAAACGTTTATGCACATGTTTCTTGATATACGGTTGGGTTTGGCCTCCCAGATTCACCGAGCGCGCTCCACTACGCGCAAAGTGTCTACTCCAAAGTGTCTACTCGCAAATGTTCGAGACATATGTGTTCGTCTCGATTTTATATACATGCTTATTCACAACGCATGCATACATGGTATATAGTCCATACATATACATACATATGTATATATATATATATATATATATATATATTACATCTATACATATATATATATATATATAGATATGTATATCGATATGTATATATATATATATATATATATATATATAGGAGTAGGGCCCGGGGGCGGCCCGGGGCGCTGCCTGAAATCTCCATGGGGGGTGCAGGGCGCCCCCGGGAGCGTCCGAAGCGTCCTGGAGGACCCCTGGGACCGCCAGGAACAGTTCGAGACCGACCAAGACGGTCCGCGAGCGCTCCAAGACGCGCATACATCGCCTCAGGAATGGCCAGGAAGGCCCGAAGACATTCCAACAGAGCTCCATGAGGCCCCGAAGGCATCCCAAGAGGCCTCCCAAGAGAGCGCCGACAAGCCAAAATCGTTGATTTTTGTTGTTTTGTTTTAGGTTTTTGGCCTTCTCGCTTTTTCGGGGTTCCGACGCTCCAAGACCGTCCAAGAGTCTCCCAAAACCGCTCCAAAACGGCCGAAGAGACCCCCAAGACCGCCCCAAGACGGCCCAAGAGACCCCCAAAATCGTCCCAAGACGGCCCAGGAGAGCCCCAAGATTGCCCAGGAGCCGCCCAAGACGGTTCCAGGAGAGCCCCGACAGGGCTTCAAGACTGCCTAAGCGGGCCCCAAGAGGGCCCCAAGAGGGCCCCGCGAGGCCCAAGAGGCCCCAAAGAGGCCCCCAAGAGCCTCCCCGGAGGCCCCCAAGAGGCCCCCGAGATGCCCAAAATTGGCCCTGAGCGCGCCCCAAGACGCCTCCAGGAGAGCCCAACAGGCCTCCGAGAGGCCCCCAAGAGGCCCACTGGAGGCCCTCAGGAGGTCGTCCCCATCATGTTCCCGGAAGGCGGTCTGGGAACATGATTCCGCGCCTTGGAGGAGTATTCTGCGCCTTGCGAGGCGCCTTGGACGACGTACGATTCATATTCTTGAACGCTTTCCGTGAACATGATTTCTCACCATTTCGGAACGCTTTCCTACTGCTGCGGTGCTCTGGGGGGGAGGGACGGGGGTCTGGGAACATGATCGGGAGTTTAGGGAACGAGGGTTTGGAGAGGAGCAGTAGGACAGACGGACGGACGGGGCCCGCAAGACGGCTCCGATACGGCCCAAAACGTCATTGAGAGAGCCTCGATACGGCCCAGCACTACGCCAAAGAGATCCCCCCGATCATGTTCCCAGAGCGGTCCGGGAACATGATGTCCTGCATTGGAGCGGTAGCGACTGGGACACAGCGGCGTCGCCGACGTATTCGTCGCCGTCGCCGTCATCGCCATCGTCGTTGCGTCTTCCGTTGCCTTGGTAAACACCGCGGGGCCTCCTGGGATTTATTTTGGACCCCTGGGACCTCCAGGAGGGCCCCCTGCGATGTCTGTCTGTCTGTCTGTCTGTCTGTGTGTCTGTCTGTCTGCCTGTCTGTCTGTCTGTCTGTCTGTACGTATGTATGTATGTATGTTTGTATGTATGTATGTATGCATGCATGCATGCATGCATGCATGCGTGCATGGATAGATGGATGAATGGATGGGTGGATGGATGGATAAGTGGATGGATGCATGGATGGTATGTATGTATGCATGCATGTATGATGTATGTACGCATGCATGCATGCATGCATGTTTGTATGTATGTATGTACGTATGAATGTATGTGGATATATACATATATATATATATATATTTATATATGTGTATACGTGTATAACTACATATATATATATATATATATATATATGTACACACCGCCCCCTGGCCCTGGGTCCCACGCCTCCCCGTGACATCCCGGAAACGCTCCTGGTGCCGCTCCCCCGGCCTTTCCGGGGAACCTCCGCAGCGCTCCAGGTGGGCCCAAGACGCCTCCCAGGAACCCCCAGAATGCGAAAGGATGGCCCAATACGCTCCCAAGCAGCCCAAGTCAGCCTTTCGACGGCTCTCGAGGTTCCCAGGTGGCCTCCAAGAGACCCCAAGAGACGGCCCGAAGAGGCCAACATCGTCGATTTCCATGTATTTCTTCACTTTTTTTGGTTTCTCGCGTTTTCGACGGTCCAAGAGCGCCGAAGAGGCTCCCAAGACCGCCCCAAGACCACCCAAGAGACCCTCAGGACGGCCCCGAGACAGGCCAAGAAAGCTCCAAGACTGCCGAAGAGGCGCCCAGGACAGCCCCAGACCACCCCAGAACGGGCCCAAGATGGGCCCAAGGGCGGGAGCAGGAGGCTTCTAGAGACTTCCGGGAGGCCTCCGGGACGACCCAGAGACCCCCAACACACCCCCGATCCTTGAGAGGCCCCAAAAAGACCCCGACGAGGCTCCAAGAACAGCCCAAGAGAGCTGCGAGGGCCGTCCCGAGAGAGCCCAAACATGGTAAAATCGCTGATTTCCCATAGTTTCTCTACTGTTTTTCGCGTTTTCACGTTTTCCCAGCTTCCAACCCTCGAAGACCGAGGATTTTGAGAGAACAAATGCGGAATCAGCAGAATCCCAATTTTTCAAAACTCGGAGGTCCTACGTGCACGTCCCCTGACATCTGGCCGGTACCGCGCCTCCCGGCTTCCCGGGGGGCCCCCAATACGCCCAAGGACAGCCCAAGACGACCCCAAGGAACCCCCAAAACGTCAAGAACGGCCCACCACGTTCCCGCGCAGACCGAGACACCCTTCCGACGGCTCCCCAGGCCTCCAGGAGGCCTCCAGAAGCCCCAGAGGGTCCGGAAGATCCCACACCCCTGAGGGGCCCAGCGAACAAAACCCGCGAGGCCCAAACAAAAATCAGCGCCGAACAGCGCCGAGCTACTGGACCAAAAATGGAAATCCGACAATTTCTTTGTTTTGCCCCACATCCAAAGTGGGGTTCTTGTTTTCTCTGCACACCCCGCGCAGGAACACTCACTCACTCATCATCATCACCACTCACTCACACTCACTCGCACGATCACTCACCATCATCGGCATCGAACGATCATCATCATCATCATCATCATCATCATCATCATCATCATCATCATAATCATAATCATCATCATCATCATCATCATCATCATCATCATCATCATCATCATCATCATCATCATCACCACCATCATCATCATCATCATCATCTCTACTCGCTGACTTGAGGCCTGGATATGGAGGAAGTATCAGGCGGGAGCCTCGTCTGTGAGTGAATTGTGACGAAGTCTCAGGCAGGAACCCCCTCCCTATGGGGCCCGCACTTCACGTTCGAATCCGAGCGGGTCATCCGCAACGTGCAACTGTCGTCACTTTTGGGCTCTTGAGACCTGAATATGGAGGAAGTCTCGAGCGGGAGCCTCGTCTGTGAATGAATTCCGAGGAAGTCTCAGGCGGAAGCCCCCTCCCTATGGGGCCCGCACTTCATGTTCGAATCCGAGTGGGTCATCCGCAACGTGTAACTGTCGGCACTTTTGGGCTCTTGAGGCCTGAATATGGAGGAAGTATTAGGCAGGAGCCTCGTCTGTGAGTGAATTGCGAGGAAGTCTCCAGCGGGAGCCCCCTCCTTATGGGGCCCGCACTTCATGTTCGAATCCGAGCGGGTCATCCGCAACGTGTAACTGTCGTCACTTTTGGGCTCTTGAAACTTGAATATGGAGGACGTCTCGAGCGGGAGCCTCGTCTGTGAGTGAATCGCGAGGAAGTCTCAGGCGGGAGCCCCCTCCCTATGGGGCCCGCGCTTCATGTTTGAATCCGAGCGGGTCATCCGCAACGTGTAACTGTCGTCACTTGTGGGCTCTTGAGACCTGAATATGGAGGAAGTATCAGGCGGGAGCCTCGTCTGTGAGTGATATGTGAGGAAGTCTCAGGCGGGAGCCCCCTCCCTATGGGGCCCGCACTTCATGTTTGAATCCGAGCGGGTCATCAGCAACGCGCAACTGTCGTCACCTTTGGGCACTTGAGATATGAATATGCAGGAAGTCTCGAGCGGGAGCCTCGTCTGTGAGTGAATTGCGAAGAAGTCTCAGGCGGGAGCCCCCTCCCTATGGAGCCCGCACTTCATGTTCGAATCCGGGCGGGTCATCCGCAACGTGTAACTGTCGTCACTTGTGGGCTCTTGAGGCCTGAATATGGAGGAAGTATCAGGCGGGAGCCTCGTCTGTGAGTGAATTGTGAGGAAGTCTCAGGCGGGAGCCCCCTCCTTATGGGGCCCGCACTTCATGTTTGAATCCGAGCGAATCATCCGCAACGTGCAACTGTCGTCACTTTTGGGCTCTTGAGATATGAATATGGAGGAAGTCTCGAGCGGGAAGTCTCAGGCGGGAGCCCCCTCCCTATGGGGCCCGCACTTCATGTTTGAATCCGAGCGGGTCATCCGCAACGTGCAACTGTCGTCACTTTTGGGCTCTTGAGACCTGAATATGGAGGAAGTCTCGAGCGGGAGCCTCGTCTGTGAGTGAATTGAGAGGAAGTCTCAGGCGGGAGCCCCCTCCCTATGGGGCCCGCACTTCATGTTTGAATCCGAGCGGGTCATCCGCAACGTGCAACTGTCGTCACTTTTGGGCTCTTGAGACCTGAATATGGAGGAAGTCTCGAGCGGGAGCCTACGGCCCAGCCCGAAGGTTTGTCCCGACGGCTTCGCGATCTAGCCGTCGGCAGACGCGCGCGCGCTGGCCGAGGCGGCGACGGCGCTGAGGAAAATGGATTTGCTTGCCCCGACGAGGGGGAAGGGGAGGTGCACATGGAGAAAAGGCAGGGGGATGAGGAGGGAAGGGGCATGGGGGAGGCCGACGACGAGGAGGAGGTGGCGCGAGAGGAGGAGGAGGAGGAGGAGGAAGAGGAGGAGGAGGAGGAGGAGGAGGAGGAGGAGGAGGAGAAAGAGAAAGAGGAGGATGAAGAGAAATAGAAGGGGGAAGAGAGGGCAGTGCAGGGGGCGAAAGGAGAGGGTGTCCGCCAGGGGGAGGAGGAAAGGGCAAAGGGCAAGCTAAACATATTCTCATGCGGGGTCCTACCGTCGGAGTAATTCAAGTTTGCCCCCCAGTCTAATCTTGCACAACAAACCACATGTCAGACCCCCCATCACCTCCCAAAAAATAACCCAGGAAGCTTTTGAGGGCCCCAAATTGTTGAATATTTGAAGTGAATTAATCATTTCTGCGTTTCCGCATTTCCCCTTCTATGCGATTCCGAGGCTTGCGCAGGGCATCCCAGGGATTCCCTGGACGCAAGAAGCGACCAAAAGGATAGTACATGAGTTTGCCAATATATGTGTGTATGTATGTATGTATGCATGTATGTATGTATATATATATATATATATATATATATATATATATACTGGAGTAGGAGGCCGGGGGAGGGCCCAGCGTTGCTGCCTCTGGTTCGTGTGATGGGCCGGGGTGGGCCGTGAGGGCTCCAAGAGGGTTCAGAAGGGGCCCCAGACTCTCCCAGAGGCTCCCAAGCTGGCCCAAGAGGCGCCCCAAGCGCCCCAGGTTGTCTGGAAGGTGGCTGAAGAGCGCACTGAGATGGCTTCTGGACGGGCCACGAACGCTCGAAGGCAACCCAAGACTGCCCCTAGACGGCCACAAAGCCTTTCAAGACGGTCCAAGAGGCCGCCGAGAAGGCCCTCCAAGGGCAAACGCTCTTATGGGAAAGCGTATATGTCTGGGATATTTGAATTTCAGTCCTACCAGCGGCCGCGACGGCCCCAGAGGCTCCCCAAATGAGCCCCAGACGGCCCAAGAGGCCCCAAAGAGGGCCCCCAGACGGCCGGAAGAGAACTTCAAGCAGCACAAGAAAGCCCCAACACGGCCCA
>CAUYUJ010002822.1:58890-85267 GCA_963575745.1 Prorocentrum cordatum | reverse complement strand
AGGGGATCCGCGCGGAGCGCCAAGAGTTTATGTTTGTGTTGATTTTTCTTCTTCTAATGGTCGCGGTGGTACTTGTTTTTTGGATGCTCGTTTTGGGAACCTTTTTGGAGCCCACCCCACGGATCTGTTCGACTCTAGGTCGACCCCAGTTCGACTCGAGTTCGACTCAAGTTCGACTCAGGATTGACTCAGGTTCGACTCTGGGTAGTGTTCTTGTTCGGAAGCTGGAGCTTCTACATTACCAGTGGCGGGCTGATTTTCCAGTCCTAGGACGTTGTGAGGGTCGGGAACGCCGTCGGGGTGGTGTTGTGAATGCTTGTTTCCCCGTTTTCCCGGGTGAACAGCGACAAATGTATACACGGGGGTCCCGTATACACCAGGATCCGCTGTCCTATGCAATTTTCAGTGCAGGGCCAGAAAGAGTGTCGGTGTATATAGTTCGGTTCCCTAGGTGATGGTGTTGCTGTGATGATGCAGGTGGCGCTGGTGGCTTGGACAACGTGGCGATAACATGTGGTAGACGCAGCGCAATGGTGCACGTGGTAATGTACAGGTATATACATATACTCACAAGCAGAATTGTAGATATATGCATGTATATTTCTGATCGGCCATGTGAGCCGCAGCGCCCATTGTGAGTGTGACAGCGTTTTCAAAACCGGCAGATACGACGGAGGGTGGCTCGATTGCCTTAAAGGCGGGCGTGCCGTAACGAATGCAGAGCAGCGAGTTGTGTGTATTTGTTCATTCGTTGGCATTGTGCGTTTGCAGCAGTTGTCTGATCTTGCACCGGACATTCAGTCGGCATTGCATCGAGGATGAGGATCGGGAGCAGTCGGCAGTCGAACAGCTTTGATGATTGGATTGTGCACAGTGGCCAGCCCAGTGGTCACTTCAGACGGGCTCGCGGGGAGCCAGCACGCGAAAAGTTGCGCACCGTGTGCGCTTCGCGCTCTGTTTCGAAGAGCTCGAAGAAGAGCAACGGCATGGCCAGACAACTTTCGGAGGTTCGCGATGATTTCTTTGATCAGGGCTGGAACTCGCGCTTCCCACGGATCTCGTCTGCTCTCGCAATGTTTCAATTCTCAACTCCGGAGGAGGAGGAGGCCAGGGGAGCGAGGGGGCGAGGAGGGAAGGAGAGGGAGGGTGGGGGAGAGGGAGAAGAGGGGGAGGAGGGGGAGGAGGGGGAGGAGGGGAAGGAGTAGAAGAGGAGGGCGAGGAAGAGGCGGGGGAAGAGGGTGAGCGGAGGGAGGGAGTGAGGGAGGGAGGAGGAGGGTTTCGTTTGGCGCGTTTCCATCGTCTCTGGGCGGTGTTCCAGCCCGGGGCTGCTCTCCGGCAGCTGTGCCTCGCCACAAGGCGCCCAGGGGTGCCCAGTTCGCCCCAAACGGCCGACGGAGCCCTGAGCTCCGACGTGCTAACTACACGACGAAGATCTCTGACGAGAGGATTTGTTTCGACCCGTGTGTTTTCTTCGATGCCGCCCCGTCGGGGGCCTGTGTTGGACCCCGGGGCCATCACGAGCAGATGCCGGGCGAAAAACTGGTTCCGGGGAGGGGCTCGGCTCCTCCTCCTCTTCCCTCCTCCTCCTCCTCCTCCTCTTCCCTCCTCCTCCTCCTCCTCCTCCTCCTCCTCCTCTTCCTCCTCCTCCTCCTCCTCCTCCTCTCCTCCTGCCTCCTCCTCCTCCTCCGCCTCCTCCTCCTCCTCCTCCTCCTCCTCCTCCCTCCGCCTCCTCCGCATCCGCCTCCTCCTCCTCCTCCTCCTCCTACTCCCTCCTCCTCCTCCCCCCCCACACTCGTGGTGACTCACCCCCCCCTGGCAGCGCCAGGGCTGCCGCCTCCTCCCTCCCCCCTTCTTGCAGTCGCTGCGTCTCTTCGTCTGCTGCCGCGGTCGTCGGCGCCGTGCCGTATGGCGCCCCCGCCGCCGACGACGCCGACGATGACGACGACGCCGACGACGCCGACGACGACGACGACGACGACGTACGACGACGCCGACGACGGGGACGATGACGAAGACGACGCCGCCGCCGACGACGACGACGAGGCCGGCGACGACGACGACGCCGACGACGACGACAACGAACGACGACAACGCACGACCACGACCACGGCGACGACGACGACTACGAAGACGACGATCACGACCACGACCACGACCACGACCACGACGCTGACGAAGGCGACAAGGCCGATGACGCCGCCGCCGCCGACGACGACGACGAAGACGTCGACGACGACGACGACGACGGTGATGACGACCACTGCGACGACGATGTCGACGACGACGACGACGACCACTGCCACGACGACGACCACTGCCACGACGACGACCACTGCGACGACGACGACGACGACGTCGACGGCGGCGACGACGACGATGACGGCGGCGACGGCGGCGGCGGGAGGATGCACTTGGCAGCGCCGTCAGCGGCGGCGGGCGCGGCCTGCCGACGCGGCTTGCCGCCGCGGCCAGGGGCTGGCGCCGCCGTCGGCCGACGGCGGCGGCCCCTCCTCCTACTCCTCCTCCTCCTTCTCCCCCTCCTCCTCCTCCTCCTGTTCCTCCTCCTCCTCCTGTTCCTCCTGTTCCTCCTGTCCCTCCTCCTCCTCCTTTCCCTCCTTCTCCTCCTCCTCCTCCTGCTGCTCGTCCTGCTGCTCCTCCTCCTCCTCCTCCTTCTCCTCATCCTTCCTCCTCCTTCTTCCTCCTCTCCTTCTCCTTCTTCTCCTCCTTCTCCTCCTCGTTCTCCTTCTCTTCCTCTCTTCCTATCCCCTCCTCCTGTCCTCCTCATGACTCCTCCTGCTCCTCCTACCCTCCTCCTCCTGCTCCTCCTCCTCGGCCTCCTCCTCCCCCCTCCTGCTCCTCCTCCTCCTCCTCCTCCTCCTCCCCTCTTTCCGCCTCCTCTCCTCCACCTCCTCCTCCCTCCTCTCCTCCTCCTCCACCTCCCCCTCCTCCTTCTCCTCCTCCTCCTCCTCCTTTTCCCTCCTCTCCTTCCTGCTACTTCTCCTCCTCCTCCTCCTCCTCATCCTCCTCCTGCCCTCCTCCTCCTGATCACGTTTCCCCCCCCCCCCACCCCTCCTCACGTCCTCCTCCTCCTCTCGTCCTACTTCTCCCCCTCCTCCTCCTCCTCCTCCTCCTCCTGCTCCTCCTCCTCGTCCTCCTCCTCTTCCCTCCCTCCTCCTGGTGCTCCTCCTCCTCCTCCTTCTCCTCCTCCTCCTCCTCCTCCTCCTCCTCCTCCTCCTCCTCCTCATCCTCCCTCCCCACTCTCCTCCTCCTCCTCCTCTTCCTCCTCCTCCTCCTCCTCCTCCTCCTCCTCCTCCTCCTCCTCCTCATTCTTCTCTCTCCGTCCTCCTCCTCCCTCCTCCTCCTTCTCCTCCTTCTCTCCTCCTCCTGCTGCCGTCCCCTCCCGCCTCCCCTCCTCCTCTCCTTTTTCTCCTCCTCTCTCCTTCTCCACTCCTCCTCTGCTCCTCCTTCCTTTTCCTCCTCCTCCTTCTCATCCTCTCTTCATCCCCTCCTCCTTCCTCCTCCTCCCCCTCCTCCTTCCTCTCCTCTCCTACTCACTCCTCCTCCTCCTCCCTCCTCCTCCTCCTCCTCCTCCACTCCTCCTCCCCCTCCAGTCTCGCCCTCCTTCCCCTCCCCCTACTTCTCCTCCGTCTCCTCCTCCTTCTCCTGCTCCTGCTCCTGCTCCTGCTCCTCCTCCTCCTTCTCCTCCTCCTATGCCCCCTCCCTCGCAACGCTCTTTAGACCTCTCCGTGGGTGCGTTCTGATCAGAGTTTCGCGGCGGATCCGCCTGGGCCACGAGAGGCTCCCCTGAGGCCCGGAAAGGGGTTCGACATCCTTCAAAGCATCGATGCTCGAATGTCGAACCTCCTCCTCCTCCTCCTCCACCTTCCCTTCCTCCTCCTCCACGTCCTCGGTCGGTCGGTCGAAAGGCTGACGGGTCGAAGTCCAGCCACAGAGCCGGGAAGACACTGAGAGGGTGGAGAAACAGCGGCAGCATCAGCAAGCGCGCGTGTGCGAGCCGCTCTGCCTGCACCACTTGGCGCAGGTGGGCGCCCTGTCTATTAGTGCTTTGCGCGGCCCGCCTAGCTCTTAACCGGAAGAGGCTCGCTCTCGACCCGCCGACCAAAAAACTTGGCGCAGGTGGCGAGCAGCAGACATGCCGCACCACATGACTCAGCAGCGCATTGAATATTGCCTGCGGCGCACCAGATAGCAAGGGAAACGTAGAGGGCGCTGGGTGCAGCGAGAGGTCCGTCCCCCCAAGAGCAACTCCCTTATTTCTGTCCGCGATGACGGGCGCCTGATGCATGGCAGTGTGCCCCCCCCCCCCCCCACAGCTTATTACGTGTTGTTCGTGTGAGTGCACACGGGCGTTGCCCTTTGGTGCAGCAGTTCTTGAGCCGCAGGGCCAGTCATCGGGAGAAGCTTTCAGTTCGCGAGTTCGGTATGGCAGTGTAAGCACTGCCGCACAGGTGAATCATTCACCCGCCACTGGCCGTCACACGGTCACCGTGTAGCATACAGTCCAAAGCAGCGTCTCCAATGTAGAGAGGGTCCGAGGGGGCGAAGTAAGGTCAGATCCCCACGAGTTTCTCTCACCCATCATCAGTCGCCCCATTGCCCAGCTGACTGCACAAGGCCTGCTCAGAGCACCTGGCTCACTCATGTCCAAGGCTCCACTCGAGAGTCGTAGCGGTGCTCCCGAGGTGGAAGAAGCATGGGGGAGCGTAGCGCGTATACCCTCCAGAAGGGTTTATGTTCGGCACGTACAGAGCCCTCTGGGATACGATTTAGCGACAGCGGGGGTCCAAAGCCTGCGATAATCAAGTTCCTGGGGAGATATGCTGGGATGGCCATTTCCACAGGGCCATTTCCCCTGCAGCCTACATGGTGACCATTCATTGATGTAGCTGGGGTGCATCTACTGCAACGACGGTAGCGGGTCTAAGAGAACCCCTTCTGACCTGGCATTGACTAGTGATGTAGCTCTGACGTGCTGCTGGTCGGCCAAACGCATCCCTCCATCTCCTCCTCCTTCTCCTCCTCCTCCCCCTCCTCCTCCTCCTCCTCCTCCTCCTCCTCCTCCTCCTCCTCCTCCTCCTCCCCCTTCTCCTCCTCCACCTCCTCCTCCTCCTCTTCCTCCTCCTCCCCTTCCTCCTTCGCTTCTTCCCAGGTGCGCAGCTCCCCCTCCCCCTCCTCCTCCTCCTCCTCCTCCTCCACCTCCTGCTGCTGCTGCTCCTCCTGTTCCCCTCCCCCTCCTGTTGCTGCTGCTGCTCCTCCTCCTCCCCCCTCCTCCCGTAGCCGTTTTGGCTCAAGACGGGAACTCCTCCCCGTCCCGACTCCCGAGGCCCGAGGTCGAGGTGGAAGGGCAGCCCCTTCCTCAGGCCTGGCGGCCTCGACCAGCCTGCGCGCCACGGCCCGTTTTCGAGAGGCCCCCAGGGGAGGCCATAGCCTCCGCCTCCTTGCTGCTGCTTGCCTCCTCGCGGCGCTGGCGGCATGGGGCGCGACGCGCCGTCCGCAGGCGCCCGCCGCAGAGATCGCGAGGTGCGCGATCTTCGCACGCCGCGGAGCCAGTCACGAGCGCCGAGGAGCTACCAGGTCTGCCGCACGCCGTCATGTGGGGGATGGTCGTGGTCAGATCCCCAGCACCGCCATTGTGGGAAGTGCGGTGCCAGTTTTGAAGCCTCCCCGGCAGCACCAAGCAGCCAGACTCCGTCGCGCTCCACCTCGAAGAGCCGAGCCAACCGTTGGTCTCGCAGTACAGTTACGGTCGAGGAGGCTGCGGCGGACGCGCCCGCCTTGGGCGCAAGCGAGCTGGACCCCTTCACCGTATGCATCAAAGCGGCCGCCTTCTGGAAGAGCATCGAGGGCGTCGCGGGGCCCCACTACAAGCGGGCGCAGGAGGAGCTCAAGGCGGCGAAAGCGGCGGCGCTGGCCTCCAAGTTGCCAGACCAGCAGACTCAGAGCCTCAACGCCCAGCCCGCGGCCCAGAGAGAGCGCCTCGCGGGAAAGCAACGCGATGCAGAATGGTACATCGAGAAGGTGGAGTCCCTCTCATCCAAGTACGTTGAGATTTCCAAAGAATGCAGTGAAACCCAGATTGAGATCCAGCAGCTGGAGAGCCAGCTCAAGGTGGCGGCAACGGCGGCAGTGGCGAAACACGCAAGCCCAGCGGCAACAGGTACCCTCGCAGCCTTCGTCCAGCAGAAGTTCGGCGGCATGGCGTATTCAGCCGAGTTCCAGCAGAAGATCAACGCCATGGCCGCGGAGCTCAACAGTGAGTACAACAGGGCCGCAGCAGCCGCCGCGAGCCAGGCGGCCGAACCACCAGATGCTGCCACCAGCGCCAGCGCGACGGCCTCGTCGCCGGCAGCCGAGCCGCCGATCAAGGTCGAGCAGCAGGCCACCGACAAGCCTGCGGGGCACGAGTCCGATGAAATGGAGCTCATGGACACCAAGGGGCCCCTCGGCTTGGCGGCAGGCGCCAAGAGGATCTCCCAGGCGCTCGAGGCGGCTACCCAGCTCCAGGCTGATGGAGCGGTGGGGCCAGCGGCCGCCGACGCGGCCCGCCGCCTCCGCCAGCGCGCCCCGCAGGAGAAGGCGGGGAAGGCCGCCAGCGCAGCGGATGAGGCCAGCAAGTCAGGTGGGTAACATTCGAATCGTTTCAATTAACGGCAGTTGTTAGGGCAGCGTCAAGACTTTTGTCAAGTCCGACTCGGAGACCCGACAATTTCAGATCGCTCGTTGCCAAGAAACCAGGTTACAAGGGGCCGAAGTTTTGGAAGCTATCTAGCGGTGTGCGAAATGGGGTTGGCATGCCGTAATCTCGGCAGGGGTCCGTTCTGATTGCGGGGCAGTCATTCAAGGAACCGCCATCCTAATACGTCAGGGATTCGATCTCGGGGTTGTTGAGATCAATTTCGAGGCCGACACGCCGTCAGGGAGAGTCGCCGCTGTGGCTCTAGAGGTGCCAGGACACGCTCAGTTTCTCCTATGCTCCGTCTATTCAGAAGACAAGGTAGGCCAGAACGAGACCAACCTTAACTTGCTGGCGCGGGTCGCGCAGCTGGCGCAGGAGCACCGACTACCGTTGGTGCTAGCAGGCGATTTCAATCTCCCTCCTTCCAAGCTCCTCCGCTCCGGCTACTGTTCAAGAACAGGAACATGCGTGCTGGCTCCGTCGGAGCTGACCCTCTAACCAAGAAGACTAAGACCTTCATGGACTGTTTCCTTGTCTCCAAGCGCTTCAAAGACTACGCGCGAGAGCCCGTGGTCCTCAGGCAGTGCCCCCTCAGCCCCCACAGGCCCGTGCACTTTGATCTGATCGCGGGGTCGCCCTTCTTAGTTCCCGTGCTGGTCAAGCCCCAGAAGCTCCCGACCAAGACGCCCGTGGGGCCTCTGCAGCAAACTGCTGAATGGATTAAATCAGGCGCCGCCCTGGACCAGATGGAAGGATTCATGGCCCAGAAGCTGGACTTCAGTGAGCTCGAGGGCGCCCTTGACGAAACCTACCAGACGCCCGCGACGGACCTGGTGGACCACATAAGCACGATTACGGATGCCCCCTTGAAAAGCAAAAGAGTTCGGGGCCAAGAGGCCCAGATCAAATGGGTGCCAGCGCGGGAAGCCGAAGGGTGTCATAGATGTAGTTGGCGATCGTTTGCGGGGCCTCTCCGTTGGCTCAAGAACAAGCTGACGGACATGCGCCGAGCTTTAGATAAGCACGATTTCCAGAACCTCGATTTCCAGAATGCCTCTGAGGACCCCCAGTCCCACCCGAACGCTTTCGACGAAAACGAGGACCTGGGGGCCCTCTTGGGAGCCATCAAAGTCGCGGCCCAGACGGTGCTGCTGGATGCTCAGAACGGCAACCTGAGTACGGCCGTGGCCCGCGAAATCTTCGATGCGTTTTCCGACGGCGCCGACAAAGCCCTGAACCGAGAGATCCAACGGGACAAAACATCGGAGGCCAACGAGTGGAAAGACCGGGCCAAGACCAGCATGAAAAGGGGGGTCGGCTGGGGCCACAAAGGGGCGAACGACCTTTCGACATGGAGACCTCAGAGAATTTGGACACAAGGTGAAGGTAGATGGACAGGGCGACCGTCCGAGCAGCTGTTCGCCGAGGCCGATAGATTAGCCAGTATCTGGACGACAGAACCTCAAGAACGCAGACGCCGACAGAAGCGTCCCGACCCCGAGGCTCTGAGAGAGCTTCCCCCGATCACCGCCGAATGTGTCCTCCAGGCTTCCAGGACTTTCAGCCGCGACACGGCGTCCATCTACGATGGCTTTCACCCTGAGCATTTCTCCCTACTGCCGCTGACAGAGCGTGAGCTCGTCGCCCGCTTCCTCAACGCTTGCGAGGCGGCGGGGATCTTCCCGTTGCAGGCGAGAGCTACCGTCGCGACTCTGATTCCCAAGCATAAACAGCAGGAGGCGACAGAGAGTCCCACTCATCATGGCATTGGTCTGATGACAGCAATCTGGAGGACCTGGGCCCGAATGCGACAACCCATCGCCAGGGGATGGGAGACAAAGAACCGACGCCCCTACCTGGCCCACCAGTCGGGCCGAGGAATCCTGGAAACCGTGCACCTACAAGCTTTGCAGGCCGAGTCGGCCCACTATGAAGGAACCGCCAGGCTCACGGCAGCCATCCTCTGGGACCTTTCGAACTATTACGATCATATCGGTCGTGCTAAGTGGTTGCCCGAGCTGTCGAAACCAATTTCAAGCCCGGCCATTGCCACCTTGATTTGTAAGCAGTATGGAGGACCGAGGCTTGTAGCGAGCCAAGGTCTCGCGACGTTTGTGGGCAGCCCGCAGTGCGGAATTCCAGCGGGCTGCAGCTTCGCTACGTTCGTCGCCCAGGCGTTTTGCCTTGTCCCGCTCGGCGTCTGGGTCCAAGACAATCCGAATATTGACCTCCACATGTTCATAGATGACCTCCTCCTCCAGAGCCAAGATGAGAGCCCCAAGAACCTAGTTGCAAACCTCTCCCCCGCCGCCTCCAGCATGAAAGGGGCGATCGAAATCGACCTGGGATGCAAAATCGCCAAACACAAGTCGGCCATCCTCGCGCCGCCGCAGTCGGTCAGGAAACCCCTTGTGCGTGCCCTGGGGCCACTTGCAGGACCCCAGACGGAAGAGCGGACAGACTCGGCAGCCAACCTAGGCATCGATTGCACGGCGGGAGGGCGGACTCGTTCTCACCGAGGAAGAGCCGCACTCCGCGGACGTTCTGCCAAGTTGAGATCCCGCAAGCGCAAGCTGATTGCGCTAAAGCAGGCAGGGGCAGACACGCGCAAGCTGTACCGAACAGGCTTGGACCAAGCCAATCATTATGGAACGGAGGTGGTGGAGCTTACAAACAAGGAGGTCCGTGAAAGCCAAACCATATATATCAACATTGTTGGGCCCCGAAGCCACGCGAGACCCCGTTCCATTTGCCTGTGCCTCTTGGGGGGCCCGACGTGGAAGGCTGCGTTGGGCCCAGTGATCTACTACGGATTAATGGTCTGGAGGCTTTCTACTCAACCAAAGTTTTTGGGGATGGCGAACAGCGAGTTCCGAGACAAAGTCACGAACATCGAAAGAATGCCCCCCCCCCCCCCCCCCCCCCCCCAAGAAATGGACAACTTGCCGAGGACCCTCAGGAGCCACCTTGTTGAGCCTCCAGAGGATCAACTGGACCTTGAGGCCCCCCGTTGAGATCGAGACCTCCGAGGGCCTGATCCTCCAGCTTACGCGTGCGCCGCCAGCGCTTCTGAAGTTTCATCTCGGGGAGGCCTGGAAGGCGAACCTCGAGAAGAAGGCGGCAGAGAAGATGGGTCGACCGCAGGAAAAGTTGGACGCCTCTGCCGCCAGACAGGTCCTCGCCGATCCCTCCCTCTCCAACTCCGAAAAGAGCAGCTTGATGTCCTACCTCGCTCAATGTTTGTGGACCCGAACTAGACTTGCTGCAGCAGGATACGACATTGACGCGACGTGCCCTTGCGGATGCGAGAGAGACGACATGACGCATAGGTTCGAGCGCCCCCTGGTCTTCAACCTGAGGAGTGAGATGCTGACCTCCCCCCATGAATCGCATATGGAAGGGTACCCCAGAGCAGCTCCCCTCGCCCGTGGTTTCCAGTTTTTGCCCCCGGCCTGCATAAAGCGCCCCGAGGGAGAAACGGTGATCCTCTCGAGGTCGCGATGGCTGGGGAAGTTGTCGTTGACGGAGGTTGTTTCAAACAGGGGCCCCCGATCTGGCGCCAGACTGGATGGGCTGTTACCGCGCTAGACGACGACGGCGAATGCAGGGCGCACCTCTCGGGGCAGACGGGAGAACTGCTGCCGGCAACCTCGCCAGCAACCGAGCACCCAGCCATGGCAGTCGCCCATATGCGCCCCCGTGTCACCTGCATTCATTCGGACCACCTAGGGGCCATAGCCAAATATGGCCAGGCGGGTTTCGATTGGAAGAATATGTATGCAGGGTTAGAGCTGCTCGCAAAGGGTAAATACAGTGGGGGGGGCCCTTCCTAGAAAATGTAAAGTAAAAGCCCATCAGGAGTTAGAAACTTTACCTAACGGACCCAGGGAGAAATACCTGGCCGTGGGAAATGATACAGCCGATAGACTTGCGAACGCCGCTGCCAGTAAAGCTGGAGGGCCCTCGGCCGCGGAGGCCCAAGATTTTGACGCGAGCCACGGTTTCCTGCTGCGTTTTTTTTTTTTGCGGTTTCTCGCGAAAGGCCTGCCGACCTGGCACGCGATCGCCCCAAAACCTGGCAGCAAGGCCTGCGAAGGGCCCAGCTTCAAGCCCGAAAGGGCCCCCCTGGTATGCGCCGCCCTGCTTGCCCCCCTCCTGCCTTCGACCTCCGACCTTCCTGCGGTCCCTGGGGCCGATTGTGGCGACCCTCGCGAGGGCGACCACGAAAAAGGGAGGCGCCCACCAGTGGGTTGTAGTAGAAGAGGGCCTCTGGATGTGCGAACTCTGCCGAGTCCGAGCACGCTCAGAGGCCGCGCGTGTAAGACGAGACGCCCAGACCTGTCCTGGGCACTGTGCGAGCCTGTCGGCCCTTTCTGAGCAAAGGCATGGGCACGACCTATATGTTTCCGACCGTCTCGATAATGACAGCTGCGTTTTGGCCTGCTGGGCTTGTGGCGCTTACAGCGAATTCTTCCCCAGGGCGTTTAAGAATGAATGCCTTGGGCGCCCCACCAGCAATAATAAGGTCGCAGCCCTGAACTGTTTCAAGACCTGCCGCCACCCCGAAGGAGGCATGCGTAGCAGGCCTTGTTTCAGCCCCCCCATCACCCTTGAGATTCTCATCGAGGAAGCGCGGGATGCGCTAGGGGAAGTACAGCAAGCAAGACAAACAAAACTCAGTCAGATGTGCTGGTCCTCCTCCCTCCTCCTCCTTTTTCTCCTCCTCCTCCTCCTCCTCTTCCTCCTCCTCCACCTCCTCCTCCTCATCCCCCTCCTCCTCCCCCTCCTCCTCCTCCTCCTGTTCCTCCTCCTCCCCCTCCTCCTCCTCCCCGCCCAGGTATGCGGCTCCCCCGCCGGGTCCTTATTATCCCGAGGGGCTCTGCGCCGCCGTGCCCGCCCGAGGTTGCCGCGGGCGGCCAGATGGCACGGAGGGGGCAGTGTTCGAGGAGGAGGAGGGAGGGGAAGGAGGAGGAAGGAGGAGGAAGGAGGAGGAAGGAGGAGGAAGGAGGAGGAGGAAGGAGGAGGCAGGAGGAGGAGGAAGAGGAGGAGGAGGAGGTGGAGGAGGAGGGAGGGGGCAGTGCTCGAGGAGGAGGAAGGAGGGGGAAGGAGGAGGAAGGAGGAGGGAGAAGGAACGCGGAGGAAGGAGGAGGAGGAGGAGGAGGGGGAAGAGGAGCGGGCTGTTCCGCACTTGGTCCCGCGTTCCAGCGGTATGTGGCACATCGGAGGAGCAGTTGTGCGGACATGGGGACAAACGTACCCAGCAGCAAACAGGATGAGCTAGCGTCCAGCCGTGGCGAACGTAGGTGCCTTCCGAAGAGCCTCAGAAGTCCCAAGCAACTCTATACCGACTGGGATTATATTTGAATTCCCACTCTGACGATGTGCTTCTACATATACGGCTTTATTCGAAAGCCCAGAGGAAAACACAAACATACCGAAACTACTGTTATAATGTTCGGCTGAAGTGATCCAATCATGCCAGAACAAGCCTCGAAGTTAACCTTGAGCATGTACTCATTGTTCTATTGACAGCTCTGCTTTTCGTGCCTATTTGTGTTCACCAGGCTGTGCTCTGAAAGCGCCTACGTGATGTTTACTGCAAGCACGCTGGTAATAGTCATGTTGCCATTCTTCTTGTTCTTCCGCAAACCTTGCAATCCGATCTCACCCGAGAGTGGGTAGTCCTGCATCTGTGAGAAACACCCTGCGGTGTCAAAGCGTCGGCAGGAATATTGGCGAATATCTCCGGAAGCTTCTTTAGATGTCGCCAAACGTTAACCAATGCAGCAATACAAACTTCGCGTTCTACTCGCGCATCGAGACCAAGTTCTCGAAAGCGCAGTCTTTGAAGACATGCTGATGAGATGTCCCAGCTTTCCGCTTCAAATCTTGCCGCCACGGATGAATGTCTATCAGTTGCCTTTTCTTCATTGTTTAGAAAGGATCGGCCACATAATCGTGAACGGAAGACCCAGTTCTCCTTCACATCCAGCGTCTGACCCATGACGCGCCAATGCGGTTCTCGCTGTTCACTAAAGACTTAAACGTCGGGCCCGAAACAGTCATGCTTTACGTAGTTCTGTATGTCCTTGAAGTCTGCTTCAACCAATTGAGGCCACAATTCACCAAAGTCCGACTCTTGAACCAAACTGCTTTGTCGGTGATGTGTAGACCTCGATCATTTCTTGCTTCAGCAAATCTGCATATAACCATTTAGGAGGTTGCTGAGCGCCATGCCGTTCATGATGCAACAACTATGTGAAGCCGTCCATGGTGTAGCCTGTTCTTGCTCTCGAACGCCATGATAATTCTCAATTGGTGTATCGTGAATTTGTCCATCTGCATAGAGCTTTTGGAAGCACGAGGCTTCAGCAATTACTGATCCATCCACTGTCCTGTCAATGTGCCATCATGAAAGCTCTTCTGCGTCCTGGATGGGAACGGTCTTCTCCTTGACCTCTAGATTCCCAACGATACCTTTTTTTAACCGCCAGAACGCCCTGTAGAGCTTCACGCTGAGGTACGTGATGATCTTCGTGTGTTTCATGGCGCCCTTCGTCTGGTAGTGGGACATATGCTGCAGGTAGATCAGGTAGTGGCAGCGCTTGTCCATTTCTAGCATTCTTGCGCTGATGCCCTGACTCGGTGATGCTGTCCTCCAGCTACGCGTCGAGCTTCGTTTTCTTCGCAGCGTCGGTTACCGGCGTTGGTGGTCTGATTTCCGCACGAGTGGGTGTTCATGCTATTGATCTGTTTTGGTTATGAATGTCATGCTGCGGAAAAGATGTCTCGAATCGTTTCCACGCGCTGAGTTATTAAGTTGATGGCTGGCGTTATTATAGGGGGCCACATGCAAACCCTACCCCTACCGTGGCCCCTACCCCCACGATTTCTGAGGGGGAGGTTGGGGTTCACTTCGTTCGGGAGCTCCCGAGCGAAGTGAACCCCACCCTCCCCGTCAGAAATCGTGGGGGGTAGGGGTAGGTATCGCATGTGACCCGCTTAATTAAGTTATTGAGTTATTGAATGAGTTCTCTCTCCATTCCACGGTTTGGCATGATCTCACTCAACGCCTGTTCGGTCTCGCTCTTCTCCTGCTGATTCGGCGCATTCGTGGCCGACGAAACCTGCGGTAGCATGTCTTCGGGTGCTGCGGCAGGTAGTGGCGTGCAGTGGCTCGGTTTCGTTGAGGTAGCTCCAGTAGGTGGTCTGACGCCAGCCTCGCCCATCATCGCGCTGTGCATTCGTGGAAGATTTTGCTGCGCGAATCGACGCGGTATGGCGGCTGGCTTCTCGAATGTTTGCATGACGCCGCTTAGCTTCTCCATAGTGGGCAACGCGTTCTCGATCGCTTGTGGAATCGTGGATACCGCTAAGGATGGTGCCGGTTTCAGTGCCATTGAGTTTCTGGCAGCCGTCGGTGTTCTCGGTGGTCCTTCGTCTGTTTCGAAACTATCGGTACTAGTCATTGAAGAATGCTAGGAGGCTCGTAAGGACCGTCATCAAGAAAAGGTATCTCTCTCAGATCCGGTCCAGGATTGCCGTCAGATTTCTGACGTTTTGAAATATGGACGAAGAAGTGAGACTTGCCCCAGTCAGTCCCGACAATCCTAGCCATGTTGATTGGCCAAGATGGATCAATATCGCTGCTATTGTAGCCATTCCGCGGATGATCCTTCCAGGCCGCAACCATCCCGGTCGCGAACTCTTCGATGCCCTTCACCTGCCGAACGCCACAGCCGTAGATGATGCCGTCTACGCTGGTCATCTTGAATATCGCAGTTCCGAGATGCTGTGCCAGCAAGCAGGTAGGTGGTGGATTGCGTAGTAGCTCTGGCGGTGTAGCTTGCTCGCTGAAGAAGCCCATGCGGTGCAAGATGCCCAGGGGGGACCTCGATGATCTCCAACAACTGCGTCAGCTTTATGATCAGGCCATTCAGCACGTCGATTGAGAAATTCTAGACGCTTCGCGTATCCCCACCAGCCCGTCCAGAAACGACGCCCAGGCGAGTAGAGGGTCGTCCTGAGGGGCTTTTCGGCGTCTTGGGTGCCTCGGGGGGGCCTCTGTGGGCCGTTCGGGATCCTCTTTGGGGCCTCCTGGGGGCCTCTTGGGGCCTCTTGGGGCCATCTTGGGGCCTTTGGGGGCCTCCTGGGCGCTTCTTGGGGCCTCCTGGGCGCTTCTTGGGTGCCTCTGGGGGGTCTCTTGGGGCCTCTTGGGGGTCTCTTGGGGGCCTCCTGGGGGCCTCTTGGGGGGCCTCGGAGCCATCTTGGAGGAGATCGATCAACGAAGGGGGGTTCCCTAATTACAGTCCCCCCCTCAGGAGCCACGATCCTCGTGAGGGGTGTCGAATTTTAGCCCTCCCAGGGGTCGATCTTGGGCGCTCCAACGCGCCGCGGAACCCCCTGTCCAGGTCAGTGGGGAGGGGGTAGGGGGAGGGGTAAACCCCTCCCCGAAGGGGAAGAAGGAGGGGTGGAAGAGGAAACGCTCTAAACCACCGACGCCCAGAGGGCTGGTGGGACTATCCGCCGTGGTGACCAGGACTTAGAAGCTCATGCTACGTGCTCGAAGATGTCGCGTCGATATCCTGCATGGCTGATTATGGTAAATGTCTGGAAAATGGCGATCGCTGCAGCCTTGTCCTTGTCTGAACTGATAATTTCTGCTGGATACTATTATCAATCTTGATATCTACGAGGTGGCGTCCGCCATGTTGATTTGTTCGCGAGGTTTACGTGAGTCAATGTAGTTCTTGTCTTCCGCCTGCTGCCTCGACTGGCTGGCCCTCGCCATCCGCTCCTCGACGATGGCCAGCAGGGTGTTTGACGCGGCCAGAAGACGAAGTCGTAGGTGCTGTTCTGTCGGATCTGGCGCGAGGCCCCCGGCCGTCCTGCCCGCAGCCATTGCCCTGGCCACTGGGTCGCAGCCGCCGCGAGGCATGCGACCGAAGAGACCTTGGGCTGGTGCTGAACCGCCATAGTTCATGAAGATATTCGCAACCATGGCTGACTCATCCACGATATCCGCGTCCGAGATCTCCGTCGAAACTTGCTTCGCAACGTCGCGCTTGGTCTTCGACGCCGTCAGCGTCACTCTCTGAATGGCACGTTCAGCCACCCCGGTAGTCGCATGACCATCAAATCATCCAAGCACCAGGGTGACATTGCACCTGTCTGCCACCGGTGCCGCGCTGTCCGAAGTGAAACCATCTCCTTGAATACGTGGCCAACTTTTCCACTTGACCAAAATATCGAATCCAGCGTTGAATGATCGCCTGGAATCTTGACCTGGCTTAGACGCCAGAAGACAGGACACCCCGCACCGCATCCACTCGTCGATCATCATGTGCCAGATCTTGTCGAACAGAAAGAACACATCCACTTTTCCCGACCTTTGAAATGAAGCGCCAAAACTTTTGTTCATCGCGTGCTTCCTCATGGCTCGTTTTCGTCGCAGGCAGGTTTCGCAGCGTTCAGCCAGACCTTCAAAGAGATCTCGCTTCTGCGATGGTAGACCAAGAGCACGTATCATTTTCTTCACCTCGTACTCTGGATGAAGGACTGCGCAGTGCAGCCCCATGAGAAACCGAATGCGCTCTTCATCTGTGGATAGCCGCGTCAACTTCTGAGCCAACTGTTTAAGATCAAAAGAGGGCTTGATGATCTTCGCACAGTCTCCAACTCATTCTAGTCGCGGTGCTTCGAGCACTGGTGTAGGCGGAACTACTTCTGCGGAAACTTGAACGGCTTGCGCTGTTGGAGCTGTTTCTGTTTGGGAACCTGAAGAACTGGTGCCAGTAGACCAGGAGGTTTGTCTGCCAGCGGCCAGGCCGAAGGCGCCGATGATCCCGCCGTTGCCTGCGCCGGTGCCCCTTTCCAGTTTTGGGTCCCGAGTTGGAGCTTGAGATGCTGGAAGTGCTTTGAAGCGACGACCACCAGCTCGGGCACGAGGCGCACCTTCGCCGGCCCCATGTTGGCAACGCCTGCGATTCTAGTAGATTGGCATCTTCTTGGCGTGCATGAGCTTGACCATGTCCTCGTCTGATGGTCGGCGCAATCCCTCTGGGCGGATTGCTGCCGACCCTCTGCTGTTCTGGCCATTCGCATCACTGCCTTGAGGTTCCGCATGTTTCGGGGGAGCGTAAGACCCGGGTTTGCCAGGACTCGGGTTCGCCATCGTTTTTTGACGACCGCGACTCGGATTTTGACGAGGAGGAGTTTCGTGGGACGTCTGCAGCAGGAGGCCTCGTCAAGATGCAGGCTCGGCCTCGTCCTTTTTTTGACGCCCTCGTCGGGGATTTCCGAGTCCCCTGTGCCCGGGTCTTACGCCCCCCTGAATGTTGCGCCGTGCGTTCGCATGCCCCAGGTGTGCTTCTCAGTCTTGCTGCGCTCCTCCTCCTCCTCCTCCTCCTCCTCCTGCTCCTCCTCCTACTCCTCCTCCTCCTCCTCCTCCTACTCCTCCTCCTCCTCCTCCTCCTCCTCCTCCTCCTCCTCCTCCTCCTCCTCCTCCTCCTCCTCCCCCGCCCCTCTTCCTCGTCGCGCCGGCCCTCTGATGTGCTTCCCAGTCTTGCTGCGCTCCTAGGGAAGGTCCGACGGGCGCGCCCTGGGTCGAGCTCCGCGCGCCGTGCGCACACTGATCTGCGGCGTGGTCGCGCAGCGCTCGATGACGAGGAGGAGGAAGAGGAGGAGGAGGAGGAGGGAGGAGGTCACGTAGCCCTCCTCCTCCTCCTCCTCCTCCTCCTCCTCCTCCTCCTCCTCCTCCTGACTCCTTCCGTTTAGGAGGAGGAGGAGGGGGCTGAGGAGGAGGTTGATCTGCGACGTGGTCACGTAGCCCTCCTCCTCCTCCTCCTCCTGACTCCTTCCGTTTAGCCGAGCGCGAAGGGTTCTCGATGGTGGCCCTGCCGTCGCGCCGGTCAAGAAGTGGGATGTCTCCTTGGGCTGTCCACGCAAGCATGGGGCTGTTCGTTCTTTCGTCGGTTATCCAACCCCGCTGGTTCTGCACTGGTTTTGAATAGAGACCCAGGTCGGCAATGGAACTCCATGGGGGCGAAGGCCAGCTTGAACTCTGCAGGTAGCTCCAGAGGCAACTGTTGATGGTCCAGTCGATGTAAGCCCCGGCCGTATCTGTAGCCGATCGGTGGCAGTGCAATGGGATAACCACGAAATGCTGCCACCGAAACTCCAGAAGTGCCCGAGAGGACTTCGATCAGCATGACCCTCTTGTGATGTATTCCACGCGCGTGTCTGATCTAGTATCTAGCGTGTTCGGGTCTGATAACAGGCAACTTCGTCGTGGTGTGAAATTCATCACCCATGATTTGGCATGCTTTCCTTGCGTGGCGATAGTCCACGCGCGCGAAGTTCTGCGGCCACTGGCGGCCATGCTATTTTCATTCATCGAACGACTTCCAAATCGGAGAAGTCCTAGACGTCCGGATTCTGATCTGCTGCGTTTACTTGCGCTGGTTCTGGGATTGCGCAATTAACAACGTTGACGAAATATCAGTGTGATGCTGCGCTGCAGGAGTTGGCGATGCTGTGCGCTGAGCCACTCGCATGTTGCTGAATGCGAGGCTTCCGATAATATTACCCTATTAGTATGTGATACATAGTTGGTCAATGCGTCTGTTGATCAACTCCAGCACGTGGTTAGCCGTCTGCCCGGTCTGGGGATGCCCTGCGTCCACTGGTAGCAAGTAGTGTCCTGGAACCGTGTGCAATGTTCGCGCCATCGTCTGTGTTTTGTCGTTCAGAACGAAGTCCAAGATACCATAACCATTGTCAAAGGTGCTTTCAATCATGATGCTCTTTGCCTCATCAGCGTACTGTTAGGAAGAAGTCCCGGGAGTCGTGCGCCTGATCCGCCGATGAGATCCGCCGAGACAGTTGAAGTGTCTTGCATACCTTCGACCCAGAGCAAACCTTTGAAATCACCACAGGATGGATCCGCCTGGCCAGCGCCAGAAAGGGGAGATAAAAGAGGGCCACGTGCCCGAAGCACGTACGCAGGTCGTAGAGGACCACTCCGACGACTGCGGCGCCGACTTCGCAGGTCTGGCCCCACATCCTCTGGGCTTTCCAGTCATTGGCGAGCCGGGTAACACCGACGAGTACGACGACGACGACCTCGCGGCTCGTCGGCCCCAGCACTCCCGAACAACCCGTGCCCCCTTGGATTCCCGAGCAAGCCGTGCCCACCTTGAACTCCCGCGCACGCCAGATCGCCATCTGGCGAGCGCTCAAGCGACCCAGCCAGCCAAGTTCGACGACATCCACCACCTCTTCACCTACCTGACCTCCATCGACCACGGCGCTGACATCATGGAGATACATGCGTTGTGATTTGGATTTCGAGGCGAATTCAGTTGTGGCGACGAGAGCTCCAAGAAACATCCGAGACCTTAACTCCTCGCTTCGTATCCAACGTTGCGGAACAAAACAACAACATCGCAGCGAACATCACGATTGGAGCCCTGGACCCTATCTTTCTGCGGCAGTTTCCGAGGCATATCTATTTGTGTGACGGCCCCGCGGCCCGAACCAAGGCGACGACGCCCAGCGGGACAAACATGTAGCGTCCGTATATCAGGGGCCTCCTGTTACCCCCTCCTTTTCCCTCCCGCTGCCTCCTCCACCTCAGCCCCATCCTCCGTTGCCTCCTCCTCCTCGCTCCTCCTCCTCCTCGCTCCTCCTCCTCCGCCTCCTCCTCCTCCTCCTCCTCCTCCTCCTCCTCCTCCTCCTCGTCCTCTTCCGTTTCCTCCTCCTGCTCCTCAGTGTCGGACCTCGCTCCTTGTCCCCCCGTGCGTTCCACGTGGCGCCGTCTCTGGACTGCCCACGAGGTCCCGTGAGGGCCCCCGCAGGCCAAAGATAGTCACGATCTTGAACTGGAGGAGGGGGAGGTGAGAGGAGGTGAGAGGAGGAGGAGGAGGAGGAGGAGGAGGAGGAGGAGGAGGAGGAGGAGGAGGAGGAACAGGAGGAACAGGAGGAGGAACAGGAGCAGGAGGAGGAGGAGCAGGAGGAGGAGGAGGACTAGGAGGGGCAGGAGGAGCAGGCGGAGGAGGAGGAGGAGGAGCGAGGAGCGAGGAGGAGGAGCGAGGAGCGAGGAGCGAGGAGGACGAGGAGGACGAGGAGGACGAGGCGGACGAGGATGAAGAGGCAGAAAAATTGTCCGTCGCGATTTTCGTCACGTCGCGAGGGTGTCTGGGAACCTCGACCCTGGATCCGCGGGCGCGGTGGAGCGAGTCCAAAAAACTGCGATCCTCGGCCCTCGAACTGCGATGCTTGATCCCCGAGCCTCGATCCTCGATCCTCGAGCCTCGATCCCCCATCACCAGGCCTCGATCCTCGATTCTTGAACCTGGACCCTCGCACATCGATGCCCGATCCTCGCTCCTCGATCCTCGATCCTCCCCTCTCGGTCCTCGATCCTCGCCCCCCTCGCCCCCTTTCCGCCCAGCCCGCCGAGGAGGAGGAGGAGGAGGAGGAGGAGGAGGAGGAGGAGGAGGAGGAGGAGGAGGAGGAGGAGGAGCAGGAGGAGGAGGAGCAGGAGGAGGAGGAGGAGGAGGCGGAGGAGGAGGCGGCGGAGGAAGAGGAGGAGGAGGCGGAGGAGGAGCGAGGAGGAGGAGGAGGAGGAAGAAGAAGGCAGCCCGCCGCATACCGGTCCCCGGGAGCGCCCCCGGGGGCCCGGCGGACGCGCCGCCGCCCTATGGGCCGCCGCCGCGTGGCGGCCGGCACCACGGGCGCGTCAAGTCCTTCAACGAGCGCCACGGCGCCGCGCGCCGCCCGCGGCCGGCGGCCGGCGCGTCACGTCCTTCAACGGCCTCCTCGGCGGCAGCGCGAGCCTCCCCTCTCACGCCACCGCCCGCCGCACACGGCCGCCCAGCTTGGCTCCTCCTCCTCCTCCTCCTCCTCCTTTCCTCTTCCTCCTCTTTCTGCTCCTCCTCCTCCTCCTCCTCCTCCTCCTCTTTCGCTCCTACCCCACCCCCTCCTTCCTCTTCCTCCTCCTCCCTCCTCCTCTCCTCCTCCTCTCCCTCTACTCCTCCTCCTCCTCCTCCTCATCTCTCCTCCTCCGCCTGCTCCTCCTCCTCGTCCTGCTCCTTCTCCTCGTCCTGCTCCTCCTCCTCCTCCTCCTGCTTCTCCTCCTCCTCCTCCTCCCCCTCCTCCTCCTTCTCCTCCTCCTGCTGCTCTTCCTCCTCCTCATCCTGCCGGCGGCGTGCCTCCAGCGGGTGGCGGCGGCGGTGGAGTCGGTGAGCCCTGAGGTCCCGATGGATACGTGGATGCCTGTGGCTTTTGCTGGAAGGGCGTCTGGGACGCCTCTTCGAGGCATGTTGGAGTCTGTTCGCAGGCATCTCAGCAGCCTGTCAGAGCGTCGAGGCATCTGCGGGCTGGCGAGGAGTAGGAGAGGCGAGGAGGAGAGAGGAGCCCTCAGATCCTGGCGCCGCATGTGTTGTTTTGCAACCGGCGTGTTTGCCGGGGCTCGGGCCCAGGGACCTCACGGATCGCCCCGGCCTGAAGAACGACGCAGGAAGCTCGGGCCGAGGCTTCTGGTCGTGATGTTTGGCGATGTGTTATTTGCTTCGCAACGTCGGACGTCAGGGAGAGATGAGGAGGAGGAGAGGACTCAGGAGAGGAACGAAACACAAACACAATTAATCGTCGACTTCCAGGAAAATATGGGAAAACATGGGAAGTGGGGGGGAAGACAAAAACATAGAAAACATGGAACATATTGGGAATCCTGTTATTTGTGTGTATTTGTTTGTGTGTCCCAGGGCCCCTTCGAGGACGAGTACAGCCAAGACGTTTGAGGAAGGGGCAGCTCGGGCACGGAGTGGGGGCTCCCGCCCGCCTCGTCCACGCAGGCGCGTTTGTGCGCCAACAGCGGGCTTCGTTTTTTAATGCAGCGTTCCTTGCTTCAGCAGCCCTTCTGTAGGAGGAGGAGGAGGAGGAGGAGGAGGAGGAGGAGGAGGAGGAGGAGGAGGAGGAGGAGGAGGAGGAGGCGGAGGAGGCGGAGGAGGAGGAGGAGGCGGAGGAGGAGGAGGAGGAGGAGCAGGAGGAGGAGGAGGAGGAGGAGGAGGAGGAAGAGGAGGGGGAGGAGGAGGCGACGAGGGGAAGGAGGACCCGTTTAAAACCGAGACGCGTCAACGATGTTGCAGTCAACCCTCTCTCTTCACAGGTCCCTACAAGAATTGATGCTCATTGCGGGAGGCGCCCTATCGGAAGACAACGCTTTGAGACTCTTCGATCGTGCCAGAAGGCCTTTTCCCGGGAATTCAACGCCGCGAATCAACGTGACGGATGCTTGTTGGCAATCCCGAATCATGCCGGAATGCCCTTCTTGTGGTTTCAGCACCGCGAATCAACGTGATTGTTGCGCTCTGGCAACCTCAATCGTGCCAGAAAACCATTCCTGGGACTTCAACCCTGACTACAAGCCATCGCAAACTTCTAAGACGAACGCGCGCGGCACTCAGGCGAGAGCAACGTTTAGAAAACGGACCGCCCTCCATCCTTGAACATGATGCAAACTTTTTGCGCGAATGTGCGTGGCGCTAAGGCGAGGGGCATCTTCTTCACGCTTCGCGTATCCCCACCAGCCCATTCGGAAGCCCTGTCCTTGAGAGTTGACGGGGAAGTGGACGAAGAGACACATGTTGTGAAACGAAGCTGGCAACCAGAGTAAACAGGAGATCTCTGGGAGCAAGGGGGTGGCCTTTGAGGGCCTCTTCGGGCCATCCCTGGGGCCCGCGTGGGGGCGAGGGAAGGAGGAGGAGGAGGAGGAGGAGGAGGAGGAGGAAGAGGAGGAGGAGGAGGAGGAGGAGGAGGAGGAGGAGGAGGAGGAGGAAGAGGAGGAGAACGAGGAGGAGGAGGAGGAGGAAAGGGAACACGATGAGGGCAAGGACGAGGACGAGGACTAGGAGGAGAAGGAGGAGGACAACGAGGACGAGGACAGAGCCCTCAAAATCGCCTCTTGGAGCCCCCTCGTGACTCTTTAGGGGGATCTTGGGGTCCTCTTAGGGTTTTTTTGGGGGGGTCTTGGGGCCTTCTTGGGAGCCCTGGAGGCCTCTTGGGGCTATCGTGGAGGCCGCCGGTGGAAAGAGAGGGGGTCGTAACGCTTGCCCCCCCCCCGCCCTGGGGCCATCAGAATCGCCTCTTGGGGTCCTCGTAGGGATCAGCGAAGCAGCTCACGTAGCCTGTTTTGCCCTTTCGCCTCCTGGTGCCAGAGGTGCCCATGCGTCGAGGAGCACGGCTGGCGGCGGAGGCCAAAACCAGCTGCGCGCAACATATTTCGTTCCCCCCCTTCCCAGTCCCCCCAGTCGGTATTGTCTAACCGACCCCCATCCCCATCCCCATCCCCTTCGAGACCGCCACCAAATTACCACCCCAGTTGGGGATACACCCCTCGAAACCCGAATGGAACGGCCTATATCCCCATCTAGGGGGGGTAAATCGGCCAGTGGTGCCCAGGCCACGCCACTGGGGATGGGGATCGGTCAAACGATACTCACCTGGGAGGGCACCCGTATGTACCGATCTTGGGCGCTTTGGGGGCCGTCTGGAGGGCCTCTCGGGCCCTTGTTGGGCCTCTCTGGGGCCGTCTTGGGGCCATCCAAAGCGCATTGGAAGACGTCAAGCATCAGAGATGTTCCGTAGGTTTTTGACGGAGTTTGGTTTCTTGGAGGGGTCCTGAGGCGGCTCCGAGAGCTTTTGGAACCGTCTCATGGCATTCGTCGGGCCTCTGGGAGAAATTCTGGAAGCCATTTCGAGCCATTGTCGGCTATCTTGAGCCATCTTGGAAGCCATTTTGGAGACATCTTGGGCGAACAGAAAGAACCCTCTGCCACATCGCGGCCCTCCCCACAAAAGTTAGCGTGGCGAAAGACCCATATGCAGTTGTGAATACCGCAGTTGTGAGTATTGTCTTCGGTGGCGCTCCTTATGTGGCCACGAAGCGTGTGAGGGGTGTGCCGATATGGGTGCAGTGGTGGCACGCGAAAGCAGTCACTAGGGCCTTCGGTTGAGCCCCAAATAGGGCCACGAAACGTGTGAGGGTGTGCCGGAATGAGTGCGATGGGCGTATGCGAACGTGGGTTGACATGAGTGCGGTGGGCGCCTGCGAGCGCAGCCGCTGGGGCCTTCGGTGGAGCTCCCTACGGGGCCACGAAACGTGTGAGGGGTGTGCCGACATGGGTGCGGTGGGCGCATGCGAACGCAGCCACAGGTGCCTTCGGTTGAGCTCCCATTCGGGGCCACGAAGCGTGTGATGGGTGTGCTGAAATGCGTGCGGTGGGCGCCTGCGAACGCAGCCACTGGGGCATCCGGTGAAGCTCCTTATGGGGCCACGAAGCGTGCGCGGTGTGTCACAAAATGGATGCGGCCGGCGCCTGCGAGCGCAGCCACAGGGGCCTTTGGCGGAGCTCCCTACGGGGCCACGAAGCGTGTGAGGGGTGTGCCGACATGGGTGCGATGGGCGCATACGAACGCAGCCACGGGGGCCTCGGGTGAAGCTACCTATCGGGGTTACGAAACGTGTGCGGTGTGTGTGCCAAAATGGGCGCGGTGGGCGCGTGCGGGCGGAGCCAGTGGAGCCTTCGGTGGATCTTTCCATGAGGCCACGAAGCGTGCGCGGGCTGTGCCCGCATGGGTGCGGTGGGCGAATGCGAGCACAGCCACAGGGGCTTTCGGTGGAGCTCCCTACGGGGCCACGAAGCGTGTGAGGGGTGTGCCAAAATGAGTGCGGTGGGCGCAAGCGAACGCAGCCGCGGGGGCCTTGGGTGGAGCTCCTTTCGGGGCCACGAAGCGTGTGAGGGGTGTGCCGAAATTGGTGGCTGGCGCGGAGGGCAAAGGTAGGGATGGGAGGAGGGTGTAGCAGGAGTGGGCATCAGGAGGAGAAGAACGCGGGGTTTCGAGTTTTTCAAGGGATAACAGGGAAGGGAAGGGGAGAGCACCCCTCTCCCGCAGGGAAGAGGGTTGCGAAAGAGGAAATACATGATATCGATACATCACATTTGCCCACATGGCTGGTCGACATTTTGAAGAAAGACCGCCCTTCAACCTTGAAGCTGCTGCAAAGGTGTAAGGCGGATGTGCGCAGCGCTAAGGCGAGAGGCACATGTTTAAAGCCACCCGCGTTCAAGCGTTCTGGCCATACGTTCTGGAGGAGGAGGAGGAGGAGGAGGAGGAGGAAGGAGAGGAGGAGGAGGAGGAGGAGGAGGAGGAGGAGGAGGAGGAGGAGGAGCGTTCTGTCCATTCTGAAAACGGTCTGGAACGTTCAAGCGTTTTGGCCATACGTGGCCATACGCTGTGAGGAATTATCAGGCGAAGCGAGCGCCCAGCCCGCCCTACCGACGCGCCAGGGGGTGCGACGATGGGCGAGTTATCCAAGAGGGGGAGAGGTGAGGGAGGCGGAAGAAGAGGAGGAGGAGGAGGAGGAGGAGGAGGAGGAGGAGGAGGAGGAGGAGGAGGAGGAGAGGAGAGAGCAGGGAGGAGGTCGGATGATGATAAGGAGGAGGAGGAGGAGGAGGAGGAGGAGGAGGCGGAGGAGGAGAAGGAGGAGGAGCAGGAGGAGGAGGAGGAGGAGGAGGAGGAGGAGGAGGAGGAGGAGGAGGAGGAGAGGTGAACTTAGCCTGGCGAACGACCCAATCAGATGCAGGTGTGAGTCACGCAATTAGGAGTATCGCCTTCGGTGGGGCTCCCTATGCGGCCACGCAGCGTGTGAGGGGTGCGCCTAAATGGGCGCGGCGGTGCCATGCGAGCGCAGCCACCGGGGCTCCATAGGGAGCTCCAGCGAACGGCCCCAGTGGCTGCGCTCGCACGGCACGCCGCGCCCATTTCGGCACGCTCCAGACACGTCTCGTGGCCCCGAGGGGAGTTCCCCCGAGGGCCCCAGTGGCCGCGCTAGCATGGCACCGCCGCGGCCATTTCGGCACACCCCTCACACGTCGCGTGGCCCCGTAGGGAGTGCCGGAATGGGCGCGGCGGTGCCATGCGAGCACATCCACTGGGGCTCTCGGGGGAGCTCCCTACGGGGCCACGCAACGTGTGAGGGGTGTGCCGAGATGGCCGCGGCGGTGCCATTCGAACGCAGCCACTGGGGCCTTCGGTGGAGCTCCCTACGGGGCCACGAAGCGTGTGAGGGGTGTGCCGAAATAGGTGCGGTGGGCGCATGCATACGCAGCCACTGGGGCCCACAGGGCCACGCAGCGTGTGATGGGTGTGCTGAAATGAGTGCGGTGGGCGCCTGCGAACGCAGCCACTGGGGCATTCGGTGGAGCTCCCTACGGGGCCACGAAACGTGCGGTGTGTGTGTGTGTGTGTGTGTGTGTGTGTGTGTGTGTGTGTGTGTGTGTGTGTGTGTGTGTGTGTGTGTGTGTGTGTGTGTGTGTGTGTGTGTGTGTGCCGGAATGGGCGCGGCGGTGCCATGCGAGCACATCCACTGGGGCCCTCGGGGGAACTCCCTACGGGGTCACGCAACGTGTGAGGGGTGTGCCGAGATGGCCGCAGTGGTGCCATTCGAACGCAGCCACTGGGGCCTTCGGTGGAGCTCCCTCGGGGCCACGAAGCGTGTGAGGGGTGTGCCGAAATAGGTGCGCCGGCGCCATGCTAGCGCAGCCATTGGGGCCTTCGATGGAGCTCCCTATGGTGCCACGAAGCGTGTGAAAAGTGCGCCGAAATGGGCGCGGC
>CAUYUJ010002822.1:38890-51390 GCA_963575745.1 Prorocentrum cordatum | reverse complement strand
ACGGGGCGCGAGAGCGGTCAGGAGCGAAAGAAGGACGTACATGTACATGAATCCACGCTGGTTTCGAGAGTACGCATTGCGCAAATGTTCGTATAACGCGGCCGGTCTCGCGGATCGAGGGGCCGTGTTCATGTACATAGCTGGGCGCGTACGTCCTTTGTGGGCTCCCTAAGCGGCGTCGCCACCCTGCACCAGACGGTGCCAGGAGAGAGACGAGCAGTAGAAGGCAACCGTGGGGGAGGAGGCGGAGGAGGAAGGAGGAAGAGGAGGCAGAGGGGGAGGAGCGAGCTTGGATGCTGCAAGGCCCCAGGAGGATCACGAGGAGGACAATGGTGACAGTGATGATGATGATGATGATGATGATGATGATGATGATGATGATGATGCTGCTGATGATGATGATGGTGATGGTGATGGTGATGGTGATGGTGATGTTGATGACGATGCTGATGATGTTGATGATGATGCTGCTGATGATGATGATGATGGTTATGGTCATGGTGATGATGATGATGCTGATGCTGATGGTGATGATGATGATTATGATGATGATGATGATGATGATGATGATGATGATGATGATGATGATGATGATGATGATGATGATGATGATGATGATGATGATGATGATGCTGATGATGATGATGATGATGATGGTGGTGGTGATGATGATGATGGTGATGCTCATGATGAATGATGATGGTGGTAGTGGTGAGGATGATGTTAATGCTGATGCTGATGCTGATGCTAATGCTGATGACGAGGAGGAAGAAGAAGCAGAAGAAGAAGAAAAGGTGGAGGAGAAGGAGGATGACGAAGAGATCGGAGGAGGTGGAGGAGGAGAGGAGGAGCGATGGTTGTTTTGACCGAGGCCGGCGGAGGAGGTGCATCGCCCCGTGCTGCTGCCGCCCAGTCTCAGCAGTTCTCCCCGCTCAGAGACTGGCCGGCATTCGAGAGGCAGGGTTCCAGGCGCATCGCCCCGCTTTGGGCCCAGGCTGAGATCAGGAATTTGTTCGCCGGAGAGGAGGAGAGGGAGGAGGAGGAGAAGGAGATGGAGATGGAGGAGGAGGAGGAGGAGAAGGAGATGGAGGAGGAGGAGGAGGAGGAGGAGGAGGAGGAGGGAGGGGAGGAGGAGGCGAGGGAGGAGGAGGAGGAGGAGGAGGAGCAGGAGAAGGAGGAGGAGGAGGAGGAGGAGGAGAAGGAGATGGAGGAGGAGGAGGAGAAGGAGGAGGCGAGGGAGCAGGAGGAGGGGGAGGGAGCAAGCTAGGTGCGCTAGCGTCATATCTGATGTCCTAACCCTCCCTCCCATCACTTCTCATGGCGTAGATATCCTCTCTATTCGCACAGTCGGATGTCGAGCAGAGCAATGATCGCGAGAGGGTACCCGATGCATGGTAGAGCACGGCGTGGCATGGCGTAGAAGAGCACGGCAGAGCGTGGCATGCCATAGCATGGCGTGGCATTGCGCAGTGAAGCATTGCATCACAAAGCATTGCAACGCAAAGCATGGCATCGCACAGCGGAGCAGAACACAACACCGCACAGCATGTCATGGCATGGCGCCGGGTTCCGTGGAGGGTAACGGGATCGTCTTCGAGAGTCCTCGGCCTTGTCTGGAGTCGTGGCTCCATGTCTATCTCCCTGGGCTCCCCGAAAAGCTCCACACAATGCGGGGCTGATGAGAGCACCCGCTGGCCCTGCTTCCAACATCGCATTCTCAAAGCAGAAAAGGGTCACCCGCTTGATTCTTCCTGAAAGCGAAAACGCCCCAAAGTGTGCGGGGATCTTCTGCGGCCCCACAAATCAACGAACCGACACCGAATGTGTAATCACTTCCGATGGTTTTTCGGGGTGGCATCTTTTAGATGTTGGAGCTTATTTGGAAGGACCGAAAACACCCGCGCTGCAGCGGGAGCACGATTTGGAACAACCGAAGGCGCAGAAAAGGGGCCAGTGCTTCAGCGGGGACGACACTTTGAAACACAGAACCCAAGCGAAAACCCATTTCCCGGGAATCCTGTGTTTAAAAAAACAGTACGCGGAAGTGGTGGCGGGAGATCTTCCCGACGTCATCAGGGGAGAGAGGAGAGTAGTCTTCATATTATGTAATTGTAGAGGGAGGATGATGAGGAGGAGTAGGAGGTGGAGGAGGAGCAGGAGGAGTTGGAGATACCTGGGCGCAGGGAGAAGGAAGGAGCACCCGAGGTCGGTGACGAGGTGACGTTCTTCTGCGAGCTGAACAAGGACGGGAAGCCGCAGGTTCTCTCAGCCTCCGCCCGCCCCCTCTCGGGCGACGGGGTCTTGACCTCATCCGCTGCCCCGGGCCTGACCCACCCTGGGTCCTGGAGTGGAGTATTACCCAGACCCCCGGTGTCGTGATTTTTCCCGCAGCGTCGACGCCCAGAGGTGTTGAGCCACTCCCCCGGGATCAGCTCTGCATCCCGAGCCGTTTGTCGACGGGCCCGGGGCCCGACGAGGGCCCACGGAGGACGAACATAGCGAACAACGTTCCGTCGTGATTGTTTTGCGACCCGAGGGGTCTCAGGGGGAGGAGGAGGAGGAGGAGGAGGAGGAGGAGGAGGAGGAGGAGGAAGAGGAGGAGGAGAGGAGGAGGGAGGAGGAGGAGGAGGAACAGGAGGAGGAGGAGGAGGAGGAGGGGGAGGAGGAGAAGGAGGAGGATGAGGAGAGGAGGAGTGGGAGGGAGGGGGAGGAGGAGGAGGAGGAGAGAGGAGGAGGAGGAGGAGGAGGAGGAGGAGGAGCCCCGGCCAAGGCAGGAGGGCGTATGCAGCTGGGGGCAGTTGATGATGTTTAGATGCCGTCCCCCTGCGCCCGCCCCGCCGGGGGTGCGCTCCCTTGCGACCGCATGGGAGATCGGGAGGAGGGTGGAGGAGGAGGAGGAGGAGGAGGAGGAGGAGGAGGAGGAAGAGGAACATCGATGAGGGGGAGGAGGAGCATCGAGGAAGGGGGGAACGTTTTGGAAGGTTTTGGCAAGCAACGTCGTACAACGAGGCGGGCAGGGCAAGAGAGGGAGAGAGCAGCAAGCAGGAGCGCATGTGCCTAAGGCACCCCCTTTAATCGGAATCGCTGCTCGGGTCGACAGGGAGAGGGACGAGAGGGACCTCGTCCACCGAAACAGGCAAAGCCTCCCCGACTCCCTGATTCACAGCCAACTCCGACATGGGATCTCGCGCTCGAGCTCGCTGATCGGCCACGGCAGAAAACCGTGCGTGGCGAAGCAGGACACTCGCCTTGGACGGGCCTGCGTAACTCGGGTACAAACCACGACGAATTCTGGCCAGATTTTCAATGCCCTTGCGAGAGGGCGCTTTACATCGAGGAAGGGGGGAGGAGGAGGAGAGGGAGGAGGAGGAGAAGGAGAAGGAGGAGGAGGAGAGGGAGGAGGAGGAGGCCTCTACAATGGTTCATTTCCACTGAGGGAAGCGCCCCGTTGGGGGACAACCGTTTGAAAATCCTGCTCACGCAGCTTCAGGTGCAAGGGGGGCTGCACGAGCTATGGAAGTTTTTTGGGGGGCGGAGTGTCGGGCCCAGCGGTGGCCTCCTCCTCCTCCTTGTCCTCCTTCTCCCCCTCCTCCTCCTCCTCCTCCTCCTCCTCCTCCACCCTCCTCCACCCTCCTCCACCCGCCTCCACCCTCCTCCACCCTCCTCCTCCTCCCTCCTCCCCCCGTCGACAGAGAACGCCCGGAGCGCCGCCGCCCGCCGGCCCGAGCAGAGCGCCCGGAGCGCGCGCACGGCCGCGCCCCCCCCGAGCGGCCCGCCGCCGCCGCAGCGGCGGCGGCGGATGGCGCCCGGGCTCGCGCGGGCGGAGCGGGCGCCGAGCGCCGCGCGCGGCGTGCGTCGTGGGCGCGCGGGGGCGCTGCTGGGCCTGGGTGCCCTCGCCGCCGTCGCCGCCGTGCGCCGCCGCCCGTCGGGGAGCCCAGGAGGGGGAGGAGGGGGAGGATCGAGGGTCGAGGAGGAGGATCGTCTAGGAGGAGGATCGCCGAGGAGGAGGAGGAGGAGGAGGAGGAGGATCTCGAGGAGGAGGAGGAGGAGGAGGAGGAGGAGGAGGAGGGGGAGGATCTCGAGGATCGAGGAGGAGGATCTCGAAGATCGAGGAGGAGGAAGAGAATCGAGGATCGAGGAGGAGGAGGAGGACGCTCGTTGTCGCCGTCGTCCGTCGTCGACCGTCTTCGTCCGTTGTCGGTGCCATCGTCCGTCGTCAACGGCCGTCATTGGCCGCCGATCGTCGTTGTTCGTCGTCGCTCGTCCCCAGACCCCCTCGCGTCGTGAAAGAACGCGACGGACGGTTCTTCGCTACTGTTGGCCTCCAGGGGGCCTCGCTGGGCCCGGGGAGCGCCCAAAACCACTCAGGATGAAGAGCCGGTCCCAGGGAATGGGTCGAGCCCTCTGGGGGTCTGCGCTGGGACAAAGCATCACGTCGGGGGGGGGTCTGGGTCGCCGTCGCTGTTCGTCTTGGTCGTTCGTCGTCGTCGTTTGCCGTCGTCGCCGCCGCCCGTCGTCGTCGTCGTCGTCGTCGTCGTCGTCGTCGTCGTCGTCAACGTTCGCCATTCGTCCGTCGTCGTTCGTCTTCGTCGCCGTCGCCCGTCGTCTCAGCGGCAATGTCAAGAGTTTTCGCAGGTTGTCTCATGTTACTGTGTAAGTTATCGACATGGTGTGGAATGTATGGAAGCTGTATTGGAAGTTGCCGAGACTTGTTTGCGCTTGCCTTACGCTTGCGAAACTTCCCGAAAGTTTTCGAGAATTGGGGTGGTCCTCCATCAACAGCGCCTCGTCGAGGGCGTTCTGGAGGTGCTGGAGTCGTCCAGAACGGCTACGCGGTAGCCGAGCTATGAACCGAAGATCAAGCGGCAACGACGAGTGGGGATGGGCTCACGGGGGAAGAGTGCATCGGCCCTCAATTGTCCATTGATCGCCGATACGGGCCTGATAGCCCACCCCGCCCAGTTGCGTGTGGTTTCGCTTTGGGAGCCGATCGCCGATTTATTGGCCATGTATCGCCGATTCCAGCTCGATGCTTCTCCTTATGAGCTGGTTCTCCCCTGTCGTTGTCCCTCATCGTCGTCGCCGTCGCCGTCGTCGTCCTCTGTCTCGTCCTCGTCCTTGTCCTCGTCCTCATTCTCGTCCTCGTCCTCGTCGACGCCGCCGTCGTCATCGTCGGCGTTCGTCGTTGTCGTTCGACGTTCGTCGTGTTCGTGTTCGTGGTCGTTCGTCGTTGTCGTCGTCGTTCGTGTTCGTCGTCGTCACACGTGGCTTTCACCGTCATCGTCTTTCGTCGTCATGCTCAGAAGGGTCCCCGAGGGAGACGGGCATCGAGGTTTTCCGACGTTTCCGAGCTCGAGAGTCCTGGCGTCGTGTCGCCGTTTCCAGGCCCTGGAGGCCGTCACCAGTCCCCAGAGCCGGTACCAGAAGAAGGGCCCGAGTTTTCAGAACCCGCTTCCCTCAGGGCCTGCAGTCTTGTGATGTTGTGATGCCAGCCTCGTCCTCCTCCTCCTCCTCCTCCTCCTCCTCCTCCTCCTCCTCCTCCTCCTTTAGTTGATCCTGCTGCTGTTCCTCCGTCTCCTTCTTCTCCTCCTCCTCCTCCTGCTCCTCCTCCTCCTCCTCCTCCTCCTCATCGTCATCCTCCTCCTCCTCCTCATCATCATCCTGCTCCTTCCTGCCCCCCTCCCTCATTCTTGCCCTTCCCTCCGCCGCAGCCGCCGCCGCCGTCGTCGTCATCGTCGTCGTCGTCTCATCCTCCTCTTCCTTCCCCCTTCTCCTCCTCCTCCTCCTCCTCCTCCCCCTTGAAAAAACAAAAACATCTGTAGACATGAATGAGCGGAGGTCCTCGCAGATTTCTTGGCTGGGCGCGGGTTTCCTTGGTCGGCCCAAGAACTCTGCGCGGACCTCCGGAAGTTCAAAAGTTTGTGTAGTGCCTGTTGCTTTGCGCAGCGAAGACCCTCCAAGACCAGGACACCGCCCCCAGACCCGTCGAAACGGAGACGCCGCCGCCGCCGTCTCGCCTCCGCGGTCGCCGCCCTCGCCGGCGCTGTCGCCACCACCGCACGCCGCCGCCGCACGCCGCCGCCTCGCCTTCGCGCTCGCGCTCGCAGCCGCCGCCGCAGGCGTCGGCAGCGTGGGCGCTGGCCTCGCTATCGACGTCGCCGCCGCCGCGGTCGCCACCGTCGGCGGCGTGGCCGCGGCCACCGCGCGCCGGGGCCGTCGCCGTCGTCGCCGTCGCCGTCGTCGCCGTCGACGTCGTCGTCGTCGACGTCGCCGTCGTCGACGTCGTCGTCGTCGTCGGCGGCGGCGGCGGCGGCGGCTCCGCCGCCGAGGCCTGGCGTGCGCGGTGCTGGCGAGAGCCGCGCGTCAGAGGCCGTGCTGGGCCGGGTGCCGCGGCGCCCAAGGGCGCGGCGAGCCGCGGATCGCACGCGCGCCGCGCGGGGCCTCCCCGAGCGACGAGGAGGTCGACGACGACGACGACGACGGCGACGACGACGACGACGTCGACGTCGGCGACGACGACGGCGTCGACGACGACGACGACGACGACGACGTCGACGACGACGGCGACGACGACAACGACGTCGACGTCGACGATGACGACGACGACGACGGATGAGCTGCTTTCCAAGGCTTCCCTGGCATCCTGGCCCCTGCGGCCCATCCTTGGCGACTTCGGCTGGCCAGCCCCGTGCCAGAACGCCGACGTGGCCCTCCAGGGCCCTTGCTACTTCAAGAGTCGAGTGGTTTTCCCTCGTCCCTCCTCCTCAGGAGGCGGGCGGAAACCCAATCTATTTCCAACGCCTTCCGACTTCATGTTTCTACCTACTTCTTCCGACCGATGGGTATGCGCCTCAACTGTATGGCGAGGATCCCTCGAGCTTTCAGGCTCGAGGTCCAAGCGTCTAGGTTTTTTGGGAGTTTTCAAAGGCTCTCGGCGGTTTTCCAGCCTCGGGTGTTTTTCAGCAGCTGCCCTGCCGAGAGCGTTCTAGGGGTGCCCAGATCGCCCAGAACGGCCGCCGATCGTGACCCAAAAGAGGCGACGTGTGTATTTTCCTTATTCCCAACCATCCTGTGGTGTTGGGTCCTCGTTTTGAAGAGACGGTCACCGCGTTCTCCTCCTCCCTTCCTTCCTTCCTTCCTTCCTTCCTTCCTTCCTTCCTTCCTTCCTTCCTTCCTTCCTCCTCCCTCCTCCTCCTCCTCCTCCTCCTCCTCCTCCTCCTCCTCCTAATTCATATTCATAAATGCGGTATGTACAACTGCATATGGTTGGGTCCTTCGCCAGGCTAATTTTCGGCCTCGGGGGGCCCTCAGTTGGCCTCGCGGCCGTCGAACTTCGACTCGGGAGGGACGGCCAGTCCTGGGGAGCTGGGTCGAGACCTGCAGGGGTCGACGCCGGGAAGAAGCATGACGTCAGGGGTCTGAGAAGGCTCTCGGATGTTTTGCGTCCTCTTCAGGCCTCCTTGAACGCTCTCGTCGCCGCGGCTGGGTTCGCCCCGAAGTTCGGGTCAAAAGGTACCCCAGAAGCGGTCCGGGAAGTAGCGTCATCGATATACACGCATCAGCAATCGCTTTGATTGTTTGTTTGTTTGTTTGTTTGTTTGTTTGTTTGTTATATATATATATGTATATGCGCAACGCGTTGCACGAGAACCTGACCATCACGCTCAACTACTAGCCTGTGTTTTTGGCAAACTACTATGCGAGTCCACGACGACACTGGACTTCCCATGGGCCCCTGTACACACAGCCTCTACATACAACGCTCGTGGCCCCCCTGAAGGGAACGGCCCCACACATATGACCAACCCTTGGCGCAAGCAGTTCTTTTACGACATGAAGTTGCTGAACGTATTTGCAGACGGACGAGCATGCCTAGACGTCATTGGCGACGATTTGCTCGACATTTTTCGACCGACACCTGGTCGAGACGTGTTTATCAAGCTAAAACGATTGCACGTGTACGAAAGTGGTGGATTGCACAGCCCGTCCCACCACCCCGCAGTGCTCCAGATGCAACAGTCGCCTGGAGTAGCCCCCATACGTGTGGCTTACTATGCGAGGATGGAGCGTTATGCCTGTTCACGGCCGAAACAAAACAAGCGCTCCGAGTACACCAAACGATGAGTGGGGAGGGAGGCGAGCACGGACGAATATGCGAGCATACGAGATTCACGATTATGAATCAATGCCCTAACTGCCGATCGACCTTCGCGAGCCGACAGACTGCGAGCAATCATCTTGCTGCTGCTTATCGTTCTGGGAGATGCCAAAAACACCGCTCTGTTTACAACTTCGAGGTGCACGATCCTCCGCAGCTGTTTTGCCCAAGTGACGTATGCGAGCACACCTTCGCTACCCTCGGCGAGTTGCAAGCCCACATTGCTACAGAACACCTTCCCGAACCTCGCCCTCATGTCGTGGATGAGCTCACTGCCCAACGCTGGAGAGCACGCAGGCGCAGCCGCGGCAGATGCGACACAGCCTGCTCACAAGTCCCGACGCCGCCAGCCCACCGGCCGTGGAAACCAACAGAATGGGTCGAAGTCCAAGATGGTGGACCTGCAGTCACTCGAACTGGAGGAGATGGAACTGAAGGATATTCAGCGCATGTTTCCCATTGCCATGAAGCTACTACTCAACGTTGCGATGAGGCAGCGCCAGACCGACGCCATACTGATCAAGACGTACCTCGTCTCACCAGGCACGAAAAGCGTCGTGGCGATCAGAGCTCGAGTTCGCGCATGGGTAAAAAGAGCCGAAGAGATACGAAGTACGACGACGGCAACGCAGATCGATACGGAGATGGCGAAGATCGGCACGATCAGTACCGCAGCCTTCGCAGGTCTGCTCGAAGGTCTCCATCAGGAAGGCGCGTCCGTCGGCGGCCTCAACCAACAGAACCTGACAGCGCTGGGCGAGAAGCTGAATACCATGGACATCAAGCAGATCGCCGAGCTCGTCCCGCTCGTGAAGGCCAGCGACACGAACGACGCCGCGCAGTGCAAGCTTCAGATCAGCCTCGAACCCCAAGAGCAACGTCGACCTCAGCGTGATCCACGAATCACTCATCCAGACGGGAGCGATCTACAAGCCAGGGCAGGGTCCGATGGTGCACATGGAGAGGATCCTTTACACGAAGCTGACGCAGTTAGAGGACGTGACCATGGGATATATTCCAACGCCTTCAATTGGGTTAGACATAGTTGTGCGCTATGGGACACTAGTATTCCGAAGAATACTGCGACGACAGGCAGGGAGAGCCTCTCGCCTGCGTCTGGGCATGCGCCAACTACTACACCAACAGTCCAGGGCATGGAGAGCCCACCACGCGCATCTACGAATGCGCCTCCTTTGACGCCAGCAGTTCAGGGCAAGGGGTGCCCACCGTCTGCATCACAAAGTGCGCCTACACCATCAGTTGTTCAGGGCCTGGAGTGCCCACCCACTGCTTCACAGAGTGCGTCTACTACAGTTGTTCAGGGTATGGGGTGCCCACCTCCTGCATCACAGAGTACGCTGGCTTATACGCCAGCAGTTCAGGGCATGTGAGTCCCACCTCAAGCATCGAGGAGTGCACCCACCGCTACTGCAGTCACTCAGGGCACGGACTACCCACAGATCGCACCTACGAGTGCGCCCTCAGCAGTGGTTCGGGGCATGGGAAGCCCACGTCGATCACCTACGAGGGCTACCCCTTCGAGTACCCGCACTGAGAGGTGGACAGCTTCGCTGTTAGCACACGCCCGCGCCCTCGCCCAGGCTGGGACGCAGAGCCGCTCTGAGGACCCAGAGCCTAGCCTGCCCAGCGCCCCTGTACCCCCTCCTCTGTCCTCCGAGCCTCCCCTTCCTCCTCCTCCCCCTAAGAGGCCTCGCAGGACTTCCGTCCCACCGCTAGATCGCACTATTTATACATATAATTCCCGCGGCTCGTCTTTTCCTCCCACTGCTGCCAGACAATGCACCAGCAGGTGTCGATTCAAGGACGATGGATGCCATTATGAGACTCGTAGGAACGAGCAGGCGCTAAGACCTGCGTTTCGTTTTCTGTCAGTGTGTGACTGCATGGTTTATTTTCGGGTGTAGCCCGATCCTAGAGGCATTCGGCGTCCGAGACATCCGTACTGCTGCCTCCGAGGGGTCCGATCCGATATATATATATATATATATATATATATAGATGCAACAGCAGTTGTAAGACAAGCTAGAGTCTGGACTAGTTCCTTGGCGTCTTCCTGGAGCTTATGTTTGCTCGTGGACCTCTCGCACATCTGGAGCTGGACTACTGTCTAAGAGAACGCTCGGGGTGCAGTCGATGCTCGTAGCGCACTTTGCTGTTAACTCTAAGCAGGGTTGTACAGTCGGGGCCCTGAAGAAGGAACCCTTTTGGTTGGGGAGGGGCTCCGCGTTCCTTAAGTGTTTCGCAGCTTGCCTCAGGTGTCCTTATGTTTTCGATGGGGAATCGAAGTTTAACTTATGGAAAAAAAGGGGCCTCGTTCCTTATTTAGGGCTCCTTAGGTCAACGCCCCGACTGTACGCCCAGGTCTCCGACGATCTGCCCCTGGCAGCCAGCTGGTTTTTCGGCGACTTCGGCCCTCCGGGGGCCATCGAGCATGCCTCCGCGGCAGAAGACCGGCCCCAAGGAAGCGATCGGGACCCATGGGACAAAACATCGGATCGGCGGAGGTCGGCTAGGGATTGCTGCCACCACTCTCCTCGTCGCCACGGCTGGACTCGACGACTACTATCACTATTACGATTGTTACCACTACGATTACGAGTGCTATTACTACTACAGCTACGACGACGACTACTACTACTACTACTACTACTACTACTACTACGACTACTACTACTACTACTACTACTACTACTACTACTATCTCTACCACTACTACTACTACTACAACTGCTACTACTACTACTACTACTACTACTACTACTACTACTTCTACTACTACTACTACCACTACCATTACTACGACTCCTACTACTACTATTATTACTACTACTACAACAACTACTACTACTACTACTACTACTACTATTACTACTATTACTACTATTACTACGACTACTTCCACGATTACGACTACAATAACTACTAGTACAACAACTACTACTACTACTACTACTACTACTACTACTACTACTACTACTACTACTACTACTAGTACTAGTACTACTACTACTACTACTACTACTACTACTACTACTACTATTACGATTACGATCACCACCACTATTACTAGTGCTACAGCTACTACTACTACTACTGAGAATCGTATTGCTACTGCTGCTAGTACTACTCCAACCACGACTACGGATACGACCACTACTGATACTACTACTGCTGCTACTATTACTACTACTACTACTGCTACTACTACTTCTACTACTATTACCACTGTTACTACTACTACTACTACTACTACTACTACTACTACTACTACTACTACTACTACTACTACTACTTACTACTACTACTACTTCTATGTATGATAGTACCTAATACTTACTACTACTACTACTATTTTCACTACTACTTCTATATACTACTTAACTGCCACTGTTACTACCACTACCACAGGATTTTTCCACTCGTAGTAGTAGTCGTTACTACTACTACTCGGACTGCGAATTACGACTGCGATTATTAACGGCTTTTTGTACTGTGTACTTACTACTACTTACTACTACTTCACTACTACTACTACTTCTACTACCACTACTACTACTACTACTACTACTACTACTACTACCACTACTACTACTACTACTACTACTACTACTACTACTACTACTACTACTACTACTACACCACTACCACTACGACTACTGCTACGTACTACTACTACTGCTACTACTATACTACTACTACTACTACTACTACTACTACTACTACTACTACTACTACTACTACTACTACTACTACTACTACTACTACTACTACTACTACTACTACTACTACTACTACTACTACTACTACTACTACTACTACTACTACTGCTGCTGCTACTACTACTACTACTACGACAACCACTAGTACGATTACGACTACGACTACGATTACAATAGTTACTAGTACTACTTTCACGAGCACTACCGGTACAACTACTGCCATTGCGACTATCACTATTACAACTACTACTTCTATTACTACGCCTCGCAACTTTACTACTACTACTACTGCTGCTGCTGCTGCTACTACTACTACGATTACTACTATTACCAGTACTACTACCATTACTAATACTACCACTACTAATACTACTAATATCACTAGTGGTAGTAACTACTACTACCACTAATAATATTACCACTACTAATACTACCACTACTAATACTACCACTACTACTACTACTAATACTACCACTACTAATACTACCACTACTACCACTACTACCACTACTAATACTACCACTACTAATACTACTGATACTACCACTACTAATACTACCACTACTAATACTACCACTACCACTACTAATATCACTGGTGG